>CM056194.1:74001775-74426775 GCA_029692085.1 Gymnothorax javanicus
AGCAAGGGATGACAGACAAAATTCTTCAACTTCAACAGATTTAATTAAACAAACACTTAGAACTAATCTACACTCTACCCTACAGACCAAGATTGAAATAAAAAAAAAGATAGTTACAGTCCCTTGGTAATTGAGATGGGCTGCTATGTTGCGATGTCCTGGGACAGGAAAATGCTCCAACACAGGCAAAAATCCACAAAAAGTTTCACAGGTCTTGAAAAGAGTGACAGGTCTGGTCAAATGTATCCTTCCACAATTTCTCCTTGCAATTTCTCCAACTACTCTTCACTCTCTCAATTTTTCTCCTTATATACTCTTTTCCAGCCCCCTCTGCGGCATGCCCAGGACATGCCCCAAACCTAGCTCCAGACTTGGCTTTACAAAAAAAAAGTCAATACTGCCATCTAGTGGCTTTTTTTTCACATTTTAAATGCCATGTGACTTGCAAAAGTCAATAGCTACCACAGAGAGGTGTGATGGATGATTGTCTAAGAGTAGCAGCAACTTTGACTCCGGGGTCACGCAGGTGTGTCTTGCAAAATGCTGTAAAAATGCCAAGAAATCTGTCCCCTGCATCCACCCCGATCCATTGGCAGAACCAGCGCAGCCAAGGGGGCCATCCCGGATGAAGTGGTCCTGGAACTTCTTCCTTGGGAAGATAAAGTAAGGGGGAACAAAGTTGCCTTGTGTGTTGGCAGCAAAGGCAACAGTCACCAATGTCTCTCTTTCCCCAGAGGTCACAGCCCCTTGGTGGAAATGATTTTGTCTGGCACTTGAACCGTTGTGGTACCTGAAATAATAAATGAAATGAATTGCTTCAAAATTATAGCGGGTGAGGACAGTCTAGGTTTTTAAAAAACGCTGTCACGTTGGTCTTGTTGAAGCTGGTGGAACGGGACATGCTGGTGGCTTGAGGTCGACGGATGGACAAGGTTTTGTTGCGCTCGAGGAAGGAGGTGAGCCAATCCTTCCCTTCCATCTGGTTTTTCTCCCATGAACGTGGAATTTTGAGGCCAATATTTTCGGCCAGCTCATATGCAAACTTTCGCACCTAAAACAGCATGAAAAAAAAAAGGTTAATTACCAGATAGCAAGCACCTCCGCTCCGGATCTGCCCGGCTCTGTGCCGACTCCAGCTTATCCCGCTCAGAGCCGGGCAGATCCGGAGCGGAGGTGCTTGCTATCTTAGGCAGATGGCGGTAGTGGTGTAGCTCTGTCTGCAGTGTTACTCCAACCTCTTTAGGACTCAGGCCAAAATATATATCAGCTGCTCTCTTTATATATGCCTGCAGTCTCTTCTCCTGTTCTTCTGTGAAGACTTTGTCGTGAGCCCTGTACCCTGGGGCTCTGGTCTGCTGCCCTCCTGCCTCTGCCCTCCTCTTGCAGTACCTGAACAGGGTGACATGACAAACGCCATCCACCTCTGCTGTCCTCCTTATACTCTCGCCTCTTCAGACATCAAGAAAGGCCCTTTCTTAAACCTGCTGGTCAACCTTCCTCTCTGGTTAGTTCTGACCCTAACTCTTGGCATTTTCTGTCGGTAAAATATTACACACACATTTTTAGTGAGCTTTAAAACACAAAATGCGGCCGCATTAGCAGAGAGGGACGAACGTAACCGTTGGTACTTCGGTCCCGCACCTCTGCTGCCCTCCTAATACTCTCGCCTCTTTGGACATCAAAAAAGGCCCTTTCGTAAACCTGCTGGTCAACCTTTCCTCTCTGGTTAGGTCTGACCCTAACTCTTGGCATTTTCTGTCGGTAAAATATAACACACACATTTTTTAATGAGCTTTAGAACAGAAAATTCGGCCGCATTAGCAGAGAGGGACGAACGTAACCGTTGCTACTACCGCCCCGACAGTGACTCCTGACATTTAAACCAGGATTGCTTCTAAAGTGGAAAAAGTCTGACATTTCAAACTTCAGGATATGTTACAAAACTAAATGACCTATCATTTCATCATAAATATGACACATGGAGCGATAAAGACAATCTTTAAATCAAAAAAAGTTTACCATTTGTCTGAATTTACTCAACACTGTGGAAAACGGTCTTCCCGGTCTCGTTTCGCGGGGAAGCGACGAAGCCTCAAGATTTTTCCCGGGTCTGGAGAGTGTCGCGAGCTGGACGTGCTGACCTAATTTGATGCATCGAAGTGCGTATGGCTGTGAGTAAATCGCTGTATTGCTTTCGTCCCACATTACTTTCGCACCGGCTCTCCCCTACTTCTCCAAACCCTTTCCCAGTTACAATTCCTATTTAGCAACCAAGTGTTAATGATACTGGCCCTCATTTATCAAACGTGCGTACACCAAAAAAATGGGTGTACGCCAAAACTCCCGCAAGGATTGGCATTTATCAATCTGAACGTGAGCGAACGGTCCGCAAAAGTCTCACGCCAGGACTGACCAGGTGTACGCAAATTTGAAACCAGCGAACAACATGCAGGAACGAGTGCAGCTGTCAAAATGAGTAATAAACTATATGCAGCGATGCGGACGTCATGCTGTTGTTGCTCTTATTAGTAAAATGAATAAATAGGCTAAATAGATAAATAGGCTAAACTAATAAATGAATGAATGAATAAACAAATAAATAAATAAGACACCTGTGTTGAGAAATTAATTAAACTTATATTTTGAGACAACCTGCATGTCAGGCCAGACGGCTGACAATTACAATCAATTTGATTAAGCGCAATGCGTGGCTTGACAGATATGCAGTGTGGTATGTCAGATGCTCATCCAGTCAGTTATATACACTGAACAACAAAAGAAACGCAAGTTAGCCTAATTAAAGGCAGACTGGAAAATAAGTTTGTGCGCAATTATTTTAGAAAATCAAATTTATTACCAGCGCGTGCACATTTACACTCGTTTCATCAAACTTTTCTTTATTTTGCGGTCACTTTGACTGAGTAACCGTAAGATTCCATTAACTAACTAGCTAACTTGCGTTTCTTTTGTTGCCCAGTAGCTATATATAGGCCTACGGACACTTTGACCGTGATCACATTTTGACAATGCCAGATCTTCTATTGTTAGCGGAATAAGCTTCTGTCTGACGTGAGAGGAACTTTCGGCACACAGAGAAGATCTCCTCTGGGAAAGTGCCGACTGGCTGCTCGTTTTGTGTGGCACCCGATAAAATGTCATGGAGTAATACTAATCAAAGTACAATGAAGAGTGATCTCTGCAAACTGTATTTTAACAATTACCCTCATACAGCTCCGATTGAGGCGATGGGGACTCATTCGTGTCCCCACCGCCTTGTATTCCCACAATAGAAGGGAAGCCCAGAAGTGCTGCCACACGCTCCTCGAATGGTGACCGCTGGAGGTTCGAGTCTGGTTGGCCTCCACCGGTCTGTGCTCTGCTGCGCCTGAGCACAGCAACTCGTTTTTTAGTGGCGATCTTAAAATTGGACCACTTTTTTTTTTTTTTTACGTACATGTAAAGCATTTGGATTGTCAATTATGTATGCTACATAACATTGAATGTCATGGATCTATAAATTGAATTTATTAATTAATTCAATCAAACCTTTGCTGCACTCCGGTTTTCCACCCCAACGGTGTTTACCGCAGCAGTTTTCCAAACTGCAGCCTTCTGGGCTCCCTTTATGCAACTCTTGAGGCTTCCAAATAAAATTATTTTGTTTTTCTCCATCTAGGACGTGATAATTTATATCATCGGCCTGCTGACAAAACCTCGTATCTTCAAAATGATAAACTTTACAAGCAAAAAAAAAAAAAGTTTAATTTTGCATGTAAGAATGCAGTTGAGCTGTGTTCAGGTAGGATGATTATTTTTCTTCCAAGAATGTATCCAATCAATAAAATTTTGTATTTTGCAATATTTATGTTATCGTGGACATACGAGTTTTTCTTTCTTATCAAATTGTAGATACGAGATTTTATCAGCAGGCCGACAATATTTCCTCCTCAGTGAAGTTCTTTCTTCTTTGTCGTCTTTTGAGAGTCCATGTCGTAAAGTGGGCGGGACTATGCCTCCCGGAGCATGAATTTATAGGGGCGTGTCATGTAAATTACGATGGTTTCAGCCACCAGATTTATCAACGCCACGCCTGTTCTACACTGAAATCAGCGACGTACACACTTTCAGTGAATCAGACGTGACACCTGGAGAACGCTGACATTTACACCAGAATCTACAACAAATCCTACGCAAATTTGATAAATGAGGGCCATTATGTTCACTTGCGTGGATCAATCAGTAGTATTACTGTCTATTTCTCCTCAACTTACATTATTGTTAATTGCAATAGTAATCAAGCATTTTCCTATCCGCATTGATAGTGAAATAAAACGTCAATGTCTTTCAAAGCTACTGAATTCCCATAGCTCACAAAACGGTGTATATTTTTTTCTGTGTGCCGACTCAAGTCCACATGAGTTTGGTTACGTGAAAATGAAACGCTGTCTACAACCAGTGACATTACCAGAATGCAGGTAAACTCTCAACCTGTTTCCGTTTAAGAATCAGAAAATTAATTTAATTTATTTACGGGGTCAATAGACTACCTATAAGCTGCATAGTCACGAATGATAAAGACATACAGTTTTGCATCGTAGAGGAAGGCAACAGTATGAGATTGGTCGGAAATTTCTCAAAATTTCATCTTAAGTAGAATGTTATGTAATAACCCTTATAACAATTTACTGTAGTTTACTACAGTAAAATTGATGTAAACTATAGTAAACTGCACTTTATTACAGCAAACTATAGTTTGTTGCAAATATACTGTAGTAATAAAATATCATTGCTATAGTTTAGTATAGTAGAGTTTGACTTTTGTGATTTACTTTAGCATCACTATAGTAAACTACAGAATTACTGTAGTGTATCTATAATATATCTATAGTAATTCTGCAAAAATACCATTGTTACTATAGAAAACTATAGTATTTTTAATGTAGTATTTTGTGGTAATTTTTCATAAGGGAAATGCTGCTGAAGATGGTAGTTAGATAAAGTTTTGATTTCCGTTCTCATTAATTAATTAGAAAATTACTGTGCTTACAATCTCATATTGCAGCCTTTTTAGTACATTCCCAGAAGCGCGACAATAAAGACCTCATCAATGATTTTGCCACTGTGAAAGTTCAACGCATGATTTTAAATGCATGCCATGCGTCAAACTTCCGCAAAGCACTAATAACCAATTTACTAAATTATTCAATTACCAACGCTTCAGTGTCTGAGGCGTTGGTAATGTAATGATTTTATTACTATAGCATCGCGGCAAGGAGTGTGCAACTTCTCTTCACCGCAAATGTAGCCGATTCTTTTGAACGCTGAAAACATTTTAAGTGCAATCTTAAAATCAAGTAGGTTGCTCAGCCGAAACAAATTGCTAAAACAAGAAATAGAATTCTGAGAAAGTTTTGGATTAATTTATTATTATTATTATTATTATTTCCATCCCAGCAATATCACTATTAAACACGTTGTCAATGTAGCCCATCTGTGATCTCAGTCATTTTTTTTAAATATCTTAATACTTACAGGCTTATATTTTGGTCTTGATTATTCAGTAAATAAAATGTGTGATTATTAGTCAAGCAATCTTAAACTGGAACTGCTTGAAAGCAATTATGCGTTTAAGGGTCCGAGGCTCATAGCACGCCATTGAAAATCCTGTAACGCCAGCGTTACCGCTGGGGGGATGTGGGGCTTTAGGGAGTTGCCGGTTCAGTCCAAATTCAGTTAAAATGTCAGATACCCTGCCTGGTCAAAAAAGGTCGCACACTCTTGTACTTTGTTGGACTGCCTTCAGTTTTGATCATGACGCGCATTCGTAATCACATTGTTTTCATAATCTTATACAATGTTATTTATGACCAGAGTTGCATTAATTTTGGGGCAAGATCTTGTATTAAGAATCAAACCACTCTGCAAAGCCTTCTCCAGCACATCCCGCAGACCTTCAAGTGGTTAAGGTCAGGACTCTAGAGGCCAAATCATGTGTGAATATGATTCTTCATGCTTGCTGAACTACTCTTTAACAATATGAGCCCAATGAATCTTGCATTGTCATCCTGGAATATGCCTGTGCCGTCAGGGATTTAAAAATCAATGGATGGGATAATCTAGTCATGCGGTGCATTCAGGTAGTCTGCTGACCTCATTTTATTGATGCATCGCATTGCTGAGCTTAGACCTGACCAACTGAAGAAGCCCCAGATCATTATTCCACCTCCACAGGCTTGTACAGTAAGCATTATGCATGACAGAGTCATTGGTTCATTGGCTTCCTTTCTTACCTTCACACGCCCGTCGCTCTGAAATTGGGTAAATCTGAACTCATCAGACCACATGACCGTCTTGTATTGCTCCATAGTCCAATATTAATGCTCTCTTGCAAACTAAAGTAAATTTTTTTCCAGATTGGCCTCACTAACAAGTGGTTTGCTTCTGGCCACGTATCTGTTTAGTCCCTGACCTGCTAGTTATTTTTGCATTCTGCGACACCAAAATGGCCATGAGTTCTACTATTGATTTTTTATGATGAAACACAATCAAGCTTTTTAATAATCTTCAGTCATGTTCATTCATATTTTTTTTGTCTGTCCCATTTCTTCCGCAAATTTTCCATTTCACCACTATTCTCTCAGGTTTTAATTATGTGTTAGACAGTTCTTCACCCATTTCCAGAGATTGCAGCATAGTCCTCAGGCGTTAGCTTTGCTTAATGCAAGCCAATAATTTTGCCCCTCTAGAAACATTGCAACATATTTTCTACATCCATGGGACATATCTTCTAACATGGTGGTTTAATAAATAAGAAGCCAGACACTGCAGCAGTCAGGGTTAAAAAAAATTGCAGCCAGCTGAAATATATTAATCACTGCAATAATGATTCAGTCATAGGCTCCTAGGTATTTGCTTATTAAAATCCAAATGGCAACTTTTTTGGCCAGCCAGTGTATTTATAAAAGCGACTCTTTTTTATGTATGTAGGCCTAAATCAGATTTTAGTGAAGTGCCCACTCACTTTTGGCCATGCAGTGTATATCTATGTCTATTATATAGTCTATATAGTAATTATTGAAGGAGACAACCGTTTACTTTAAATGATATTTGTGATCACTCCAATGTGGTAATGCTCTTGAAAAAAATGAATGTGATGAGATGCATTTTAATGTGCACTGCTTATAATGTGTATATATGCACTATGATGCTAGATCAACATAAAAATATTCTGATTTAGCCAACCTGTTTATCTGCTTACCATTTTATTCCAACCTAATATGTTAATCTGAACACACTTTAAGTTTACTGGTTTCTGAATTTATATGCTGAAGAGCGTCTAATTAAACTGTGTCTGGTCATTAACCATGAGTACATCTCCTTAAGGTGATTTAGCTGACAGTCAGATCATATATGGCAATAGTGCATCCCTTAAAATGCCCACGTAGTCATTACAATTCTAGTCTTGACTTTGCCTGTCTGTTTACTGTCTGCAGTAACTACTGCTTTCATAACAAAAGAGCCGGAATTTTTTTTTAAGCCTACAGTGATTTCTGAGACAGCCTTGGATTCGTTAAGTATTTGAAGTATTGTTTTAAAAATATGTTTAAGTGTGTCTAACAAATGCCAGTAGTGATTCACATCAGAATTAGAGTGTTCAGCTGAGGTCACCCATGTGTACTGTATGCATGTACATTGTGGTAAATCGGTATTTAAAAAAGCTACCTCATTTCCAAAAAAGTTGGGACGCTGTGTAAAATGCAAATAAAAACGGATGAAATGATGTACAAATCATTTAATTTCTATAGCTAAGCACTTAACTGAAACTACATCACACTCATATTAAGGGGCATATTCCAACACAGGACGCCATGTTGTTTACATGGCAACTGCATTACATCAAATAGAAAATATCTTGATCTTGTACATTTTTTAATACACATTTTCCTGTCATATTTTGGATTGTTGGAAACCTTAGGATTTGGTCTAGAATTTAAAGTAACCCTGGAGTTCCACAGGTTTGAATACAGCAGATGAATGTCTTGACCCATTCATGGGTCCTTATGTTATATGGGGTTAAAACTGAAAGTGGCCACCACTGATGAGAGACATATGCTGGACCTGGCCAGTGATGTAGTTTTTTCTCATGGTTGGGTCAAATTCTATCTGCAGGGTATTCCCCACTTTCTTGTGCAATAATATATCCCCCATTTGAGTGGTTGGATGAGCTGAGTTGTTCAATGAAGTTGTACCTGTTTGCATTCATATGGGAGGACAAACAGTTAAGGCTTAACTCCTACTAGCACAGAAGAAGATGCATAGATGAGATGCGCAATGAGTTGCTAATGAATTGAATTTTATATCGTCCCTTTGTGTTTCAAGCTGCTTCACAGAAAAAAGTTGGGGAGGGGGAATAATCCGTCACGGGGAGAGCTGCGCCACTATATCATAATACGGGGAGCACTTCTCTTTGTTTTTCAAGACTGCATAAAAAATTGTGGCTTGGAGATTGTCTCATCAACATTTTAAAGAACCCATAATCCATCAAAGCCAGCTGGCTGCTTTATCTTAGTTTTCTCATTACTTTAGACTGCCTCGTTTCAATGTTGTCAGTTACTTCCTGTTGTAATTTTTCATGTTCTTTTCTCTGGTGTCTTTGCAATCTAAGCTTTAAATTATGCCATTTTTGAGTGCATCAGTGTTGTCATTGTTCTCATAAAGCAGTGGCTACTTCCTGATTTTAACACAGCTAACCTCATCTCACGTCTCTCTACCAAATCAAAAGTGTTTGCGTGTATTCAACATAACCCAATATATGAAGGACTGGAAACAGCTTCTGCTAATGTGGCACAGAGAGTCCAATAAGAGCTGCTCAGTGGCGCAGGACTCCAACTCATGGAGGCTGCAATGTTTGTCTGTGGGTCTTCTTAACACTAAAGCAGGGATACTCACTCTTTTCCAGAATGAGCCAGTGTGGGTGCAGACTTTCATTCTAACCAACCAGTCACACACCTGATTCTGCTAATCAACCCTTACAGCTTTTGCCATAGGCCCTTGATTAGTATAATCAGGTGTGAACTGCATGGTTAGAATGAAAGCCTGCACCCACACCGGCTCAATTCTGGAAAATAGTGAGTATCCCTGTTCTAAAGCATACACACTGGGGCTGTTTTGGGCACCAGAGCAACCATGTTGGGTATTGAAATGGGAAGAGATAGTAGGAATCTGAAAACGCCCTTCATGAATGGCTCTTGATACAAGTAGATTGTCTCACAGTATCCCAGTTGGATTAGAGGTCAGGGCTCACATTTGAGTATTTGGAGCAATGAACACGTCCTCCATGCTTTTAGGTGGCATAGCAGCCTCATGTTATGATGCTCCCATTTCTGTGCTGCAGTTTTGCAACTTTTACCTCCAAATTTAGTGCCGGGTGTTTCTGCCAAAAACTTGAATTTATGATTTATATGTCCTTAGATTATTGTTCTAGTAGCATTTATAAAATTTAAGACTACAAATTTGAGTGGGACTACTATAGTTATTTATTTAAATGATGAGCTGTGAGCTGTCTGTGTGTGAAGTCCTCCCTTTAACAATATTCTTGCTCTACATTGAATGAAGTGATAATTACACGACTTTGAGAGACATTGGCCGATCCTTGGCTGTTATCCAGGGGCTCTTCTTCACCTCATTGAGCCCTTCTCTTTGTGCTCTTGCAGTGGTCATTTAAGAATACCCACTCTTAGGGAGTTTAGCGACTATTAAGGCACATTACTAATTTCATCCATTTATAGGTTGTAGATAATTTGTCTTTTTGTGGCTTACTGGACACCCTGGCCTATGTGAATGCATTTGTGCTCCTTTATTTTGCTTCAATGTAATGCCCCTCCCCCTAGGCATTCTGGACTCATGGCTACCTGCCCTCATTTAATTATTCTATTATCCCCTCTGTTCTCTCAGTTAATAATCCCGCCTGGTTTTCTGTAGTTAATCATCATTCCATTGTCTATTTAAACCTTAGTTTTCCCTCTCACTGGCAGGTAGCCTCTGTATGTAACACTCCTTTGTTGCGAGCGTTCTTGTTATTTCTCTTGAAATTTTGCATTTGTGTGATTTATTCACTTGTTTATTACTGTAAATAAATCCACATTCCTGCACCTGGATCCATCACTTTCCTGGTGCCCATTTAAACCCCTTGGGCACCAGGTTGTCACACTCAACAGTTTGTCTTGCGGAGTGTTTATGAATCTTTTGATTCAGGACTGGTTCACACCATGCTTTTATCTTATTTGTGAGGAGAGAATTGTTAGTAACCATTTTTGTGTATGTTTTGCAAGGAACAAAGCATTTATGATCACTTTCCTCAGGTTTATCAAAGACAAACAGCCTTTTTAGATGTATTACAAAGAGGGTTTGCATAGTTCTTCCATCTAGACTATAAAGATTCTTATGATGTAGTTGTAACAGACAGAAAAAAGTCCAATCATAGATTGTATTGATTGTGTTTGTGACTGAGATGAATATTAGATCACATTTTATGATTTATAAAAGTGAAAGACAACTTTCACATGAAACCAAAGTTAAATAAAAGAACTAACATTACCCATATGAAGTCCAGATATTATGACTTTTTTTTTTTTTTTTGGTGTGATTTTTCTGTATAGTTGTATGCTTCAAATAACGAATATGCGACCAAACAATAAAAAAACTGAAGGTCGCCATCTTTCCATCCCTCAGAAAAAGTTTAACCAACGAGAGGCAGAGGCATGCTTTGGCAGTCACGAGACAGTGACATTGATTGACCATAGTATAACAAAAGTCTGTAAAAGCTTAACTCATTTTGTACTAAATTCCCACTCGCGTTAAGCTGTTTTGTCAGCTTAAATAGGGTTAATTTTTCCCTTCCTGTGTTGGTTATTAGGCGACGGGAGATTCGTTTAAGATCCGTTTATGATCCGTTTTTTTTTTCTGTCACTGTTGGTTTATTTTCTACAAAGTTAGCGTGAGTGAAACAGGAGTTGTCTTTTGTGTCCTTATATTGAGCAGACATTTACATTAGGGTGGGTATTACCATTACTAGCCGCAGATTTGATCATTACACACTGCTAGCCTGTTAACTAATTTATGTGGTCAGCCTAGCTCGCATTATTGTTAGATTATTACTCATGCACAGTAGTTTACTTGACACTACAGTCGTATTTGATTATATAGTAGAGCATTTGTTGCATTGCGATTACGATTCTTTGTTAAATTGCTGTGTGTTCAGCTGTTGGATGTCAGAGCACTCACAGCAGACAATTTGGGTCCTCTGTTTGTTTTTTTTCCCCACCTCGAAAACACCTGAACTGTCTAGCCCACTGGAAAGCAATCTACTCCCATTGACTCAGGAGAAAGATGTTGTGGAACTTTATTATTAACATTTATTTTACCAGGGAAGTCCTGTTGAGATCAAGATGTCTTTTTTTCAGGGGAGCCCTTGGGCTTGGGGTGGAGAGGGAGAGGACAAATTGCATAGCTCAGGAAATCATGAGGTGGCAGGTTGAAAGAGCCAGGTTGGGAATTTAGCCATGACACTGGTTAACCCCCTACTCTTGTTGAGGAGTGTCATAGGATCTTTAATGACCAAATTGAGTCAGGACCTCAGTTTAACGTCTCATCCGAAAGACGGCGTCTCCTACAGTACAGTGTCCCCATCACTGTATTGGGGCATTGCGGATTATTCCAGCAGAGGGAATATCACAACCTACTGGCCCACTAACACCTCTTCCCAGGTGGTCTCCCATCCAAGTATCAACCAAGCCCACACCTGCTTAGCTTCAGCCACACAGCTGGAACAAATTGAGTAGTGGTATGGCTGCTTGGTTCCTCTGATTCATGTGATGATTAGCCCTTGCTTCTTTACACTCTGCAGTCGCACCACCAATGACACACTGCCTATGCTGTTGTAGTCAGCTAGATGCACCTGGCTGACCAGAAATGGCTGCAACAGAGCGATTAATTGACAAATTTTAACCGGCCTATTATCCCTGGCGAGGCTGCGCCCATCGTTGCCTCGCCCATGCAGACCTCCGGCTGTAGCCTGTAATGGTATGGCTGGGATTCGAACACCCAACTACTGGGCTCACAGTTAAACATCTTAGCTGTGAGGCACTTGGAGGTCCCCACAATTTGGATCATCAATGAGAGCTTTTTTTATCTCCTGCTGGGAAAGAGTTGTAGGACATTTGACATCACTGTTAACCCTTTGAGCGCCACAGGCAACTATAGTTGCCCAATGGTGTAAGATATCAAAACCAGATGCTGTTGAAAACCTAGCATGTAGCAACTTGTTTAAAAGAGCTCCCGCAAGGGAACTCTTTTAAACAAGTTGCCACATGATAGTTTTCAACAGCTCAAGATAACTACATTTTTAATTCCTTGAAAATTTATTCAGCGCTTAAAGGGTTTAAGGGAAAATGGCAGATTCCGTGAATATTTTGATCCAGATGAGTGAGTATTTAAAATGTAGTTCAGCTTTTTTCTTAAAATGACCAAAAACACATTGTTTAACACCTCAGGGACAGTTCATTTGTTCAGAGTTCACTTCAGACAAAGATTGTCTTTCAATTTAAATTTGAGGGTTTCACATACAGCACTTCTTCTTGCTACTGTACATAGTCTTCAACTCATGCTTTCCTTGTGACTGACAAAGGAAATGCACTGACCTCAAAGGTCAAATTGTTTATTTCTATAATACACTATAATACCGTTTTTATGAAATTACACGTTTTTATTGTTAATTTTTTTTAAAAGAATGTCTTATGTCACAGTTCTTTGTTGTAATGTGTTACCACGTGGTTATTATATGCAAAGGATTACCTTGATGTTACTGTAATCACAGGTAGTTACACCAGAAAAGTATGTTTGATTTTGAGTATGATTCACTGTAAACTGATCTTGTAATGCTTTCAATTCGATAAGCTTATAATGTGACAGTCCTTTGAATTAGTCTTAGGTGACCGCTTTATGACATAATGCCTTGAATTAGATAATTGTATGATGAGCAGTTGTTGACCAAAGCGCTGAGAAATGTGAAGGTAAATCCGATAGTTTGTTTTGCACTGTAGTGGCCTGCACTGCTAGATAAATGTGTCCAGAGTTTTTCAGCCCAGGACACAGTAACAAATTACTGAAAGAGAAAAAAAGAAAAATCGATGGATTTGATTGGGTTCCGTTTCTCTAGATGTGAGGCTCTAGGGCTTGACCAAAAACAACTTTACTGTAGCCATAGAAACATAAGCACCTGTAGTGAATTGCATTGACCAAAGCTGCAGAATACAGGATTCAAATTACCTGGCCTCGCAGTTGGAGGTGCTGTAGATTCTTCTTTGGTCATCCTTTGCCTGATCTTGAAGGCTGTCAGGTATCTGACGTGTCGTGTTGTGACAGACCTGTGCCAGGTCTGGTCGGTGAGTCAGAGACAATTTTTGTTTGTCCAACCAACTGTATTAATTCAGTGGAACCCTGAGGGAACCCTCATCAATCCTCCGTTTCTCATCCTCCCGTCATATGGATGCGAGTCCTTTTCGCTAAAGCCTCAGTCTCACCAAAGGCCCACATGAGTGTCCCTGCGGCGCCAGAGAAGGCAACTGGGTGCGTAGGTCGTACCCAAATGATTTGATAAAAACAAGAAAATGCACTTGCCGTTACAGTCGCACAGAAATGGGTCCCTTGGCAAAAATATGAAATGAAGTGTAAATGTACTCTTTCTGGAGGCCAAGGGGAGATCTTTTGTTGCTTATGAGCTCAAGAAATTGCAGTTCATACACTTTCACAATTACGATTAAGCACCATTACCCCCAGGGCAAAAAAGCTGCAGCCTGCATGGAACATTCTAGTTACTTTGACAGTCCTGTGACCCATTCATTTTGCAGCTATGCCAATGACTCTGTGGGTGTTGTTGAGGTTTGCACTTCAGTACCTGCTTCTGTGAAAGCTGATCTTGTGCTGTAACAGC
This sequence comes from Gymnothorax javanicus, assembly GCA_029692085.1. NCBI lineage: Eukaryota > Metazoa > Chordata > Actinopteri > Anguilliformes > Muraenidae > Gymnothorax > Gymnothorax javanicus. The sequence goes on from CM056194.1 coordinate 74,015,766, forward strand.
CAGGGGCGCTGTCTTCTTTCTAGGCAGCTCTTTTTCAGAAATGCTCTTTTGTCTTCAACAAGTCTGTTGCAGAAGTTGAGTTTATTTCTGTCAAAAAGCAAGGCAAGGGAAGCAATGACAGGTCAAATCACTGTAAAAATATACAATGGTAATGCAGTCTAAGGGTTTGACTGTTTTCTCAGCAGTGCCACTGAGTTTCGAGCACATTTCCTCACTGCAAAGCCACGGCTGCATGGGGGTAGCTTACCGCCCATTGCCACGCATATATGACTGGCATTCAGAGAGTTGGTGTTTCAAGCCCCTGTGTGTCAGCATTAAGATCAGTGGAGCTGTTCAGCGAGCAGAAGCCTCAATCCCACATTTCTCCTAGGGATATACTCCTCACTTTGGACAAAACCTTTAGCAAAATAACTGATAATAATAATGTTTTGTATGTGCAGGCTCAATTGGCTGTGAGAATTGGCTGTGCCATTAGCCAACTGTAACCACCAGTTTCTTTGGCTGCTAAATTCCTTTTAACCCTGTGGAGGGCAGGTTTTTTTTTTTTACAACCCCATTTCAATTAAAGTGATGCAAAGTAAAATATGAGTAAAAACAGAATGCAATGATTTGCTAATCATTTAAACTCTGTATTTAATTGAAAATAGTACAAAGACAACATATCAGGTGTTAAAACTGAGCAATTTTATTGTTTTTTGAAAAATGTATGCCCATTTTGAATTTGATGCCAGCAACCGGTTTCAAAAATGTTGGAACAGGGGCATGTTTACCACTGTGTTGCATCACCTCTACTTTTAACACTCCTTGAGTGTTTGGGAACTGAGGAGACCAACTGCTGTAGTTTTTCAAAGCAAAATATTTTTCTATTCTTGCATAATGTTGGATTTCAGTTTGCTCAACACTTTGCAGCCTCCTTTGCCATATTTTTTTTTTATAATGTGCAAAATATTTTTGGTGGGTGACTGGTCTGAACTGCATGCAGGCCAGTTTAGCACCCTGACTCTTTTACTAAGGAGCCATGTTGTTTTAACATGTGCAGAATGTGGTGTTCGGCATTGTCTTGCTGAGATAAGCAAGGCCTTCCCTGAAAAAAAAAAAAAAAAACATCTGGATGGCAATATATTTTGCTCCAAAACCTGTATACATCATTCAGCATTAACGATGTCTTAACAGATGTGCAGGTTACCCATGCCATCTGCACTAATGCACCCCCAGACTATCATGGATCCTGATGTTTGAACTGTGCACTGATGACAAGCTGGATGGTCCCTGTCCTCTTTAGCCAGGAGGATGCGGTGACCATGATTTCCAAAAACAATTTAAAATTTTGATTTGTCAGACCACAGAACAGTTTTTCACTTGGCCTCAGTCCGTCTTAAGTCCCTGAGGCTTGGGCCTAGACAAGGCAGTGCCAGTTCTGGATCTTGTTTACATGTGGTTTAATCTTTACATAGCAGGGTTTTAACTAGCATTTTTGGATGCAGTGAAAATTTATGTGCACTGACATAGGTGTACAGAGATGTTCCTGAGCCCATGCAGTGATTATCTCTACAGTATCAAGTCTGTTTTTTAATGCAGTGCCGCCTGTGGGCATGAAGATCACAGACGTTCAACACTGGTTTTTTGGCTGTGTCCCATGCCTCCAGAGAGTCTCTGGATTCTCTTAATCTTTTAATGATATTATATACTAAAGATGACGAAATCCCCAAATTATTTGCTATCTTACAACCCCGTTTCCAAAAAAAGTTGGGACGCAGTATAAAATGTAAATAAAAGCAGAATTCAATGATTTGCAAATTTGCTCAATTTAATTTGATGTCAGCAACAAGTTTCAAAAAAGTTGGGATGGGGTAACAAAAAACTGGAAAAGTTGTATGACGCTTAAAAATACTCCTGGTGGAACATCTCACAGCTGATTGGGTTAAAATTGGCAACAGGTCAGTGACATGATTTGATATAAAAGAGCATCCCAGAGAAGCTGGCACTTTTAACAAGACTGTAAGAACTTCACCACTTTGTGAAAGACCGTGAATAACAATTTATGAATAATGTTTCTCAGTGTAAAATTGCAGAAAATTTGGGCATTTCATCATCTATGGCACACAAGATTCAAAGAATCGGAAGAAATCTCTGCACACAGGGGCCAAAAACCAATATTGAATGGCAGTGATCTTTAGGCCCTCAGACGACACTGCATTAAAAACAGACAGGATTTGTTGGTGGAAATCAATGACTGGGCTGTGGAACACTTCTGTAAACCATTGTCAGTGAACACAGTTTGTCACTGCATCCACAAATGCAAGTTAAAACTGTACCATGTACAAGTAAAACCATATATAAACAAGATCCAGGAATTCTGTCGTGTTCACTTGGCCCAAACTCATTTCAAATTGACAGCGGTGAAGTCGCAAACTGTCTTGCGGTCAGATCAATCAAAATGTGAAATTGTTTTTGGAAATGGACGCCACATCCTCCAAGCTAAAGAGAAGGACCCCCCGGCTTGTAATCAGCGCTCTATTCAAAAGCTAGCATCTATGATAGTATGGGGGTGCATTAGTGCACATGACATGGGCAACTTCCACATCTGTGAAGCGACCATTACAACGTATTCTCATCCGGACTCGTCATATATTGACGCTACCTGACCAATCGTCGATATACGAGGCAGAAGGAAGCTTTTGGCGTCATTATTTAAGGATTAGGGTTAGGGTTCGGGTTTAGGGTCAGGGGTTAGCGGGTGGGGGTAGGGTTCTTTTTCAACTGGCATCAATAAAGGACGCTAAAAGCGACCTTTTGCCTCGTATATCGACGCTTGGTCAGGTAGCGTCAATATATGATGCGTCGGGATGAGACTGGGCTCACCATTAATGCTGAATAATATATATACAAGATTTGGAGGAACATATACTGCCATCCAGACGTTTTTCATTTTTTTTTGTTTTTTTTTTTTTTTTTTTTCTGGAAGGCCTTGCTTATTTCAGGAAGACGATGCCAAACACTTAGCTCTGCAGCATAGTGAGAGAGTCTGGGGGCTTTATCTTTCACACTGCCTTACCCGTTGCCACTACCCGCAACCCGTGAATTACGCATTTAGCAGCTTCCACTATCCCTAAACGATATCTTGGGGCCACACTACCCGCTATGCATTATGCAATCCTTTATTTGCGCCTGGAGGTGTGCCCGTGGTTTATGTTTATCGCTTTCCTACAATTGCTATCTTGACCACACGTTAGGGAAGCGTATAGCGGGTCCTAAAACCACCCGCTACCGCATTTGGCTTTCGCAAGAGCGCTATGCACTCAGCAACGGAAATTTTTTTTCCAGCGAGAGCGGCATTTCAGAACTCTCTTGCGAATGAAGGTAATTTCGACGACAAGTATGTACACCTGTTTTTGCAGCACGGTCACGCAACTTGCTGTAAAAAATAGACAGCTGTCCGATTGGAAAATGTAAACGATCTAACCACGACTTGTCACCAGAATTACCTTCATTCGCTGAAGAGTTCAGAAATGCCGCTCTCGCTGGAAAAAAGTTACGTCGCTGAGTGCCAGTGCATAGACCTAATTTTATTCTTCTAAAATGGGATTTTGTTCTATGCTTCATTTCAGACGGGAGAGGGAGTTGGAAGTGCATGGCGAAACGATTTTTTTTTTTTTTTTTTTTTTGAAGTTTCCATCATAAAAGGGTTTTGATTTTTTTTTTTTACTACATACCAAACATTAAACAATATGTCAATGTAAAATAATAATAATAATAATAATAATAATAATACAACTCATGATTAACCTAACAAAAACAGATCCTCCCCTGACTGGATTTGACCTCATGCATGGGCAATTTAACTTCGTCAACGGAGAAACGTGGCGACCTTCCTCTCTCCATCACGGATTTTGGTTTGAGGATTTGGGATAGCGCAGCCTGCTCCGAAAGGCACTGGCACCTGGCACACTGATTGGTTTAACTGGCGTAACGCCCAAACCACGCCTATGCATAATGTAACGGGTAGCGCTGGTGTTTTAGGGATATAGGCAGGTGTGCAAGATAGCAACTTTCGCGGGGGAACGCCTCTTACGCAATGCGAAATCCCCAAATAACGGGTTTAGGGACTCTGGCGTATGATAGGGCCCTGGGTGCTAAGTTGGTCTGGCTGCAGTCCAGACCTGTCACCTACTGAAAATATTTGGCGCATTATGAAACAAAAAATACGACAAAGGAGGCCCTGAAGTGTTGAGCAGTGGGAATCCTACATTGAGCAAGAATTGGAAAACATTTTGCTTTCAAGACTACAGTACTTGATCTCCACAGTTGCCAAACACTTTCCAAGTGTTGTTAAAAGAGGAGGTGATGCAGCGCAGTGGTAAACATGCCCCTATCCCAGCTTGAAACTTTTGCTGATATTAAATTTAAAATGAGCGCATATTTTTTCAAATAACAATAAAATTTCTCTATTTCAACATCTAATGTGCAGTCTTTATACCATATTCCATTAAATATAGATTTAGAATGATTTGCAAATCATTGTATTCTGTTTAAGGTCCAGGTGAGCTATTGCCATCACTTGTCGTCGTCGTCTGTCGTTAACATTTTTCAAAAATCTTCTCCTCTGAAACTACTGAGTAGATCCAAACTAAAATTAGCCACAAGCATCCTTGGGATGTCTACTTTAAAAATTGTGTCGATTATGCCCGCTGTCTGAATAACATGTTCGCTGTTACTAAAAATAATACATAGGGGTAAAACCACCTATTTTCAGCTATATCTCAGGAACTAAAGCAGCTAGAGAAAACATCGTTGCCTCAAAATGATCAGCAGATGAAACTCTACAAAAGTCTACGAGGATCGAAATCATACAATGCCTCCTTGTGGGTGTTATTGGCCTTGAAATGTCAAATTTGACAATTTTGCCTTTTTTTGGCCCATATAATGAAAACTATAATAGACAGAGAAAAACTTTGATTTGCTAAAATGATCAGCAAATAAAGCTCCACAAAAGTCTTCATTACACTGAAATTGTACAGTGGCTCTTAGTAGGAGTTATTCGCCTTAAAACATCAAATATGAAGGTTTTTGTTGTATTTCACCATAGCATCTGAATAAACCATCACATTCAATTTGCTCATTAGATTCTTGAAATGATAATCAGAATCCCCTGGAATTTCCGTCTGAATCGAACTGATTTATTTATTTCTTCTCCATTTAAAAATCAATTTTGCAAAATTATGGGACGAGGTCTGAATCGTAATTATGTTTTTTTGGTATTTCATTTAAATCCTGTACCTCGTTACATGCATGTTACAGTAGATTATATTTCTGTAATTTTAAGAATTAGTTAATTTTCATATGGATCCAGGTGAACGATTCAGGCTCTCTAGAGACTCTAGTTTACATTTTACACAGCATCTCAACTTTTTTTGGAATTGGGGTTGTACATACATTGAGAAACGTTATTTTTAAATTGTTGAACTATCTACCCATACAGTCTTTCACTGAGTGGTTATAGTCCTTGCCATCTTTACTCCTGACAGACTTTTTTAAATCAAATCATGTTACTGACCTGTTGCTAATTAACCCAATTAGCTGTGAGATGTTCCACCAGGTGTATTATTTTACCATCATAAGACTTTTCCAGTTTCTTGTTGCTCTGTCCCGACTTTATTGAAACATGTTGCTGGCTTCAAATTCAAAATGAGCAGATATTAAAAAAAAACAAAAAAACAACAAAAAAAACCCAAAAGTTTTTTGTTTCAACTTCTGATTTTCAATTGAATGTAGGGTGTCTGTGATTCACAACTCATTCTGTTTTTATTTACACATTAGACAGCATTCCAACTTCGTGGAAACAGGGTTTTATAATATTAACTCTGTTACTGTTCCTTAATGCCATTGCTTCAGCAGAGACACTCCAATTAGAGGTGCATCAATATTACCATTAGCCCTAATTTTTATTGAAATATACTGTATCATAGCAACAGTTTCCAAAATTTCTCTTTGCTGTTACTAGCTGGGAGCAACACTGTGAATTTTGAGTGATAGTGCATTAAAGAAACGCTCAGCTTGTCACAGGCCAGAAAAAAATTGATGCAAGTCATAAAGGACATTTGCTAAACCCTGATAATGAGGATTACGAATAGTTAATTCCCATGTTTTCTTGATCTAAGAAAATAAAATTTGTTGGCTCAAATGTGAGGCAAATCGTGGGTTAAAATCTTGATTACAGTCTGGAGACCTAATAACCCCCACTACATCTGGTTAATTGTATAATTTCATGCATTTACTTAAATGCGCTCATTCAATATTGTCATCATTGCTACAGGAGAACTGTGCAAATTGGGAAGGAAGAAGCAGATGTTTGAAGTGGTTGAGGGTACACGTGAAATTGTCCCTCCTCGGTCAGGGGAGGCTTAATTTAGCCCGATGTCCTCCAATACCCTCTCCATTAGTACCACCCCTTAGCCTCCAAAATAATCCTGAGGAAATATGAAAGCACAGGCGCATGCTATCCCAAGCTCAGGGCAGGGGAGGGCCAGCCCTCTCTTCAGATCTTGAGTGCTACTTTAGGTCTCTGCCACACCACTCACCACAGGGACCCGTTTGATGTTCACGCATGGTGGTCCTTTTTCATCTCTCCATAGCCTCCAACCTGGAAGTGCGCACACTCTAGAATGAATTACTCCTGCAAGCAAAACAGAAAAAACTGTTCCTGACAGGCTATGAGTCAATATTAGTCTACTTGCTTAGCCATGTGTCTGGCCGTGAGTTGTCGATGTTTGGCCTCAATGAGTGATTAAAAGATGACAGTCCTAGCTTTGAGGTGGGGGAGGTATAGTCTGCAATTTGAGCATTCGCCTGAACGAAAAAAAAAAAAAAAACAGAATATAGAAATCACGCCCCATTTCTGATGCTTTATGGGATAGTTGGGGCCAAACTTGCTTCCGGTCTCGCGCAGCTGCTGAGGAAAAGTTGCGTTAGCACGCATGGTTACAGATACTTGGCCATGCAATACCGAGCGTAGAAGCCGTATTAATTTTTCATGCATCCAATACTTTTTCTTGCCTTGATTTTAGCGTTTATATCATTTGCAGTTTCTCAAGTATAGCTGAATCGCTGTCATGCCGATAGACTGTATAAAAAGATGGACGAAGCAAACATGACGTCAATCATTGGTTTCTGCATACCATTTAGGAAGCCTCGATTTTGGCAATTTGAACAGTGCCATTTTGTCATTTTGAAACCGATGTGATTCCTATTGGACGAGAGCGTGAATGAAGATCCAGGGAGGATTTATGGGTTGATCTCACCGTATCTGACAAGGACCAGAGGATAGCCACACCCCCAAAGCATATCTGGCTTTATCCTTTATTCTAGTCTACAGCGCCCTCCATAATTATTGGCACCCCTGGTTAAAATGTGTTCTTTAGCTTCCTATAAATTCAGTTTTTTTCTAAATAATATAGGACCACAATGAAAAAAAGGGGAAAATCCAACCTTTAATTCTAGTGCATTTATTCAGTGGCAAAAAAATCCCACATTAAGAAATAATTCTTTTACATCAAATCATGTGTGCCACAATTATTAGCACCCCTGATGTTAATACTTTGTACAACCCCCTTTTGCCAACAAAACAGCACCTAATCTTCTCCTATAATGTTTCACAAGATGGGAGAATACAGAAAGAGGGATCTTCGACCATTCCTCTTTGCACAATCTCTCTAAATCATCCAGCGACCTGGGTCCTCTCCTCTGCACTCTCCTCTTCAGCTCACTCCACAGGTTTTCAATGGGGTTGAGGTCTGGGGACAGAGATGGCCATGGGAGGAGCTTGATTCTGTGTCTGGTGAACCATTTCTGTGTAGATTTGGCCACATGTTTAGGGTCATTATCTTGCTGAAAGACCCAGTGACGACCCATCTTCAGCTTTCAGGCAGAGGCCACCAGATTTTGATTTGAAATGTCCTGGTATTTCAAAGCGTTCATGATGCCATGCACCCTAACAGGGTTCCCAGGGCCTCTGGAAGAGAAACAGGCCCACTGCATCACCGATCCTCCCCCATACTTCACAGAGGGCATGAGGTGCTTTTCTGCATACTCATCTTTTGTGTTCCACCAGACCTACTTAGAGTGTTTGTTGCCAAAAAGCTCTATCTTGGTCTCATCTGACCAAAGCACACGGTCCCAGTTGAAGTCCCAGTACCGCTTAGCGAACTCCAGACGTTTATGTTTATGATTGTGAGAGAGAAAAGGTTTTTTCCATGTATGCCTCCCAAACAGCTTGTTGGCATGTAGATAGCGCCTGATGGTTGTTTTGGAGACTTTGTGACCCCAAGATGCTACCATTTGTTGCAATTCTTTAACAGTGAGGTTTGGAGAACTTTTTATTTCTCTTACCATCCTCCTCACTGTGCGTGGTGGCAAAATAACCTTGCGTCCTCGTCCAGGCTTGTTTACCACTGTTCCAGTTGTTTTAAGCTTCTTAATGATTCCTCTGACAGTAGATATAGGCAGGTGCAGGCGAGTGGCTATTTTCTTGTAGCCATTGCCTGACTTGTGAAGGTCGACACACAGCTTTTAACACATCTTAACTAGGGGTGCCAATAATTATGGAGGGTGCTGTATTTGGGACCATAATTTCCAAAAATGAACATCGTGAAATATCGAAGGAGACTTGAATTTTGCAATAGATACCATAAAATAATGTGGAAAATCATTATTGAAATAATAAATCAGGTTGGCAAATAGGATCATTTTCTCAGACTTCAAGAGCATTGAACTTTTTTTGGCAACCACCGATGTCACCATCTGCTGGCCATTAAATAGAATGCAATTTTAAGAGATCTGCATTGGCTTCACTGCATTGGCTTCACTTTTCAGACCCGGGTCCTGCGTCCATCTTTTCATACAGTCTATGGCCATGCCACTATGCACCGGAAGTGTGTCAGTCCCAAAAGTGTAAGAAATTTTAGCGAAAAAACCACTTCCAGGTATTTTTTTTGTGTTGACAATCACTTGAATTGAGTGGCTGGGATGATTCTCCCTCAACCACAGTGCTGGTGTGACCCGTTCTTGGTTTTTCAAGGCTTCCAAAATGGTCTACAGAAGTTGTGGGGGGGCTTTATAATGTCGTCATGGGTATGCATGACTTCAGCTCACCGATAAGGCCCAAGCAGCCTCATTTACATTTGTGGCAAGTGATGCAAAATTGCCAAGGGGATTGCCGGTCCCTCCGTTTTTATCTGCGTTTGAGAGGCCTCTAACGGAATCCATAATGCGTCCCGCACAGAGCATCGCTATAGCAACGCCTGCCACATGAACGAGCGGGCCCTTCACAACACTGTGTGCGAGGCCCATTCTTTAAAGGTGTGATGAATCTTTTATGGGTACCGTAAATTAAAGTAGTAAAGCTGTTGTTATTGTCTGCAGGAAGTGAGTTATCTGCATGTAAGTAGGGATGGGGTGTCGGGAGTGGGGGCTACTTTGATAAGGAGGGGAAACTCTCTTGACATCATCATCAGTAGGATGAGGGGAGCAAAAAAATGAAGAAGAAAGTGGAGGGGAAAGTCTCCAGACGCAGGTCCAGCAATAAAACAGTGGCGGACGTGTCCCTGCGGTACGGCCATTATTAACCGCCTATTCTGCGGCAATGCCATGACTGGAGGGGGACAACAGAGGAAATATCACAGTCTTGTGTTGCAGTGGCTTGTGTATTTTATTTATTCATGAACTGCTGTTGTAAATGGAATCAAATTCCTTTGACTGGCCCCTTTTCTATTCCTGAAAGCGACACGGTAATGATGGGATCATTAGGTCGAGGTCCAAGTGTAACACGTGGGTGTTACTCTTCCGCTGGGAATAATGTGGGCTCTTTGGCTTTCCTGTGATATTTAAGAAGAAAAATGGTAACATTCTCCTGTTTTCACATCCGTCTCATAAAATTCAATAATCAAACGCGCCGCACTTCTTGAAGATCCAATGCCTTTTGTCATGTTATCGATTCCACGCCCAGGGAGATTGCAGTTAGCAATCGCTTGTTCTACGTCTCACAGCACTCGAAGAGACGAGGCACCACCATCTTAAGATCTCAATAAAAGCCATATTGATTTCAACTGAATTGCTTGCCTCGAAGGTTTAAATTATAGACCAATTAGAGACGGCCCTGCAATCATAAGCAAGGCCAAGCCTTTCAAAATGTGTGGCTGGGGTTAAACCACACCTTAGCTTCACAAAAACTGAGGGTGCGGTGTCTGAGGGGAACCTTTCTGCACTGCAAAAAAATAAATAAAAAGTCAATCCTTATAAATGTGATGTAAGCCTTAGATTTAAGACTTACCCATGACCTTATTTCTTTTACCTTTTTGCAAAAAGATAGTCACCGAGATGAAGCATGTGACAAATTTTACTAATTTTACCCGTTCATAACTTCTTGGTATTTGTATAATTATTTTCCTTGTGAGAATTATTTGTTGTTTTATCCTGTTTGATTCATTTGATTGTACTCATTTTTATCCTGTTTGATTCATTTGATTGTATTTGATTTTATATCTTTGCTTGTGAAGCTATGACTAGTGTCTGCGAAAGGTGCTATATAATAAATAAACTTTGCTTGCTTGCTCGCTAGTGGCGTAAGACAACCTCACTTGACAAGCAAAGCATTAAACAACTTAAATCAGGGCATTATTCTGTATTAAAGCTTGAGAGAAAAACACCTGATTTCAAGCCCCTCTAGGCTTGTTAAAATCGACTAGTTCCAGTGCAGGAACGTGACCTCTCACGCCACGGAGACACACGTATTTACCTGATCACCGCCGACTGCTCTGAACATATCCCATGGCGGGTGAAGAGAACCGTGCAGACTGCATCCAAACACGGCCTTAATGTATTTTTCCAGTGGACAGCTCAGCTAGCACATCAAATATCCATTTGCATGAAATTAATATGTGGAAGGTAAGGGAGAGGAGCGGGGAAGGAAAAAAAAAAGCTGTTGAGCGTTGAAGTTCATTAGTGGGCCCAGCAGGGACTCTTGTTCTCCAGCTTTAAAGCGCTCTGGCTCTGCCTCTATTTTTTGCTCTTTTAGATCCTTCCTGTCACCTATTTTTGGCGAGAGAAAATGCATTTCGGTTGTGAGAGAAGCCATAGTGTCACATTAAATCACATTTAACACGATTCATTTAAAAATGTCTGTTTTTTTTTTCTTCTGAGAGACAGTTGCTTCCGGCATCCCCTGGACTCTGCGTTTCCACTCGCTAATTGGTTAATTTGTGAAACGCTGTGATAAACGTGTTGTACAGTATTAGCATTGTAATGACAATGTCAAACTGCTGACGGACATTTTGTGGCTCTCTGCTGGAAAATAGTGGCTAGTTATTATTCACTATGAAATAAGAGTAAAGGGACTTTGGGTGCTCTAAATTCTGCGGTGAAAGCTCATTTTAAGGTGGTTATAAATCAACACAAAATGAAGCAGGTTTATGATAATATTAGGGCTCCGAGACCTGCACCACTGTGCAATGTATTATTCCAAACACAGCCCTGCATAAATGCAGATTTTTATTCATCTAAACAAACATAATTGTTTCTCTGAACACGTTTATGATAAAATATTATATTAATGCAGTGAGGTACGAAACGGCAGAATACAATTAATAGGTTTAATGCATGCCAGGATCTACCACTGTAAACTCCACACCAATAAAGCCTCAGCTCAATAGAGATGATAATGAAATCTCTTTAGGAGCTTAAGGGCGGCATTAGAGCCAGAAAATGATGACCCTGCAAGCAAAATAACAGACATTGAAGATGTAATTTGATATTTGATAGCGGAAGACACAAGCAGGGGCAGATTTGGCAGTAATCCCTCTTCAGATAAAAAGGATAATGTACAAAAATACTTTAATTGACCTAGTGCTTGCCAAGTGTATCATCACCAGGGGATAACCTGTTCAACATGCGTCAATACGTTGAAAGCCTTTCATTAAGCATCATTCATATTAATATTCCGTCCTGTTCAAGGGATGAATATGGGCACAGAATAAATGTGTTTAAAGGTAAGATTATCAATGTATAAAATGTTTGTATAAAACAATGTATTGATTCATGCAAAAATAATGCACTTGTGATCCATGAGTAGTGTGTGACAGTATCTGTATTTACAGGGACCTTGCTGTCTGCTTGTATTTTCTTATTTCAGTTTGCATGGGATGTTTTCGTGTTTCAGCTTTTGGGCAGTGGGTGTGTAGCCCCCAGCCAGTGTCAGCTGACAGGGTGTGAGGGCGAGACACTGCAGTGCTGTGCTTCTAGAGTCGTTCAGCCGTGGAGGAGGGGCCAACTTTGAATGTTGTGTTTGCAAACCTCAACTGACAAATCCTACTTGGTATACCTTAAAGGGCTGTACCTTCCCTCAATTAAAAGGTAACAAAAACTGGTATGCTCATCATGCTACGGTAAAGGTAGCTAAAATAACCAAAGTTAAAGGTTCAATAATTAATTCATACCTTTTTTGCTAGTCAAAGGGACTAATTTGTATCCAAAGAGTGTAATTGTGTTTTCAGGGCACATTTGGGAAATGTGTTCCATAAAGCACAGAAATGTACCAAGGACGGAATCTTTATTTCTTAAGGTATTAGCATAAGCCCAAGAGGCCTGTTAGCTCTGTTAGCGGAGCGCTGATCTCATTCCAGCTCTGTACCCAGGGGTCTCCGCAGAGACAAAGTGTTGTATTCGCCTCCTGGTGGTACCCATGCCGATGCCGTCCCTTGGCGAGTTTTGCCGCTGCTCCTCTCGGAGACTGTCAATGAGTGTGGAAGGAGAAATCTCTAGACAGACAGTTGGCCTCTGCGCACCTCCTGCCAAAACACAGGCAGTAGGCAGAGCTAATGCGATTATCCGGGGGGATGGAGGAGGGAGACAGGAGGTGTCTCATGCTCTTTAAAATGGAGAAGTACTGCCAAGCCCCAGCGTTTTTTTTTTTTTAAATAAAACTGCTAATTACTGGGTGTGTGGCAGAAATCCCTCATCTGTGGCTTATATAACAGCACCACATGTAACTGACAAATCAAGGAACAGAACTATTTCAAGGAATGGAGGTAAAAAAAAAAAGGTATCAATATATTTAGGTCAAGAGGCAAAAAATGGATGAAACGAGTGTGAGGCTTTTCTGAACAAAATCATTATTCAATACATTACAACTGGATATATGTTATTTCTTATTTTCAGTGCTTTTTCATTTTTTCTTCTTCCTGATCCATTTCTTCTTATTTGTTATGCCCACTGTTATTGTGGTGTCTTATCTCAAGGCAGCTATAGCTTCAGTTTGATTGGTCTGTGCTGGTATACACAAGCATGACTGGTGCAGGAAAAATGTAAAGGAATACTGCAGGAGCCCAGTAGATTTTGGAAAAAAAAAAAATCCTGCTAACTATGTCCCTCTCTCCCTGGCGTGCACTGAGTGTGATGATGTCCGGCACTTTTACTTTTATCCAATGTGTGTGCCCCATCACACCGCAGGGTTAGCTTTAGCATGATGTATGAACCAAAAGCCCCCTCTAAGTGAATATTCCTGTTGTTAAAAGTTGGTTTAATGCCATCCATCCTACTGAAAAGTACTGCTAAGACCAGCCTGTGGTCAGTACTGGTTCAACTGCCTTTTCCTCACTTTAAGCTGGTCATGGTAGGCCAATAATCTCTCACAGCTGGTTTTATCTGGAAAAGCCAATTTAAGCGAGGAATGCTGGGCAAACTGGTGGACTAGACGACTCTATATGCCAGCTCGCAAAAAAAAAAAAAAAAGAAGGCAGCTTTACCTAACTGTACTGACTAGACTTTTCAAATGGGTTGGTGAGAGTGTGGCTACGCTAGGCTGAAAAATGAAAGCTTTCTTTCAGACTATAACTATAAAGTTTTGTCAATAATGGTCTATGTTGGTGTTCACCTAGGTTGTATTTACTCCATTGAAAATGAGTAAAGTCTAGCTTTTGCTCACTGAAATGGTCAGAGGAATTCGCTCTCCATTAAAACGGTAACAAGAGAAAAAAAACATGTTTCAGCACAAGGCCTGTATCAATGCTGAAGACACCATAATTTTGATAAATATTGGACCTCATGCAAGATGCGATATAAGAACAAATTTTCTCTTATTTTAGTTTGTATCCCCAAATTTTTCTTATTTTGTTCTTACCCATTGATTACTGGGATGCCCCAATGTTTTCTTATTTTTGCTCTTCTCTTAGGTAACAGAAAATTTTACGAGTGGTCGAGAGCACTCTTACCGAGATAAGAGAAAACAGAAAACTGTAATCTCTGTCCACAAATTGCTTGTCCAATGCACGAAAACACAAATTTTAAAACATAAACATTAAAAATGCATCATATAATCAAATTTTGATTGTTTTATTTTTTGAGAAATTATCATGATTTTATTAATTTATTCTTGGGCTAAAGAGTTTGGCCAGTGATCCTAATTAGGACTAAGCTATAAAAACCCTTAGATACTTGGGTGCATTCTGCTTCTGAATGGCTTACCTATTGCTGTTGGACGCTTTGGCCATCCAGGCCTTGCGCAGAGAGCGTGTTTTTAGAGATCACGCGGATCTGTTTGCTGAGACAGATGACAGCTACTCGTACCAAATGTGAAAACAACCGTACTTGAGCACGGAAGATTACTTTTATGTATTACGGCTCTCTTGTTCTAATAAATGCAGCGGCGAAAAGATATCTCCTTTTGAATGAAGAAATTCAATGCTTGCTCAAAATGTAGGCGGACAAAAACATACAATCACAACTGGATACTACATGCAAAAACTCTGAGATTTATGGAATAATTCGTGAGTAATTACATTCGCATGATTATCACAGAATAATATATCAGTGCCGTGACTAACTAAAGAAAATGCGGCTGCGATATTTCAAAGTGCGGGATGTGGTTCAAAAGTCTGGCAGCTCAAGTTATGAGATAAATAAATTTTCATGGTATGACGCAGTGGACAGCATAATTGGCCAGAAACGCAAGAGCGAAAGAATTCCGTGTGCAACATCCACCAATATCGAATGTAATCAGAATATTTTCGGCTTACCTTGATGTTTGCGTACCCAGAGAAAGATTCAGATGTGTAAAAACATCAAGCATTCAGTCAAGAAAATTTCGAGTTTAATTTTTTGTGCTGCTATACGTGGTAGTCCATGTTACAGGTGACACAAGAGGTTGCTAGGGCACGCGCAGCATATGCATTCGCGATTTTAATATTCAATATTAATATTCTAGATCTCCTTCTCAATAATAAAAACCCCCGAAATATATTGGTGCCTCCTTTTAAAATCGTTCGCCATTTAAAACCACCTAGGTGCATACTGCAACGTGCTGTATCGGAATTTTGACATGTATGCAAGTGTACTCTGGTACGGTACGATATTACTAATGTGAAGGCTGACCAGCAGGGGGAGAGGGGAGGGAGGACACTCGTACCGTACGGAACAGTCATACCTAGTGTGAAAGCGCCTAGATTGCCACGAGCAGTTGGCTCTTTGCACAGGGCACGTCACCTGCCCTTATATGGTGTTTAGTGGGTGTCATATATGCTCATTTAAAACAACTGGCCACGCGCTTCCAATTTACGATCAAGTGGGATTCAACATTCAGCACACCTGGGTAAGAGCAGATTTGGACGATAAGAGCATTTGGTGCATCCGGAGTTTACTTCTCTTATTTTTTCTCTTAGCAATATAAGAGAATATATTAATAAAAATATAAGAGAAATCTAAGAGAATGTTGCTGCAATAACCCCATTGATTCAGTTATATTATCTGATTTTTGCAAAATAATGGCACAAACAACAGGACCAGATACTCTCGCAAGAGGCAATTTATCATTTAAGAGCAACATTGTAAACCTCTATAATACCATCATCATTATAGTAAATACAATAGTACTACAGTATAATGCAACAGACATTCATTTAATTGTACAAGACAGGGATGTACTCAAGACTCAGGCACAGACAGTGCTATGAAGTTGACACAATTTTTTGGAGCCAAAAATCAACATCTCATCCAAAAGGCGACATCTCCTTCAGTGCAGGGTCCCCATCACTGCCCTGGGGCATTGGGGATTATTCCACCAGAGGGAAGAACGCAACCTACTGGCCCACCAACACCTCTTCCAGCAGCAACTTGGTTTTCCCAGGTGGTTTCCCATCCAAGTACTAACCAAGCCCACACCTGCTTAGCTTCAGCCACATAGCTGGTGCAGATCGAATAGTGGTATGGCTGCCTTAAGCTTTGATTGTGTTTGAGAAGCCTATTTCAGATATCAGGATTGGGCTGCCCTGTATCTTATGTTACATATCTACTTGTTAAAAGAAGCTGGTAACAATCTAAAGCCGCTTATACTTTGACTGTGTGTACAGATGGTAAAAGTACAGATATATATATATATATATATATATATATATATTCTTTTTATCATTATAGGCCACATTTTGGTTTTGATTTTGATTGGTCAGTTGGCTGAATAAATGGCTTGATTGCAAGTTAGGCAAAGTACACAGATATTGATTTAAGGTAAGCTAATTACGCCAAGGCGATGGAGGCTGTCCAACCTCGCTGGTAATTAGCGGACTTCAAATCACAGTTTTCTTCCCGGAAGCATTTCAAATGACCGCATTAGGTATGTGTCATAGAAAAGGTAATAAGCAAGCACGTCTGTCTTCGTCATAGTGGCAGTTACTTTTATTGCGCTTAAATTAATCGCGATTAATCTATCGCGACAGATACACACACACACACACACACACACACACACACACACACACACACACACACACACACAGTATATACTGTATATACAGTACTGTGCAAAAGTCTCAGGCACCCCGCATTTTTTAAAAACTAAAATCTGGCTTTAGATGTTTATTTTTTGTTTTCCACATTTGCGTCGCTGAAGATTAAAAGTATATTTGAAATTCCAAATGCTAAATCGAAAAATAGTGTTATAAATAAATGTTGTTATTTCAATAAAAACAGTTTATACAGATAATATAGTCTTGACAGAGCCCTGATGTCAACATCATCATGGCTGTCTACAAGTACTTAGAGGAACAGACGCAAGTGAGACAGTCAGTCTGCAGAAGAATGGTGGCAAGTTTTCCACTCTGCTTGGAACAAACAAGAAGCCGATCATCTTATAAAGTATAGCACAACAGGACAGTGTCCCAGATTTTTTGACAAAAGGTAGTTACACCAAATATTGGTTTGATATAGTTTATAACAGTTTACAGCTCTGTTCAGTATATTTCTCAGTTATTAGAACCTTTTTATTTCATCATTTTTGCAAGCATGTTTGCCCTACGAAATTGCTTTAAATGTGCCTAAAACTTTCACACAGTACTGGCCCAGTACTATGGACCACTGGGCCTAGGAAAAAATGTCTGGGGGACAAGTTTGACTGGGAGACATAAATGCCTGTGACAACGGGGGACTTGAAGAGCCTTTATGACTCTGAGAAGAGACGCGACCCCCACCCTGAGTCTCGTCACCTGGGCTTTCCCGTTAACCCACACTGGTCTCCTACTCAACTCTATTCCATCCTTCATCAGTACAATTCCCATGCTCATTCGATTCAATAAATATCATTAACCACTATTTCAGGTGTGGTCTGGAATTCATTAACAATAATTTAAGATCTTAGCCACTGAAATGTGCATTACTGCCACAGTCTGTCTAAGGCTAGTACTCCCAACCCACTTGTGATCATTCTCACTTAAAGAGCTCGCTTCAGCAACTCATTGAATGAAAATCAGAATCCTGGAGAAGTCTCATTCACTGCTTATCAGGACATCACTTACTGAAAATACAGGAACAACACACGTGATTTGAAGCACAGATAGTAACAAACAAGTAAGTAAGTAGTCAGGCAATTAACACTGTAATGAGACCAAATGTATCACCTCCTATTGTATTAATAAATAACCAATCGTCCAGCCTGCATTCATAAGCCACAACACATCACAAGCCACAACACAAGAATGAACAAGCATTCAGAGAATTCAGTCTCGCCCAACAGCCCAAAATTTATGTCATGCCGTGAGGTCAGCCCAGGGTGTTTACTTGTGAAAGATGATTGAAATCGGTCAAGTGGTTCTAGAGATATCTGCCCGGCAACACACATACACACACACACACAGACAGACAGACAGACAGACTCACAAGGTGATTACAATAGTCTCGCAAACCCCTACGGGGGCTCGACTAATTAAGGGCAATCATAATGCGTATGCGCTGTTAGCAGACTGAAAATACCCGGTAATGGTGTAGCCTGAAACACTGTCCATAAAATGCTAATTTTCATCTTGAAAACAACTGCACATCACAGATAAGATTTTATATATATATATATATATATATATAGCAAGGCTCCACAATTTCATCGGAAATTGCTGTCTGAATATTTTTTTTTTTTACTCATGATGTGCTTGGCAATGCAGAGGTGTCATAATCCTGATATCATATCCATCTGATCTCATAATTTGTGATCTTACACCCTATTTTGTTGGATTACTAAGCTGACACAGGTCATCACCAGCAGTAACTAACATGCCCAAAAGGATTGTGATGCTCTGTAAGTGTAGGAAACCATGGATATAGGTTTAAAAAAAAGAAAAAAGAAAAATTTTTTAAAACTTACGTTTTCCTGTCCGACTGCAAGATATTAAACGCTGTAGAATATAAGATGGCCTTAGTTGGCAGGGGAGGCCATCAAAACCAATTATTTGCCTCTTCACCATAATGTCCCCTCACGTTGAATAGGCGAATTAGTCTGAGCGGTGATTAGATGCTTAATTAAAATACCGCCAGGCTCATGCAAAACAAACCACAATCAGTCCCTTCGTGTTAAATTCTCAGTAATGAGATATGATCGGGGGAGAAACACTATCCACTCAGAAGGGAGATTTCCTACGATTAGGAGCAGATTAACGCGTAACTGAATCCAATCCTTCATAAAGCGTATCCCTGCAAATTGAGCAGATATCTCTGGCACAAAGCTAATTCAGCTGACAAACATCCGAGTGCCGTAAGGTACAACCGCTGTATGCTTTTGGCATAGAAAAGCACAAGGAAAGGGAACAAATTCTTCGCCGCTGATAAATGGGGTGTTGAGGACAGAAAACAGCATGCAGCTACGGTACGATGTTAGAAAAAAAGGTTCTCGGCTCCTCTCCATAGGGGAACTATTTCTGGTTCTTTTATGGAGCCCGCTATGGTAGGTGTTAAAAGAGTGAAAGCTCTTAGATTGCACCATTTTGTCTGGCAAAGAATACTCGAGCTTGGTGGGGTTCCTCTTTGGAGACATACAGCAGCCTTTCTGTGGAGAGTGCAGCATTTGAAATGGCTGCTGCATTCACCTTCAAACTGGCAAAAAAAAAAACAGCTTGTTATCTGAACCTGTCAAAATGAATGCACCTCATCAGCACAACCGCTCCCACTGTCTAAACTCATTTCCTGCAATTGAATTCTCCCTGCACTTTATCACTGTCAGCCATAAGGGTGCTTCTGGTTTTGACCAATTAACTCAATAGGTTGATGAAACCTGTCATTTTCCAGCGACTGAAACAATGTCGGCAAAGTGACTGGATTAAAGAGAAATATTTTGAGATTGTGTGTGTGTGTGCGCGTGTGTGTGCGTGTGTGTGGATTTGTGTGTGTGGAACAGTAGGCTCTCTGATCGTTCATGGGAGGTATTATAGTTGGGTTCCATTTGCTAGACGCCTCCATCGGATTAACATGAACAATTTATGTAGCCTGCCACTGAGGGCCACAGACATCTGATTGCTTAGAGGCACTGCAGTCATTGGTTTGGGGTAAAACGGAACACTATGGCCTGCTTTTGAGAAACTTTCTGCCATCCCACCTAAAATGCTTACTAAAATAAGTTTCTAAAAACATCCGCAAAATAGGAAATGCCCTTGCTGATTCTCGGTTCATATCCGATCTGCAATGCAACATTTAATCTGGGTTTCATGAGTCAGACATCCACTTGCATAGCATTGGGTCTAAGTTTGTTCTATGTATTCTGTATTCTAATGCAGAACTGTTCAATGTACCACCCCGCCGCTGAGACTGCATTGCACTGAGAACAACTCCAGTTTAGTCATTCCCGGTGCTTCAGCTTGTGTTACATAAAAGAACGTGGTGTTATTCACCAATCGCTTATTGTGCCATGAACTCTATGCAACTCTCTGTTTATGATTCATGCTCCCCCTCACACTGTCTCTCTGCCCTCCTTTGGTCTTAAGAGTCAACCTGACCATAATTCTGCTTCATTTGGTTTGTTGTGCTGCTGTTTAGCGCCTTTGCACGCTGTGACCACATGAATGACTGAGTTAGTGCTTACGCCTGCCACGCCAGGGATTGATAGCACCAGTCATCCAGGGCTCCAGGTTCGTTCCCGTTTTCTCCGCTTCAGTTTGCCCTGGACCCACTCAGTTTTTTTTGCCTCCACACATGGCCTTTCAGTGCTGTACTCCTCCTTTGCGATCTGCTTCTTTGTCTTTCTGTTCTCAGGGTCCGGCTGAATCACTGTATGCCACAGAAAGACTTTCATAACCACTACATATATATATATATATACACACACACAGTACCAGTCATAAGTTTGGACATACCCACATTTTCTTACAATATATGTTAAATAAAGAAATAAGCAGACTTTAGTTTGCAAACAAAGATCTAATTCTTCAATCTATCAAACTAACTGCCATTTCTTGTCATATTTGTAGCGCATTCTCACATATTTTTTATTTTTTAAACAAGGGCAGTCATATGACCACAATGAATTTGCAGCTGCACGGCTGTCTAACTTCCCAAAGACGTGCTGGACTTGAGGTGGCTTTTCATCAACCTTTTCACCCAGTAAGTCCCAAAACCGCTTGACTTTAATGCGGCTGTTGGAAAATGGAAGGAGCTCATTTGTCTGTGTACTTATGGCTATCTTATTATATTATAAAATATGGCTTCTTTGAGAATTCCAACATTTTGGACACTATTCAAGCAAGTCAGTTATTCTCTTTTCACTTCTGACTGTTTACCTTTTACAAAATTCCATTTGAGATTATATAGAGAAGTAAAGCTGTTTAAATTTCTCTCAAAACAGAGTGCTGTGACATTAGTAAAGTGTGTCCAAACCTTTGACTGGTACTGTATAATTTTTTTTTGGAGCCCAATAAATAAAATAATCTATGAATACTAATATGGCAACCATCATTAATAACTCAAGGTAACCAGCCAACCAACTCTTCATAGATTGATTCATGTTGTATATTCATTTTATAGGCATTTACTATACAGACTCATTCTGACAAACTTTTAGTAGCGTTCACTGTATTTTTACATGCAACATTAATTAACTGTGTACAGCTGGCTACTGTGTTGAATCATTTCAGTTTAAGCATTTTACTATAGGGTGCAACTGCCTTACCACAATTGGGAATTGATCCAACAGCCTTGGAGCCCAATTCCAAAACCATTATGCTACACAGTTAGAGCATTTAACTTACAGCACCTCATTGTGGCTGTTTTATTGACAGAGGAAATACATTTAATATTTTCCAATATCCTTGCAAGACAGTATATGTCGCAAACATTGCCAACCTTGAAGGAATGGTCCTTGAGGCATACTGTGATGATCCTCCAGTCCAAGATGTCTGAGAGAAAATATAAATAATAATTGAAAAAAGGCAATGCCCACAGTCTGCCATTTTCAGAAACAAACAACAACCCTGCACTGTGTTGCAAATCTCCCGCAGATTCATCAGGAAAGGAGGCGGTACTTCAAATTATGCATCATTTAGCAGAGTACATTTGAAGTGTTTCACTGGTTGTGAGCGAATTTTAATGACCCATTTTCAGTGTAAAAACCGTAAATCATGAAAACAATGAAAAGCAGGAGCAACCCGTATCTATTCTCTGAGTTTCACTCTAAATGTTTCAGTTATTTACCTATTCTATATATATATATATATATATATATATATATATATATATATACATACACACACACACACACACACATATATATATATATATATTTTTTGGCTGCTATATAGTGAAATCTCACTTTGCATATTTCATGAATATTTCATTGTATTTTTAGAATCATGTGGATTACCAAAAGGTCTGGAGCTTTCCTAAAATATTGTTCTGAAGTTATAAAAATTCTATGGCAGGATCCAGCACATTGAGCATTAATTTAGCAGCAGTAAGAACATTGGCAACAGTTGAACAGAGTTATTTGTGACTGTCCACAGGAAAAGGGTGTATAAGGGATTTTTTATGTTTTAGAGAAAACTTTTTTTTGTATTTAGTACATGGTGAGGGATCATCAGATGCACTTAACTCAGTTTGACCAAAATATCCCTCATACACCCTTTTCCTGTGCACTGTCACATTTGAAGAGGCGTACTGTTTCTTATGTTCTGCATCATTTGTTAATACTGAAGCAGTTTTGAAAATTGTAGGAAATAGTGCACTGGACAGCAGAAATGTTTCACTTCATGCTTTTCAGTAAACACGGTGTTATAATGCCTATTGTAATTATTATATTGCAGGCATATTCCTTGCATACGCAATTTTCTCTCTTATGTTCAGCTTCTGTTCTGCTCCTCGGTTCATTAAGCCTTTCACATTTTCTCTGTTAAACAATGGGCTTAAAGCGTGTGATTGCTTATTCTTGGGTGGTTTCAATGGTGTTTACTTAGCAGAAAATGGGGGGCTGGGAGAGTAAAACATCCCTTTGGGGCAGCAGCGTAGTCTAGTGGTAGGTTGCATGACAGGGAATTGAAGAGCTGCTCGGTCGAGCCCCAGGTGAGGCTTGGGATGTGTCTTGATCTGGAAAGATGAAGTTGGGAAAACTGCTGTTGGGCCCTTGAGCAAGGCTCTTAACCTCAACATTGCCCCAGGGGCTTTACCCCTGCTTCTCTCTGTCTCCGCACTTGCAACTGCAAGTGCAACTTCTATCAGGCATGTCTCCCAGGGCATCCTTCAAAAAGAGAATGAAAAAAAAAAACCTGAGGATTAGTCTTCCACTGTTTTCAGTCATTACTCTGCATTATCATGTTTTCCAATGAAACAAATAACAATGCTTCCTTTTAAATGCAATGTTAGCACAATTAAATAATGAATTCAATTTGGGGAAAAAAAGAGATTTATTCACAAGTCAAAGAAGGAGACACTTTACAAAAAAAAGGTAAACTACTTTGCAACTTTCTTGCTAACTTAAGGCACATCCTGCAATGCAGGCTATCAAACCTGTGTTTCATGATTATTTCAATGAAAACAACGGACAGGACAAGTGAAATGCGCACAATTTTGAGACCAAATGAAGCCCTTGATTTCTTGTCTTACATTCATGAAGAGAATTGGCTCCACCTGATTGTGATTGAATATTTTGGGGGATAACGTGTCATTAATCAAGGGAAATGATGAGCCCTATTTGCACCAAACACTTTCAATATCATATCCTTAGAACTGGTACTTGACCTGAACGGACCAGTATCTAAACCACAGATATGGAATGATGTTCCACTGCAGACAGTACTCTGAAATGTAGGTGGTTCATTGCTTGAATGTGGGCGGGGAATTCCATTTCGTCTAGGATTGCTCGCACATGCATTAGAAGCCATGCTGTGTGAGACAAGCTTGGACAGTTTTTCATTTCTCTCTGCTTCATCCAACTCTCGCTATATTTCCTCTTGAGCGATGACACATAGGAGCATCTGCATCTCACTGATTGTCCATGGAATGGGGTTGTGTGCAGACATTTTCAAAACAAAAAATATGCTGGAAGCAGGTGAAAGGTTTTGTTGTTTCCATAACCGTGGGACGTAGGGGTGTCAGGGGTGCTGCAGCACCCCCACCTTAAGGGGCAGCACCCCAACCCTCAAGTGGCTGGAGTAATCTATGCTATATTTTCATTTTTTGGTTTATTTCTTTTTTGTTTCTCGCATTACACACCACCCTTTTGGGTTCCTGTCACATCTATCATTCTCCAGTGACAAATATATATTTTTCCCTGTGCCAGCTAACAGTTCAGTGGCACAAGGTGAAGTTCTGCCCGGATGTCAATTAAAACTTTGCCTTAGAGTCAGAGATGAATTTTGGATTTTTTCAAAAACCTGAATTCCAAAAAAAACTTGCATTTCAACTTGCAACCATATTATGTCAACAACTATCCCATCAACTGAAGCCTTAACACAGTTGCCTACACCAAACAAGGACAGCCAAGTAGAAGCTAACATGAGCCCATTGGCTGCAATGGTGCAGGAACTGTTGGCATTGGCAGGGAAAGAAAGTTTCATGGGCTGCAGCACACAAAAAGCAGAATTAACGTCCACTTCTGTCAAGGCAGTGGGAGTTAGCCTTGGTTAATTTGATCGCCACTTTAAGCCCGACAATTTTGAGTTTCCTTTGAGGCATTTTGGCACAGAGAAGTGCCCCTGTGCATTCGAACTAAGCTGGTTTGAAAAATTCTTGCAGCTATATTATGTGAAAGATAGTTATTGTGTTTTGCTTTTCATGTGTCACAGCAGTGGAGAAACTTATGAGTGAATATACTGTCATACTTGACAGCCCTTTTGTTAAGGTTGGTGGATTTACAAACTGGCATGAAGCCACATAAAAATTCAACGACCATGAGAAAATGCTGTCATGCATTGATTTAGTTCAAAGAGTCACATTAGCTGCTCTGGTTGTGAGAGGACTGAACCATGTAATTGTGATGCATGTACATAGAGACAATTAGCAAACTTATGCATACATGACCTGATAAAGGACTGAATCTGCAGCACAGAAGTGTGCGAAAGCACCTTTGGCGTTATGGTACATGGTACGGTGACATCAGCATTGTGCAGAAAGTTTTACAAACATTTACTGTGATTTTGAAATGTAGAAATAGTGAAATGAGAGAGGCAGTCGAGTGTTGACGTTAGAGCAATCAAACCCCTTTCTGAAATATTAGTGCGACAGCAGGGTTGTGCAATCATGCATCATTAATAATACCAAAGTTGTCTCTCCTCTTAAAAAGTTTTTTTTTTATATACAGTATTTTGCAATTTTATTTATAATATTGGATGTTCCTGTTTATGGTGAAATGCTCTGGTAGTTGTAATCTGGCCTATAACAACATTGTTTAGCTGTGTTATGGGTGCTATGCCTCTTCATTAAAATGATTAACCCTATCAAGACCAGGGGGGGTGCTTTTTATGCCCGCACCAATTTTCACATTGTATAATTTCTGAATGGCTTGAGCTACGACCACCAAACTAGGTGACTTTTCCTAAAACTTGTCTGGGAACAATTTTGTACCAATAAGTCAAGTCCACCATCTTCGCCATTTCCATGGCAAAGGTTTTCTAACAGATATGTCTGACAAAAAATCGCCGATTTTGGTTTCATCAATGTAGTTTCCATATTTTCTTTTTAACATGTACTTATTCCATTATATTTACAATATCTTATGTAATTTAATGCCAGCTTTGTTAAGTAGACTTAATTTATGCTAATTTGATGATGTCATTGAATTTATTTTATTTTCCTATGATGAAAGCTTCTACTACCAACAAATAGACGTTTTTTTTCCATTATTAAGGTGGTCTTTAGGCTCTATATTGAAATCAATACTAAACACAAAGAAGTTGACGATAAGAACAGAGCAAGTTTTGCTTACGCAAACCTGTAATCCTTTATAAGTTTACTTTCATTTCTTTCTGACCTGAACTTCTAAGAAAAACATTCTGAGTAAATGAAAAACTATTTTCACAGAACATAAATAGAATTTTGTGTATTTTATGGCCTCTCGGAGCTGGTGCACTATGGGATAAAATAAGCAAAGCATTCTGGGTAATAAAAATCAAACATGATGTCATAATGACGTCATAATAGGTCATAATAATACCAAAATGATTGCAGTGATTTAGTTATACGTGTACATCATCCCCTGCAAATTTGGTGGTCATACGCCATGTTGTTTACGAGTGACCGGGGGGGCATAAAAAGCCCCCCCACCCCAGGAAGCCCCAAAAAGCCCGGTCTAGATAGGGTTAAGCTAGAATGACAATTCCCTCTTGAACGATCAACAAACTGCAGCATTTGTTGCTCCTCCTTTCAATATTGGATCAGTGTGTTTGGTACCTCAGCAGAGGGGCAACAAAATAAGACGGATTGGATTGGTTCTTTTGGAACCAACCACAGCTTTTGAAAATGGAAATGCAAAAATAACTGTTCTAATGTGTATGGAACTGAACCAAAGCAGACTGCTTAATGGAAACATGGAAATTGAAAACAGCCCCGCCAGCAATCATCACTGGAGAGTTTTCATTAGGAATGGATTTTTTTTTAATTCTAACAATGAATATCAAGGGCGCCAATCGAGAATTATATTCCCACCTGTCGAGGTGAAAGCTACTTCGCACAAGTTGTGTTTTCCACCAACTGTCTAATATGGCATCACAGCATAAAAACTTCTCAAAATGATAATTCATAAGCTATCAAATATCTGTTTTCAAACAAATGATTAATTTCCACTACTCAGTTATGTATATATTGTATGCAGGCTATTAGTGAACGCATTAAACACATTTAAATAATAAATTCACGATTTTTAAGCTTATCAAAAGGGTGCATGAAAGCAGTAGGTTTTCAATTCATAAAACATTTTTAATTAACTGTGCATACAGATTCCATCTTCCACTGCTATGGAAACAATTCCATTCCATTCAAAGTAAATAAGAATTATTTCAGTTTTCTTTGTCCAACGAGACTCTTGAAAGAGGTCTATGATTGCCTTCTTAATTATTTTTGTTCTATTTTTCATGAAATGCTTTTTTGTTTTTTCTGTAAAATGCATTAGTATCGCAATACACTGGTATAGGCAGTGAGATACTGAGGCAAATTTATAATAAAACTGTAATATATTAAATTAAAGTGTTTTTTTTCACAGATTAAACAGGCCTTTTATACATTTAGACATTACACAGTTCCTGACTTCACATTATCCCATTATGTTAACCTAATTCTGTGCACAATGGAGAATCTAGTGTGATTGATGATGTAAAAAAATTGGGTTTTCACAGAAAAAAGCTTTGCTCCTCAAAGATAATAATGTCGTTCTGCAGAACACAAATCTTGTGTTTTTCTGGCTCATTGGTCATCCGCATAAAAAAATCTTGCCTTGAAATGGGTGTACCTGAGAATGATCACTTAGATTTATAAAATGTAACATCTTTCCATGTGTGGCATGTATATTTGTTATCCCCACCAAGAAATTTTGAATTACAAGTAGAAGATGCTATACCAATAAACTTTACCAGCTGAATATAAAAATTCAGAGGATGGCAATAATATTAGTGGATGGATTTACACAGCATTGTTGTCAAACACCATGTAAAATAATCTTTTCTTAAGTATTTGCTGGGTGTTACACTTCAGGGGTATATGCAATAGACATGTATGTAGCAGTGCAATATAATGCTTATACAATTGGATTTGGAACCCAGAGGTGACCTGTGTAATTGCTGGGAAGGGCACGGCTCTTGTGTCATTAATAGTGCCTGGACTGCTTCAGCAACCTCTCCGATTGTATAAACTAGACCAGTTACAGAATGTGAACTTTACACTTTAGTCCAGGAGCATTTGGATAAGGAAGTAATTTTCATCGTTTTACCTTTATACGCCATTACTGTACAGTTGAAATGAATCAATCAAGAGGTGCCAGATATGCAGACCCTCGGCTTTGATTTAAGGGATTTGTCAAAAAATATTACATGATGTGTGCCGGAACACAGTGCCCTCAATTTTATGGGCTCAAAAGTAATCGGACGAACTAACATAATCATAAATTACTGTAATTTACTTGGTTGCAAATCCTGGTTGACAGTGACTGCCTTAAGTCTGGAGCCCACAGACATACTCCCTGGTGATGCTTTGCCAGGCCCTCACTGCAACTGACATCATTTCTTGCTTGTACTGTGTGCATTTTTCTTTCATTCCTTCTGCCTGCTGTGAGTGTTACGCATGCAAAATTGTATTTAGGGCAAGTGACAGATTTAGACATCGCAGAATATTTCACTTTGTTGCCTTAAAAAAAGTCTTCTGTTGCTTTTGCGATATGCTTTGGGTCATTTTCCAACTCCACAGTGAGGTGCCGTCCAATAAGTTTTGAAGCATATTGTCCAATCTTAGCAGATAAAATCTCCACATACATCCATGCGTTGTTTAAACCACTTCTTCCGCTCTAGGGTCGTGAGGAAACTGGAGCCCATACCAGCCCACCATGGGTAAAAGGCAGAAACACTCCCTGGACAGTTCACCCCTCCATTGCAGGGCGTACACACCGCTTGCACACAATTCACACACACACTCATACCTACAGGCAATTTAGAGTCTCGAATTAGCCCGACATGCCTTTCTTTGCACTGTGGGAGGAAACCGGAGTCCCTGGAAAAACCAACGCAGACATGGTGAGAACATGCGAAGTCCGGCCAGATTTGAATCCATGCACTTCTTGCTGTTAGGCAACAGTGCTATTTACTCTGGCACCGTGCCTCCCTCGCCTCCTAAAATTCAGAATTAATCCTGCTGCTTCAGTCAAGCGGTCATATCATCAATAAACACAAGGAAACCAGGTCCATTGACAGCCCTACATGCCCATGCATAACCACCCTCCACAGATGAGATACTATTCCTCCAATCGAAAGTGGTTCCTGTCTTTCACATTATTCTGTCACAAGTTGATCTTTGCCTCTTCTGTCCACAGCATGTTTTTGATTTATTTATTTATTTATTTGCGTGTTTGTTGTAAATTTTTGCAAACTCCCTTATTTAGAGCCTTATTAATAGATTCCATCTTGTGGTAAACTTTCTGCATTTTCTCCTGTGAAGTCATCTCTTGATTTCTGACGTTGTTGCAGATGCATCAACAACCCAGACAGTGTTCTTGGCCTGACTAATTTCTATGAAAGGAGATTTCTTCATCCTAGAGGGAATTCTGTTTTTTTACCACAGATATGAACCTTGGTCCTCTGGACCTTTGGGTGTTACTTGGATTATCAATGCATTTTTTCATTCTTTTGGACTATACCAAATAGTTGATGTGTTCATGTTTTTATTTCATCAATGGTTTGATTTAGATGTGTCAGTCTGTGTAGATTTCAGTTGCCACACATGAAATCAACACTTGACCTAAATTAAATAATAAGGGAATAGTACAAATATGGCCATGGAACAGCTGTGCCACCAATTGTGTAATTACTTTTAGTCTTTAAAAAGAGGGATGGGGAGTGTGCATAAAAAGCCCTGTAATTACTCAAGTGGCCACCTGATTCGGATGTAAATACATTCATATTCATGCTGAAATTCAGCCAATTGAGCCATTCATTATTAAATTTAATTCCCAATATATGAAAATAGACAGTTAAAGTAACAATAACTGTCAATTTCCAAATATTTATGGACCTGACTTTATAAGCTGAATTGCCAGTGCTGAGCCAGCTGTTTAAATGGACGTTACATTAAAGTTGTGTAATTCATTGTAGAGTACGTCCCTAATAGCTAAAATTACATGAATGATAAATGGGCCAATGGGAGATGAAATTAATTAGCTTGTACTGTTAAGAAGGCACTTTTAAATGACTTATAAAATATGCATCAGGTTGCTGTGCTGGGCATGTTCTTACTCTTGATGTTATGGAAAAACAAAACATTAATGAAGGGATAAGTTCTCTTTGGACTGACAGGCTTGTTGATCTAGTATTGTCAATGAGGCTTGCCAGATGTTTTTAGATGCAATAAAAATGCAGACTAAAGGCAATCAGGAAAAAAAGAGATAGAGTATGACCAAAACAACAGTTAAATTCGTTCTGGGAATGGAAGCCCACATGTATCCACTTTGTGATGGGTTAAGTGACGAAGATAACTAGGCCATAAGAAATTTACTTGCATTGGCTGCATTATTCAAGGCATTTAATTGCGTCATCCCTCATGGGAGTCTTGCATTCAGAAATGAAGCTGACACTGTGCACGGCATATTAAGAAAATTGTCTTTGGTATTTTAAGAATGTGGGGGACACATCAACACCAACATGTGGTGGGTCAGCTTTACTGAAATATAGTAGTATGCAGTGCTGATTATACACTAAACAGAAGATAAATCAGAAACCAAGTACAATTCAAACATTTATTTCATGTAATATTGGATCAAATAGATGAAAATAAGTACAGAGATCCCATATATATTAAAAACAAAAATAAAAATGTCTTTTTGAGAGAGAAAGTCAGTATCTAGTGTGGCCACCCTTTGCTTTGATTAAAGCATTTCATCTTTCAGGCATGGTTTTCACATATTTTTTATTTCCTCACTCGCTGAACCATTCCATGGTTTGAAGTTTGTTCCAAAGAGATTCTCTCAATGATACAAGAGATTTGCTCAATCAGATTAAGGTCTGGACTTTGAGCAGGCCTTGTCATAACTTTTAAGTCACCAGATGTTCCTTTCCGGCTGAGTTATTTCTTGCACAACTTAGAGGTGTGTTAGGTCATAATCTTTTTGAAAATAAAATCCCTGACCAATCAATGTCTTCTCAGATGGAAATGCATGCCTCATAAGGATGCTGTAATACTTCTTTTGATCCATGATTCTGTTGATTTTCATGAGATCAGTGGCTCATTTCGAGTAAATTGAACCCCAAACCCTAATATTACTACCTCCATGTTTTACTGCAGGGGTTTACCAGTCATTTTTGGAACATTCTCCCACTCTACGGTGCACATAAATTCTGTGTTTCAGTGAGAAAATTTCAAATTTTCATTCATTGGTCCAAAGGACTTGTTCCCATTCAATTGGTATCCAATCCTTGAATTTCTTGGCAAACTCAAATCTTTTTGATGTTGCCAGCCCTTGGCAGCAACACAACCAATCAAGCCATTTTCACACAGACGTCTGGAAATCGTAGATCTTGATACTTTCATCTCTTCACTTCTGGCGCTATTAATATCATCACATAGTTGTCAATCTGTCAACCGCCAATTTTTTTTTTTTTTTTTTTTTTTCATACACAGATAGCAAACATCAGAGGCATTTAACTTTTGTTTTGCACCTCTATTGCTGCTAATTTTCAGCGAACCGGTCTCTTTGAAATGCTTGATGGTGTCTCTAACAGTGCCATGGAAGCATCTAACATCTTCAGCATCATGCAAGGCCACAATGTGGCTATGAACGATCTCAGAGCTCCTTCCCTCCTGCCATCATGTTTAACACTGTGACGCTGTTCTCAGTTGATGTCACCTTAAAAACTGGAACAACTGGCCATCAGAGGTAATTTTGCAGAATACTGCTGCCTCAGTTTAAACAATTTTTTTTAGCAAAATTAATCATGGAGTGAACTTTCAAACATGCATTCAGGCTATGCAAGAGTCCAAAAAAAAAAAAGAAAAAAATTTGCGAGACCTTTCAATTGTTATAAAAAATTGACATTTTTAGTGTTTTTGTTTATTATCCATATAATTATTTTTCGGTTCTCATTGCCTAGTATTTCATTACATTTTCACAAAAAATTTGTCATACTATGTGTGTGTATATATATATATATATATATATAGATTCTTTATTGCCATTGCACATTCCCATTCAATGAAATTCTGTTTGACAACTCTCCTTATCACAGCAGCATATGAGTAAACAACAGCACATCAAGTAAACAGCAGCAGATGAAGTAAAAAAAAAAGTAACACTTTTGTGTTACTATGTCAATGTGATAAACGTTTATGAAGACAGCCCAAACAATGTCAACTTACAAAAACCGAATGACACCTCATGACAACAGTCATAAACGTTTATGACATTGACATAATGTTTATGACACGTTCATGACTGTGTCATTTAACAGTTATGACAGTGTCATGTCACTCTTATGACGATACCTTCAAGTAAAGTGTAACCAAAAAAAAAAAAAAATTAAATATAAATATTTATTCTATAAGGAGGGGAGAGAAACAGAGGGGGACAGAGAGAGAGAGAGAGAGAGAGAGAGAGAGACTGTTGTGTAGCACATAGTAAAAGTTGCCTACCCAAAATCTTCAATTGCACCACCCATTGAGAGATTAATTTTTTGTTCACAAGGTTTACAATAACATAATGGAATAGCTGGCTGTCAGCCTGCTCCAGTGCCTCTGTGGGCCTTTCTGAAAGAGCCTCCATGACTCATCACTGCTGATGACAGAGCCGTTAATTGCAGAAAACACACTCTGAATAATGAGCTGTTGTTTGCTTCAAATAACACAATTGAATGAATCCCGACAGAAGTCATCCATTTCTTCTTGCGCATTAATCACAATGTGCTAAAATTAAGTTTGAGTTGACTCACCCATCTGTGAGTGTGAATGGGACACCATTTTGAAAAATCGAGCAACCGTGCAATCTAGAATTTGAATGGGTTTGCCTCTGATACCTAAAGAAACACACTTTCCATTTCAAAAAAGACTCTCAGCAGAAAACATATGGAAAACCTTACATTGACTCTTAAATAAGCTCTCTGCTGTAGACAGATTTAACTGGATAACATCCTGTTTGTCACTCTCAGTTTCTGTTACATACTAATTTAATGTTTTTTTTTTTTTTTTTTTTGGATTTTGCCTCAGCATTTACATCTACAACAAATGTAAAATAAAACAAGACCATGGCCCAGCTCAAACATGACTTTCTATTTTCTTTGCATAATAAAAAGTCAGAGGGTAGGAGAGAAATTGGAGACTTGGGAAGTTTTTCTTGCAAAAACTGTGAAGTTTCAAGAAGATGAATCACGCTGCACTCTCTTTTCTACAGAAGATAATTTTAAAAAGGAAAAAAAAAGAACAGGACCTCCTTTTTGCTATTTGACAAGCTTGCCGGCATCTTGCGTTCCTCTCAGCTTGGCACGAGTAAAATGCTATATTTATGCGAAGACTTGCAAAACCAAGATGACCTCCAGCCTCTTTGTTCGAAGTCTGTTTGTTGTTTCAGATATTCTGCACAAGTTTTTCCTCTCTTTATATCTGCAGGTGCCCTTGGGAAGGCTTTGCCAAGTGTGCCTGAGCGTAATCAGATGAGGAGTTGGTAGGGTTTTGGGAGGTCCAGAGGGGAAGAGAGAGGGCCGCTAACCTGATGTTCTCGCCGTCCCCAACTGAGCGGCTTCAGGTCTTGGTGACTCAGCGCACTCAAGGAGCTCAACGCTGATCGCTGTTTCACTGTGACCTTCTACCCTTCCCTCTCCCCTACTTTACCATGTAATTATTTCCTTGGGAGAGACTTTTGGGCCTTTATCTTTAATTACAATCACAGAGAGGACTGTAGAGGAAAGAGAGAGAGAGAGAGAGAGAGAGAAATTGTGGCTCCCCACCTCTGTACGGGTGGCTCTTTCATAGTGAGAAAGGGAGGGGAGAAAGAGAGGCTGGAATTATTGTTTGATTCCCGAAGCTGGAATTATTCAAAACACCTGGGATTGTTCCCTGGCCATAGAGAAAATTAAATGTGGTAATGGGGCTGAAAAGGCAGCTGTGGTAGGATGGGATGTGACGTGACTTGGCTGGACTGAGCGTGCTCGTTTTCTGCTCCTGGAGGGCACTTGGATCTGGCCATCTGTATGCATCTGTACCACACACCACCACCTCCACTTCGGTTACGACCACTTACCTTCTGTTCCCTGGGCAGGGGTTTAGGAGAGTGGGGGGGAGGATGGAGTATGTGTGTGAGCACATGGGTGTGTGTGCGTGTGTGTGTGTGCGTGTGAGTGTATGTTCGTGTGTATGCATGTGCATGTGTGTGTGCATGCGCGTGTGTATTTGTGATATGTGCGTGTTAGTGTATTCTAGTGCACATACTGCATGTCTAGGCCTGTGAGCGTGTTGGACTGTAGATGCCTGTGTATGAATACATGTGCATGCACGTACATGTGTTTCTGCTTGTAAGTGTATGTCTGCGTGTCTGTGTGTGAGTATGTGTGAGTATGTGTATGTGCATGTGTCTGCTCATATGCGTGTGTGTGGTTGTGTGTGTTCTTACACATGCACAAAAAGTGAGACCCAAAAAATGTTTTTTTTTTTCCTACAGAGTGGGGACATCATTGGGAAGAGTGGACATTTTGTTGTATCCTCACAACTACAAAGGCAAATTGTGCAGTGGCGCCTGCAGAAAGTATTTAGTGGGGGGGCCGGATGGGGCCAGAGAATATCATGGGGGTGGCCCACTAAGTAGGATACATAAGGATTTTGCCGGTACGCAAATTAATGCAAAGACACTATTTTATTGCATAATAAATTGTATACAGTTTTGTCTTATCATATGAATGTCAGATTACGATATTCACATGAGGTCAGTTCAGGAACCCATCAAATAACATTTTGAATGCATCACCTCCAATCAGGCTATGAGTTGCTATATCATAAATATCAGCTGACAAAATATTTATGTTTAGCACATTGTATTTCATATTATTTACAAGTATGTACTGTTAATCATAGCATTTCAAGTATCAAGATTATAGATGGCCAAAAATTTGACAAATTAGTAAATCACGATTAAAGTGCTCCACAATACGCTAAAATTGTTATGATCTGTATCTGTTTGGTTTTGTATTTATTATTTTTCATGTTTATTTATTCATTCCTTTATTGCATTGCACATTGTCTCCCCTGTAATGTCTGATGTGATCTGTGTTATTATGCCAGTGCACTCCCCTGTCTGTGTGCAGACATGCTTCGGGTGATTTCGGAAGTTTTCCGGTATTTCACGTACTTCCTTCAAGTCTCGTTTTACCTTTTTTCCTGCTGTTCTGAAATGACCATATTAATGAACCACTAGACTGCTTAGTCAGTACTGGTAATTTTACTGTATACTAATCCCTTTGTCTGTACATAAAATTACCAACTAACATTCACGTATTTTGATTAGGTGTGTAGATATCACTGTTTACTAATAGAACTAACTCTGCCCCGCTCTGCTCTGTTCTGTAACTCCACCCCTTTTGCTTTCCCTGTACTCTACTTTGATTACAGCTTACGCACCTCAGGTGCGCTTCTCTCTCTGCCCTGTGCACTTAGAACTCCTTGACCGGAGATGTTTATCTGTCATAGGTTGTCTGCGTTGATCCTGTCCGCGTTTTGGTTTTTGCCAATTGTTGTGGTTTAGGACTTCCCCATGTGTGCTTACCTCTGTAATTAGTCTTATCCAATTCACCTGTTCCCTGCATAGCATGTGACTTCCCTCTTGTCTATTTAAAGTCTTCACTGCAGTTCATTCCTTGTCAGAAAGTTGATCAATTTACATCTGTGCAGAGCTCCTCGTATGCCTTTTGTTTATTGCTTCTTAACGACTGTTTTGCCTGACCTTCAGTTTGCCATTGCCCTTCTATTCCTGTTTTGTCTTTTTGGATTTTTGACCTGTTTTTATAGGACCACGATTTCTGTTTTGGATGCCCTGTGTATGACCTACCTTTCTAGATTTCGACTACGAGTTTGGCTTACTCTCTATGTACCGTTGCACATCTGCCTTACTGGTTTTGACTCCTGCCTGTCTAGTCAACTTCACTTTTTGGACATTGTTTTTGGCTTGGCAATCCTTGTGTCTTCTGGTCCTGACCCATTTTGCAATACGATTTTTGGATTATCCCTGAGTTGCGACTGGTTCCTCTGAGCGTATCATTACAAAAATAGCAAGTAAACCTGCTGGTCTGCTGCAGAAGTCCAATACTCTATTCGTTAGGCCTTGACTTCGGTGACCGCGCAGCATATAGCCGCGCAGTATGTAGGAATTCAGTAGCTGGTTGGTCTGGGTGCAAAATTATTTATTTTCAATAGAGTACGATAAAGATGAGAAAAGCTGTGGTTCTTATAGATTTATAGTCTATTTTCTTTGGGGTCCCAATAATTAGCCAGCGGTCAGTTGAACAGCATTTTTTCCACTGCAGCAGATGTTCAAAATACTGGTTCAGAAACAAACTGGTAACGCCTCCCCAATGTACTCCTGTGACGACCATATGCTTATCAGCTCAATGCCTCAAATAGGAGCCCATGTCACGAACAGTCTATGGTCATTAAGCAGACTGTGTTTTTGGGGCTAATAACGTCGGACATTATCCTCACTTTCTGATATCACGAAATTTGCTCTCTGATCCGCAGTATTAGTCACCGAAGCCAAGGCCTAATAAATAGACCGTTGGACTTCTGCAGCAGACGGGCTAGTTTACTTGTAATTTAGCGCATTGTGGAGCACTTACATTGTTATTGTCGGACGAACATTTACAAATTTGCTGCATGCACAATTCACCTGACAGTGATAAGGTCGAATGCGTTGCCATTCTCATTGATACATGAGTACAGCTGAGATGTGATTGGCTGATTCCATGTATAATAGTACCACAGCCGAGCTGTAATTGGCTGATGTACGTAATGGAACCAACCAACCTGCAGAAAAAAAATTTACCTCCCACCCCAAAAAACGAGGGAACTATGTGTGGTTACAGAAGTGTTCGTTAAATACCTGGACAAAACCACATGTTTTCCCCCCCGTTATACGATCTATGGTTTTTATGCTATGGCAAAAATTTGAATAACTGACAGGTGTCGTCGGTTGGGGGGGCCAATGGGGGGCCCAGTCATTTTTGTGTGGTGGCTGCGGCCCCCCTGGCCACCCCTTGGAGGCGCCATTGAAATTGTGACTTACTAGTGAAGGTTAGGGGTGAGGTTAGAATTAGGGATAGGTTAAGGTTTTGATAAAAGTTTGGCTAAGGCATGCATTGCTTATTGTTAAGATTGGGTAAAGGCAGTAGACACACAGAAAGAATGAATGGAAGTCAATGTAATGTCCTCACAAAGATATAAGTACAAGCATGGATGTGTGTGTGTGTGTGTGTGTGTGTGTAAGTATCATCCTCCATGTCCTGTTTTGAAGAACGGCTGCCGGTGACCTGCTTTCGGTGGCTAAGATAGCGGCAGCTGGCTTGGCTGCAGATGGAGTAGAGCCCTCCCAATCCCCCATGGCACTAGCCTGACCCCCCCACAGTGCTCCGACGGGGGAGATGGTGTCCCACTGACCTCTGCCATGCTGTCCTTTCATCAGGTTTTCCCATCAAACCAAACTGCTTCTGCAAAGCAACACACGGACCCATATTAATTTAGGGTATGTAGGGTATTTCTGTACATAAGCATTCTGTGTGCTTCAGCACTTAAGGCTCGGGCAGGCTTGATCAGATACCAATCAGAGCTGGACTCGGTATCTGTAGAGGAGTGCAGCATAATGAATACGAAGTGACAATACACTGAATCACCAGCATTTTTCATGGGGCTTTAAAACAATAACTTATCAAGCGTAATCACGGGGCGATGTGGCACGTCCATTTGTCTTTGATTAGATTCCTTGATGCAGTGATTCATATCTGTGGCTGGAGCTTTCATTACTCTTTATAATTACCTGCACCAATTCTCCCATCAAAATCAGGTACGCTGCTGAGACATAATTGCTTTTGCCATAAATCAGGAAATGCTCAGGCTCTCGCAACGGCTTCTCGGTCCATTAATATCAATGCCTTGTAAAGTCGGGTTTATGTTGGTATTGATAAACTTTCTCATTAATTTTTATTTTTATGGCAAATGCATCTCCTTGTAAAGATCTCAACATCACCTGTCTCCTCCCCTATTCACTTTACTGGAAAAAGTATAGACTTCATTTGATGTTTTGGCCAAAAAAATTTTATTTATTTTTTTTTTACAAATCATTAACAAATTCAGTTAATGAACATTGTACAGTTGAATTGAGCAAGCCACAGGACACATTCTTTCACAATCTTCCAACCAGTATCTTGCAGTTAAAGTCATAGAGTGACCTCAGAAATCATTAAATTATTGGGAAATTACGCTATACGTGGATAAAATATGTTGACAAAACTTTTTAATATGTGTGTATGTTGGTCATGGCTCTCAACTTAAATCTTCAGCATATTAGCCCATCAAACAAAACATGCTCTCTTTTATGTTTTGAACATTTATTTGGCCAATATTGGAAAATAATTACATACATTAGCTTTAGTACATCTCTCATCACTATTCTACATTAGAAACATTTATCATTGCAGCTACAATGGTAAGAATTCCACACCCAGATCTTGAGTGAAAAAAAATTTGTATTTAAAACAGGATTAAAGAATCTGCAATGGATTTGCGAGCTATATGGGGTGTATTCCTGCGTCTCACTAAGTGCATGCTGGAATATGCTACAACAACCCCTTTGACCCTGAATAAATGAGTTCGATAATGGATGGGCAGATAGGTGGACGATTTAAGCTGTTGTAATACATTAACGAAGGCAGTAAACATGCCTCACAAACTTGCATTCAATGTACTGTCAGGTGGTGTTACTGCAATATTGTTGTGCAGTTAAGGCCCGTTCACACATAGATGCCGCTTCTACTACGATGGAAAATTGGCCGAGAGCGTGGCCAATCGTGGGCCAAACGTGGAAGGATCTCCTTGAGCGTGGTTTGGTCAGGGTGGGATCTCCTAGGTCGGGAAGCTGCACGCACTCCTCATGCTTGCACAACGTGCACAAAATAAGCGTAGCCGGGTCGTGGCCAACAAAAAGCGGGAAAAAGTCTTATTAAAAACGTAGTGGGAATGCCATTATTGCACAAGCAGCGTGATAGCATCGTGGTGAGATCTCTGTGGTCGTAATAAAAACGCAGCACCGTGCTTTTTGAGCAGAGCCAGTTGAATCAAATCAGCATCAGGTCCGTTCATCTTCAAAGTTGGGAAAGAACTAAAGAAATGCTTGAACACCCCTGATTTATATAGGTGTAACCCTCATTTCTCGATTTAGGTAGCGTGCTCCATGTCTCTGGGCTGTGGGAATGAGCGCTACAATTGGTGGTACACAAATCAATCTCTAATCTTCATTCTTCGTTATTCACACCAATACAGTACTGTACAGCTAACGTTACATCCAACAAAACGGACTGCTCAACTCAATCTTTTTTCCCCATCACGCTCCTTCTTCCCTAGTAAAACAATTAGGCTATAAGTAGGAACTAATATTCAATCGAAGCAAGAGGACATAAATTATAACTTAAATCAGAGCACAAAATAATTGCATTAATTAAATAATAAGTACAATGACTTTTACTTACTGTATTGTATTTTCTTGACTCACTGTATTTAACTTACGCATCACAAAATCAGTTGAGCAAAAGATAGCCTACTCCAAAGAAATATAATGCATACAGTAATTACAATTACATAGACATCGCCACAAATCATACTAGAAGCGTAATATGGTCAGCACCAGCGTAGCACCATCATCCTACAGTCTTCTAGGTCTGTGTAACAACGTAGTATGGTCCTGTATGTCGTAGCGGCAATGTAGTAGAAACGACTGCTTAGTCGGCATGGTCTAGGTGTAATTGTAGTGGCAGCGAGTCAGCAGCGCTTTTGACGTAGAAGCATCGCAGTACAGTTGTGATGTAGTCTTTAATTTCCCAAATTGCTGGATTTTGACAGCGATAATGCCCCGAACTTTTTCAGATCGGGGTGATCGGCATGGTCTTTGTAAAGTCGCAGAGCTGTGTGAACGGGGTTTTAAAAAGTTAAGTTCTTACAACTAATATAACAGTTTTTACCCGTAATTGTTTTATAATTTATTCAGTTACAGCGTATGTCATTTAGTTTCCCATATTTCTTTTGTACATATAATCCCTGAGTCAAAGTATAAAGGGTAAAGGGTCACACTTTAGATGAAGTGTTGCTCGTAAAGGCTTTATACAGCATGTATAATGCCTTCATTAA
Organism: Gymnothorax javanicus; assembly: GCA_029692085.1. NCBI lineage: Eukaryota > Metazoa > Chordata > Actinopteri > Anguilliformes > Muraenidae > Gymnothorax > Gymnothorax javanicus. The sequence continues at coordinate 74,055,600 of CM056194.1, forward strand.
TGATACATCATGGGCCCTATCTTACGCCAGAGTCCCTAAACCCGTTATTTGGGGATTTAGCATTGCGTAAGAGGCGTTCCCCCGTGAAAGTTGCTATCTTGCACACCTGCCTATATCCCTAAAACACCAGCGCTACCCGTTATATTATGCATAGGCGTGGTTTGGGCGTTAGGCCAGTTAAACCAATCAGTGTGCCAGGTGCCATTGCCTTGAGGAGCAGGCTGCACTATCCCAAATCCTCAAACCGAAACCCGTGATGGAGAGAGAAAGGTCGCCACGTTTCTCCGTTGACGAAGTTAAATTGCTCGTGCATGAGGTCAAATCCAGACAGGGGAGGATCTGTTTTTGTTAAGTTAATCATGAATTGTATTATTATTATTATTATTATTATTATTATTATTATTATTATTATGACATTGACATATTGTTTAATGTTTGTTATGCAATTTAAAAAAAAAAACATCAAGCCTACCCCTTTTGTGATGGAAACTTCAAAAAAAAAAAAAAAAAAAAAAAAAAAAATGCGTTTCGCCATGATTGGGTCATGCCTCCAGTTGAGCTGAGTGGGTGTTGGAATGACCCACTAGCATAGAAAAATTTTGCCACAGTAACCCTAACAGCAACGGGCAAGGCATACGGACAGCTGGCAGCGGTGTATACATCATCCGCAACCAGGTGACATAATTCCGTCACTGCCTGACGGGAGAGGCGCAGTTTTGTCACGCATTCTCGTTCTGTGGGAAATAATACTCAGGGCCGGCGCTAGACCTGAAAGTTTGGGAGAAAATATCCATCCCTTTATTGACTACAATTAGTCCTGGCTAATTCTATTTGGTTTTCCCTTATTAACACGTTTTCCAATTCAAGAATAATCAAGTGGCAATTGAAGACACGGCTTCTCTCCCCCATGCGATCTAACAGCGACAAAATAATGGGATACATTCGGTACAGAAAATAATCTAATTAGAAATAGGTCTATGCGGCACTCAGCAACGGTATTTTTTTTTTCCAGCGAGAGCGGAATTTCAGAACTCTTTGCGAATGAAGGTAATTTCGCGACAAATCGCGACACCTGTTTTTGCAGCACGGTCACGCAAACTTGCTGTAAAAAAAAATAGACAGCTGTCCGATTGGAAAATGTAAACGGATCTAAAACCACGTACTTGTCACCAGAATTACCTTCATTCGCTGAAGAGTTCTGAAATGCCGCTCTCGCTGGGGAAAAAAAAAAAAAAAAAGTTACTTCGCTGAGTGCCAGTGCATAGACCTAATTATAATTAATTATTTTTCTGAACTGAATGTGGCCCATTTGTCGCTGTTCGATCGCATAGGGGGAGAGAAGCCGTGTCTTCAATTGCCAAAGGGGTAGCGGGTGGTTTGAGGACCCGCTATACGCTTTCCCTAACCTGTGTGGTCAAGATAGCAATTATGGGGAAAGCGCATAAACACGCCCACGGGCACACCTCCAGGCGCAAATAAAGGATTCGGCATTATGTATAGCGGGTAGTGTGGCCGCAAGATACGGTTTAGGGATAGTGGAAGCTGCTAAATGCGTAATTCACGGGTAGCGGGTAGTGGCAATGGGTAGGGCAGTGTGAAAGATAGAGCCCCATGTCTTCATAAATCATACTTAAGCAAATGTCATGCTTTGTAAAGGGTGAAATAACACATCGTTATTCAGCATATGATGCCAGATGTGACAATGACAATGTCACTTAGCTGACAATGTCACCCGTTATAGTATTTAGCCACTAGCTAAGTGACATTGCCAGTCATATGACATCTGGCATCACATGCTGAATAAGGATGTGTTATTTCACCCTTTACAAAGCATGACATTTGCTTACGTATGATTTATGAAGACATTATGTCTCATTTATGATGGCATTATGCATGCTGTATAAAGCCTTTATGAGCAACACTTCATCTAAAGTGTGACCGTATAAAGTATCCCTGAAATTGTCTTTTCTGATGCATCATGCTGTACGTATGTGGGTAAATTCCAAACTACTATTGTCTTCAACACCGGTGGCTCCAAATAAATGTTCCAGGAAACAGTTTGACTGCAAAGTTGTGAATCTGTCAAATTCAATGGCTGCACTGTCTTCAGTTGATTGTTCAGTTTCCCTCTTCTGGAGAGATGCCAATGTTTTCAAACTGATGTTATGTTCATAAAACTCTGCAAACGTAGGATAACAAAACCAGACTGTTGAGCTGAAATATTCTAAAATGGTGATGTGCTCCATTATTTAACAAACATAAACTGGAGTCGGTCCCCAGACAATGCACTGTCTTTCCATTGCTCCAAAGTACTAGGATGGGTCAAATGCAGAGGACGAATTACCCCATGGGGTTCAGTAAGGTATATCTTACCATAACAATCTCTGAAGGAGTAATGTAAAGTTTACACAGAAAATATGTGAATTCTTCTCTGCTTTAAGTTCTCTCGTGCAAGACGTTAAAGTCTCCTTTTTTTCAGTTTAAAAATGTAATGAAAAACTGGAAAGTGTGTATTAGTCTTTCAGAAATATACCAGGAGGGAGCTGGCAACTATATTTTAGACAGACAGCCAAGAATTCTAGGAAGTACACAGAAGCTGCTAAAAAAAAATGTAAAATAGACTTTCTATTGGAGGTTTTGAATAAATATGAACAGAAGCAGGCACGTGATCAGGCCAACAAATGCAAAGTGTACGCTTCTGGGACTTGAATCAAATTCAAAGAGTGCAGACTTTTGAAAATGAAAGAAAAACAGTTAATGCTATGCCAAGTTCAGAAGCCCTCAGCAGGGCCTCAAAATGGAAGGATTTATAGATGGAGAAAGGAGATGTGTAGAGCTGTGCTGGGCAATAATCTGAGCGTGATGATTCTGCCGAGGGGGACGTGAGGGTCAGGTCCGACACAGGTGCTACTGCCTCAGGGAGAAGGCACTGAACCGGAGCCCAGTGAAAATGACTGAAGCCATATTTATTTATTATTTCATCTTATTTGAGATCACAAATATATGACTACACTCTTCATAAGAGAAGACTCTGGTGCTGAAATATTTATCAAGCAAAGACTTATTTGTGATCACAAAATGTGAAATAGAGTCTTTGTAACGGAGAACTCTGATGCTCATATTATCAGTCTTCCATGACTCCATTAGATAAATTAGAGTCTTTGTAATGGAAGACTCTGGTGATAATATTACAATCTACCAGGACTTGATTAGATCACAAAATACACAATTCAAATCTTTGTAATGGAAAACTCTGATGTTGATTAAAAAAAAGTATAAAGATGACTGAAAACAATGCAGAATTGACTTAGAAATTTGAAAGAGGAAAGAGAAAATGTTAAAAAAAAACCTTTTGCGATGTGTCTTATACCTCCACTCACGCATGATATTTCCCCAGCACATCATGAGGTAATCGCAACTGCTCCTCTTACTCATGCAATACCCAGGAGGGTGAAACTTAAACCGACACATAGATACGTTTCCATTTCAAGTGCAGTTTATATAATGAATTGATCCGTGAGAGATGCAGTTTATGTAATGCACTGCAGTGAGGCTGCTTCGATAAATTCCTTCGCTTTCCTCTTAGATTAACTTGCAAGAAAAGGCGTTGGTCACATGTTTCAATACATCACTCCTTACACCGGCCATTCCCTCACTTTAATGGTTGCCCTCTATTAACCTTACTTACGCACAGCAGCATAATCTTCTTTATGAGAATTAGCTAACGACTGCAGCATAAAGATGAACGTGTGCCAACTGCCTGGACATATTCATAACAAGTTCAGTCGCTGTTAATCAATGTTTGAAACTGAAGACACCTTAATATTCATGATCATGTGAGGTCTAGTCCATTTTACCATTGTGTGGTGTTCCGTAAGGTTGAGCTGCCATTTGTAACATCTTCTGGTCAGACTGAAACAATCATTACATCGTATTAAATATGTGATGTTTATTAATCAGAATCTTCAATCAGTAATTGTTTGGGTTTTTAACATCACAGAGTCACGACTCCCAATGTTCACACATCTTTTGCAATTTCACAAATTGGTTTACTGCCTAAGGTTATAATCTGTCCAACCACGCTGTTTGTTTGTTTTGATAGTTTCCACATTACCTATTACCAATTCAGGTTGTCTTTTGCTGTGGACACTGGGCCGGCTAGCTCACAATGTCCCATCCCTCTGCCTCCTATCTGTCCTCTGTAGATTTATTCTCACTGAGGAGTTTTTCTTCACTCTGCAGTTTGTGTTCGTCTCATGAGGGAGTTATTTTTCCATCAACAGCTAGATTCCTCTGGGTTCAGGCTTGCATTTCCTATTTGCTGTTTTTCTGCGAAGCATCTTTGTGACAGAGTCTCAGCAAAATGTTCCTTTAGAATCATTTTGAATTGAGTTGAAGTTGTGCTGTCACTTAGGAAACACAGAGATGTTCTGATGGTCAGAGTTGCTAGTCTCTAAAAATCTATGGCTCCAAGAAGGGCAAGATATACTCTTTCCAGAGTGAGTTACTATAACACTGAGCAATGGAGCCTTTCGCTTTGGTAAGCAAAAAGATGAATCAGTTTTCCAGATTCACACAAGAATAAAAGGTAGACAGAGGCCCAAACACCAATTATGAATCAAGTAAGAGGTTATTACAACTTATTTTGTTTTATTTTTTGAGTGGGACATGCTTGCCATGCTTTATGCCATTCACACTTTCATTTCACATAAGATTGATAACTGATTTAATTTTTGTGTTTGAGTAAATCCCATAATATGGGGCAAAGTCAAAATTTAATTGAGTGGTTGCAGGTCACCCCATTCTTCTGTCATGAACCCAATATCGCCCCCTAGAGAGGAACTGTGTACACTGGCAAACTCCCATTAGGTCATGCTGCAGTACTGAGCTGAGCATCATGCCTCTGGGAGGCGGTCTGAGACAGAAATGCATGCTCTATTTATGATAATCTCAGGCCTGCTGTGCTCATTAGTGGTAAATTAAGGACACTCTAGGTTCCTTTTTTTTCTTCTTTTTTGAAAATTAGGCCAGCTTATTTATCTTGCATCCTTCAATTCATTAATTGGTTATTTATTAGCGCGAGTACTCGAACATGATTGGCACTTCGGCATTAGCCAAGCAGAGAGGTAAATATGTCTTAACAAATTGGAGTCGCATCATTATTTGCATAAATAATGCATGCCACGTTGCATGTATTTACTCACCGTTGTACTAATATTTGTATGGTATTAATGGGCGTGAAATGACAGCATTGATTGTGGATTCGTAGATGGGGGGGACTCTTACCCCGTTCAAACTATTTTGACCCCAGTATAATGCCATTTCCCAGTTTCAGTGATGGAGAAAAATCCAAACAAGGGAAAAAAGAAAGGAAATGCATTCAATGAGCCCTGTCATCTCTCAGCACTGCATGCTTTAGTACTCCACCTCAAATGACACCTTTCCCTGACTCTGATTTGCATGAGTCCCGGGTAATAAACCTCATTTTCCTGGACATTAAGTAGTTGGATGAGTAGCATCATAAATAGCTGGATGATAAAAATTTGCCACTGATGGCCAAATGTGCTATAGACAACACAGTCCCACATCAAGCATATTTCCCTATAGAGGAACAAGCAGGCCGTCATGTTAATGATATGATCCACTTCAGGGCTTGTGGGCGAGAATGTCCTCGTCAGCGCATGGAAAAAAATAATTTATGGTGTAGTCCTTAAATATATAATGCACTGAGCACTAATCACAAGTGTACTTTTCACATGGTGTACTTTTACAGAGCTATAGAAACAGGCACTCGGGGAACAGAGAGGGAGGAGAAGATGGATCTTTCTTCATTTTTTTTTATTTGTCCTAGATGTGTGAGTTTGCTGGCGGAAAAAAAAAAACTGTCTTAAAATAAGAATGTGCCGCCGAAGTTAGAGAAGAAAGGACATCAGACAGCGAAGCAAAACTAGCTGTCAGCGGTGGCGAACAACTGCCGTCTACATGCTCTATTTTTAACAGCGAGCCATATTTTACCATGACATGTTCTTATGTAACGCTGTTCGCATTATAGTCGGCTAGGCCATTTCTATGGTGTGTAGGCCTATCAGTTATAGCTACTAGAAAAGCATGTAAGATTACAGTGCAAATGTGGCAGTCACAATGTACTGAATAACCTCACAAGTGGAAACAACTAAAGCAATGTGGAAATAAATTGATAGTTATGAGGATTTCTCATTTTTAAAATACATTTTCTGAAATTTTAAGAGCTGATTGAAGCCATTACAGTTCTTTAAAATTAATATACTTTTGGCTGATTAAGAAATCAGATGGGAAAGTGTTTTCATGGAAATAACTGAGGATATGTAAATGGTTTTGCAAGAATAATTGAATTTACTGTATATATTTTTAAGCCTAATTAAGGAACTAATTTCATGGAGTTCATTTTTGCATACCTGCTAACCAGAACGTATAAAAAAATAATTCCTAGCTTAACAGTATATCTATACAATGGCGAAAGATGTTCTTTTCATAGAACGGTTCTAAATGGCTATTAAGCTCCCACTGCCAGTGAAATCATACAATACAGCTCATAAATTACACATAATTGTATCCTCTCTCTTGCAGCCCTGTCAAAATGAGATAATCCTTGCAATTATAAGGATCTAAAAAACACTGTCAGTAAAACCTTTGAAAAATCAAGGTAAAAGTACTGTAAATGAAAATGAAAAAGCAGCATTCCTTTCTGAGAAGCATAATTAGCCCAGGTTTCTCGCCCTATTAGCGTTAGCTTTGCAGCGGGGAACATGAGATGAAGAGTGCCGCTGGCTCTTAAATAAACCTGAAATCGGCTATGAAATTTAATTGTTTTTGGGTTATCTGTCCATCTGGCTATCTGCACATCCAAGAGGCTTTGCCATTTTATTTTTACTTTCTGTGATCTGCATATTTCTTCAGTTCACAGATGAACATGCGTGGACAGACATTAGTATAACTCAAGTAAATCCAAATTAGAATGCATCTCTCTTTCTGAAGGCAACACCCCGAGGGCAAGCAGGAACTCAGGACAGATGCAGTATTTGCCCGGCAGAGCATCCCCAGGGAAGAATGCCAGCATCTGGGGATTTCTATGGGTGTGAGCCATCAGGCAGTCATCGACTCCAAAGCATTTGCCACCAAGTAGAAAATTTAATGTCTGATTTATTATTATAACATAACCTTCAGCTCTAAATTTTACCTAACACTAAGCTTACGTAGGGACAAGATGGTATTTAGCACTATATCTGGCCTAACCTTGAAAACTCCCAGATATTCTGCCTCTGTGACATGATCTGGAAAGCAATTCTACCATCCCACACAGAAAGAACCAACATAAACATACAGGTTTTAATATAGGGCCAGATATAGGTTTCGCATATACGCAACATACATAAAATTGGCTGTTTTCATATATTATAGGTACATATATGTACCTATATGAACATATATGTACCTATAATATATGAAAACGGCCAATTAAAACTCTAAAGTGTTTTTTTTTCTTTTTTTATTTGGCATTTCCAATCCCCCCCGAATCTGAGATATCCAATTAGGGAACTATGTACAAGTTCTTTGACTAACTCACACATGTTGCCCCCTGTTGATAATTCAGGAGCATGTACACAGCCCACGACTGTTCGCAATTGCTTTTTTGTATTGGCTGGGCGAAACTTCACAAGATCAGAACGAGGGCGGAGAATAGACAGGAAGTGGGCCAGAATCTCATTTGTGAGCGCCCCTCTAGCCAACAGGACGCACCAATGGGAACTCTAATCTACATAACCCTTCCCAGCAGGCCCTTCGCAATTTGCATCCCTGTAGCACATTGGCCAATTGCGCACTACTTCTGAAAAGAGCTGCCAACCCCTGCTGGTTGATACAAGGCGGTGATTAAAACCTATATGTTTATATAGGTTCTTTCCGTGTGGGATTTTTTAAAAAATTATTTATTTATTTATTTAAATTTGGCATCTCCAATCCCACCCGAATCTGGAATGCCCAATTGGTGAACTATGTACAAGGCTTGCTCGTATGTGACCCCTTGCTGCAAATTCAGGAGAGTGTAGACAGCTCACGGCTCTTCTCCGAAGCACGCGCCTGTCAGCCACAGCTTCTTATACACTCATTGGTTGAATCTTTGCAAGTTCAGAGCGAGGGCGGAGGATACCCAGACATGACCAGGCTTAGAATCTTCCTGACGAGCGCACGTCTGACCAACAGGAGGCGCTTGAGCAACGAACAAGGCAACTATTATTTTCCCTTCCTGGCAGTCCCTTCCCAATCTGCAACCCTGTAGCGCAATAGCCAATTGTGCGCTACTCTGAAAAAGCTGCCGACCACTGCCGGCTGGTAAGAAAGCCGTGTGGGAATTTAAGAATCCTTGTTATTTCATCCCGGTAGTAAAAAGTCTGGGACCTTTAGTTGCTATACAAGCATCTCAAATAAAAGACAAGTGTCTGTTCATTAAAACTGTGAACAGAAATGTAGACTTTGTCTTCAAATTCATTAACCACAGTGAAATGCTCAAATAGATGTGGGGATGAAAATGACTTTTAAAAGGCATGTTTACTTGAATGCATGTTCTTCTGTGTACTTTTATTTTGTTATTTTTGTTTTATTTTGCAACATTTAGACTAAGGATTCATCTAGAAACTTCATTACAGACAAAATAGGAAACATTGCATTTGGTGGATGTAACAGTGTAGTGTATTACCTTTCAGTGGATGTGTATGAGCTGTAATGATGTGAATCCAAAATTATCTAATGTGGTGAATCTGGCAGTGACTTACACTTGAAAAAATGCTTAATTGATGAAATAAACATAAACCATTTTGTTTTTATACATTTCCTTCTCTTCCACAATACACAATACACAACTCTTCATGGAATGGAAATAAGTATGGTCAAGAAAGAATTGATGACCTTGTTATTGTTAATTTTTCAGGAGAAAAAATGTAACAAATAGTATTGGATATTTGTGTTGAGATCATAGCTTTTTGTCTCCTCTCACTTGCCATAATTAATAATGACTGGTTTACACATAACATGTCGTTGTCACATGTCAACATGTATTTAGGATCAAATGTGATGCCAATTTCGCATGTTCACATGCAATTAATAAGTTATTGCGTGAAATTCTTGTTATTTCTGTAAGGGACTTTGGAGTAATATGCAGATATTACCTTGTGAATAAAAATATGAGCTAGGCATCATGTATGACAGTCGCAAAAGTGAGATATGAGCTATACAACTGGTATGACAAACAGAACCTGCCACTGGGTATATGAGCTATATTGGAGACCTATATGCCCTCTATAAGCACATATATGTACCTGAATTTGGCCTATATGTGGCATATATGCGCATATATGCAACATATAGGTTGCATATATGCGCATATATGTTCATATAGATTCTTTCCATGTGGGATGTAATGTTACGAGCCCTATTGTTTGTATTTACATGTGGTTTCAGATTTTATTCTCCGGGTATGACTATCGTGAAAGGATTCCACCTTGTTCCAAATTGAAAGTTTTCACTTCCGGATGCAACGCTTTTGAAGGTTGTCATGGTTTGTGAGGTGTGCGTGTTGTCTGGACTTTTCTTTGCGGCTCTTGTCCCGGGACGATATCGAATGCCTGGGCCATCGAATTCTTTACCCAGCTGGTTGATTGAGCTGGGGCGGCGCTTTCCCAGAATCTATATAAGCAGGAAGTCCGGCACGCCTCCTTCGCTAGAGTGTCTGTTTTTAGCTTTGCACTATAGCCGAAGATATTTGTAATCAGGTTTTGTATGACTTTCTATCTTCTGATTGTTGGAGTTTCTTCTCTTTTCTATCTTGCTTTGCTTCTGTGGTTCGGACTATTATACGTCCTTTGGAGGCGCGAGTACCTTTGTTTGGTCTATATTATTCTCTGTGTTTGTACTGTGTCCGAGCTACTCTCTTTCTCTCTAGTCTTAGCGCTTGGCCTCCATATACTAACAGCCATTACAGAGGTTGCTGCTTGTGATTCCCAGTTGAAGGCCAGCTCTTAAACCTCTCGGACTATGAGTATTTTTTCTTGCCTTTAGTGTTAGACCGGTTTCCCTTCGACTTGCGATTTTGCCTCGCCCTTCCCTCGGTTAGATTGGACTTTTCGTGTTTGATTCCTTACTTGACTTGAATTGTTGCCTCTGCCCGTCAGTGGGATTACTTGATGAATTCCCAGGGTTTTACCGCGATATAAGTATCTGACTAAGTCTCTCATCGTACCCCCCTGCATGTTGTTTGGTGTTTCTGTTCAGCAAAAGTTTGCCTGACTGGATCCCTCAAATTGTCCACTGAGACAATATGTGGTTCGCTATGTTATTCTCCTCTCAATAATTTTGAAGGTGATCCAGGGTGGAAACTTGTTTCTGTTGGGGGTACACTATTCATTCTCGAAATCTTTACTTGTAGATTGAGCATTCACGTGTTAAAGTGTATAGAGCAGGTTAATTTTCCAAAGATTTTGTACTATTTTCTTGTGGGAAATAAATATCTGAACGATTATATATCGTATTTTATGTTGTTGGTTATCAGAAAACGGAATATGAAAAAGTAGGTACTTTTAACAGCGGTTAACGAGGTTCCCCTTTCCTCCCATAATGCAATGCTCCATGTCACGAAAGGTAGAGTACAGCCTGTCAGAGTACGGGTCCGTGTACCTTTCGGCCATTCGTTTTTCGTTTTGATTAAGGTAATGAAAAACGGAGAACGAACTGATTTCCGTTTTTTGTTTTGATGTGGGCAAACAAAAAACGAAAAACGAGCCGTCTCCTGATTTTCCTTTGGAAATTGGAAATTGAAAAAACGGAAAAGGAGTCGTTATCTGATTTTCTATTAAATGATTACTAAACAAAAGTCGGGAAATGAAATACAGCGAATATTCTTTTAAAAGAGCTAGCCCTGATCTGAGCTGGAAGCAAATTTTTTTTCCGCAGTGTGCTAGTAATGGAAGAATCACTATTGACCAATCAGAGAGTAGTGACGTCAATATAAACAAGTGCACGTGGAAGCAGGGTTGATGTCAAAAAGCATTCTGTTGCTAGCTAGCATTGTGCTGCTACATAAAATGATGTGCGAAACCGGCGCTCGCTGATTTCCGTTTTTATTGTATGGTATTGTCACTTGTAATCATATGTTCTCGCCAGCAATGGCCAGATGTCGAAACAGAGATATATAATATGGCAGTGGATGTGTGTGCTTCTGACGAACACAGTTCCATTATTTGACTCAGGTTACTTTAATTTTTAGCTGGTTAGCTAGGTAGCTACTCTCCTGCGCGCTGGCGAACATTACGAACAACAGCTATATAAAACTTGCTCCCAGTTTATTAAACTTGACTAGATTGCCATTGGTAACCAGAAACTACCAGTCAAGTATTTTTACATGGTACGTAACAGTTTTAGTGACTGTGTGTTATATCGGAATTGATCGTAATAACAGACCGTTTTTCAGTTTTCTGCACAAAAAGTGCAACGAACAATTCGGCTATTCAAGAGACGGGCAGCTATCGCGATCAAGTCGGTAAGGGCAAAGGGCGACCTGTAAGCGTAAATATATTTGCATGTACACGCTGGGTTTTCCTGAGAATGCAGAAATTAGATGATAATGATGTATATGGGCATATACTGCATCTTCAAACAAGCTTATCCAACTCATTATAACATCTGCTTATGTTATAATGAGCTAACAAATAACAAAGTTACTACTGTAAACTGATTCATACTGCAATATTAAGGCGAAAACAAAGACTTTATGATCGCTTTGCATTACGGTAGCATTTTTTGACAAGGCTGCACAAATTGTCAGAACACCGGATCAAAACAGCGCAGCGAAATCGCCTGGGGGAGAACAAGGTCACAAGACTGATGCGCGTTGCAAGTTGCAGAGAGACACTTGAGACTTTTGATTTCAATTCAGCTGCTGCACAGTTCACTGCAGCGAAAATGCGTAAAAAGTAGGCTAAAATGTCCCAAGCCAGAAACATGTTAAGGGATTTTTTAGTTTGTTTTTTCTCTCTTTTTTTTTTTTTTTTGCATCCATTTGATTTCAAGTTGGCAGCACGCTGCATTATTAAAATGGTATGAGCCAATCCAGGTGTGTTTTTTTGTTTGCAAATTGTAGTTGCAATTGTTTTATGTTCATGTTAAAAGAGAGCAGGCTTGGGGCGCCCTGGTGGCTCATCGGTATAAGCGCGCATACCCTAAAGGCTGTGTCCTTCCCGCAGCAACCTGGGTTCGATTCCAGCACAGTTCATTTGCTGCATGTCTTCCCCCATTCTTCTCCCCAACCTTCCTGTCTCTCTACACTGTATAACTGTCAAATAAAGGAAAAAATTCCCAAAAAATAATCTTAAAAAAAAGAGTGCGGGCTTGTGCAAATTTTATTTATTTTAGAAGTTACGCATGTGAGTCAATTGATGGCACTCATTTTATTTGATATAACGTACTTTCAATAAAAAGATTACGCTATAAATTGACATGCCTTGATATCATTCTTATCTAGCCTGCATATAATTTTAAGCTCAATAAATTCAGATAATATTTGACCGGAATTTCAAACATTTGTCCGATAAATTGAAAACCTGCCAGTTACGTTGTCTGGTGCCAATTTTTTCTAGCGGAAACCCTGACCATACTATTGAAGCATGGGACAGTCAAGCGGATATGCTTACAACGTCAAGGTAAAGGGAGAATCCCGATAAAATAAACATCAGTTTAACAGGGCCCCAGGAAGAATAGCTACAGCTATGCTGGAGTAATGGGGATCCTAATAAACTATAAACAGGCGGGGTGGGAACTGGCAAGCTACACCCAGGCTAGGTAGCATGATGCCTTCGTTATCATTTGGCTAGTACATGTTTAGTCAATGTCTTCATCTGAACATATCACATTATCACAGCAGCTAGATATACAGAAAGTGTTGGTTGCTTCCCTCAGTGTTATTCATACACCGTAAAATATGTGTTGTTGTTCTTACAGTTTTCACTGCTGTTCGTAGACTAGTTCTAGTGCTAGTTGCTATATAGCTACTCGCCAGGGGTGCATTTCCCAAAAGCTTAGTTGCTAACTAAGTTAGCAACTTAAATAGTTCGTCCATTCACAGTCAATGAGCCCAACTACATAAGTTAGCATCTGTGATTTTGAGAAACGCACCACAGGACACCTCGCCAACCCTCCACTCGTTTGCCTCTGACCAAGCATTAATCAGTCTCTGAGGGCAAGTATTTGTTGGATTTTCCTCCCCTCTCTCACGCCTGACTGGCTTAAAATTATATGGTTGCGGCCCATCATAAATTTGTGCAGTGTTTCTTGCCTCCTCCTCATGCTTCCAATCACTCGCCATAGTAAGCTGAGGCTACTTTCCTCCATGACTCCCTTACGTGACGTTGTTGCCAGGTTATGTTAAAAAACCAGCTACTTCTGAAACAGGCAAAAAGTGTCATTTAACAGCATTTGTAGATAGTTTTAGAAATATATATACATCTTGAAGGCTTTATGTACATATTAGTCGAGAGTGGTGTTTAACCTGCACTATACACTTTAAGTGTTTAAAGCCGCCTCGTGCCCGGCAATCCTTTGAAGACTCACCATAAGATTACTTTAGTTTTGGCTGGGCAATGTGAGGGACCAGACCTACTATTCGGCATGCTGCCTATTTCGGTTGCAACTCTCTGCCCCTCCCCTTCTTCCCTCATTCATTTACTTGTTGCCACCTGACCTAGACTGGGTTGTCATAGTGACCACTCTCTGTATGGAAAAATACTTTGACACACAGACTGATTTTGTCGCTCTTCTTTGCGCCTTTTCTAGAGCTTCTATATCTTTCTTATAGTACAGCCCCCAGAACAGCTTACAGCATTCTAAGTGTTGTCTGACAAAGACATTATGCAAGATGAGTATTAACTCATTTGATTTATACTCTTTACTTTGGGTAAATATATCCCACCATCCTGTTTGCCTTTTTGCTGCTAGAGTTGAATGGCTAAGTGGTTTAAACCTGAAAGACTTTGGTCAACTATCACTCCCAGAAAACATTCCTATTTTTAACCTCCCATAAAGTAATCCTGTTTATTGTTTTTATTTCCCACATGTAAAACTTGGCTACCCTGAATCTCATTTGCTAATTTTCTGCCCAACTCAGGAACTTAACTTAATCATCCAAAATCATCTTTGCAAACCCCAAGCTATAAGCCACACCTCCCAATTTATCATCTGGAAATTTAACCAATTTGCTTTCAATACTCTGGCCAAAGTCATTTTGCGTATATGAGGAAGTGCAATGGTCCCAGCACCAATCCCAGTGGGACTCCACTTCCCACAAATCCCTCTGACCACTAAATTATGTTCTATCCTGTGACTGGTTCAGAATCTAATCCAAAATACCTCCTCGAATTACCTCTGCCAAGGAGTTTATGGTTTTACCGATGTTTATCTACAGTGCCTGACAAAAGTCTTGTCGCATAAGGACATAGTAACTAAAAATAGCATATAACTTTATTTCTGACCAATCAATTGTTCCAATAAATGGTCCATTTTAATGTCAAGGGCTTTCACATTAATAATTTGGTGCAAAATGAAACCGACAAAAAGTGTTCTGATGTTCACAGCTTGGCTAAGCCCATAACATCTGTTTTTGCTAGGACAAAAGTCTTGTTGTCTCTTCAGATGATGCAACAAATCGCAGATTAGAGTTTAACCTATGACAAATACTGTAATTAACACATTCCCAGATGTGTATAGAAATAACCCCAGCACACCAGACTTTCATATGAGGTGCGACTAGACCTCTGACAACATACCAAAGATTCAACCACAGACCAAAGTGCTGATCATCAAGAGCCTGAAGACTGAGTCTGCTGCTGAGGTGGCAGACATCTTTAATGTATCCAAATGTCAAGTGGAGGATGAGAAAAAGATTTGAAGAAACTGGTGACGTTCATGGCAAGCGCAGGTCAGACAGACCCCGGTATGACAACTGTTTGAAAGGACCGTTTGTTGCTTCAACCGCATAAGGCTAGCCCTTCTTCAACTACAGCGAAAGCTACATGAGGAAATGTCACCAAAAATCCCAGTATCTACAAGAAGAGTTTGTCAAATTCTCTCTCAAAGTGGTTTTCATAGCCAAATTAGTACACAGAAGTCTGCATTAAACAGAAAACAAAAAACCTGCATTGCATTTTCCAAGGCCCACAGCTCGCAGAAAGGATTGATACTGGAAAAGTGGCTGAAAGTTTATTTTTCTGGTGAATCATCCATTGAACTGCATGCCAGTCGCCGTACAAGACCTGTTGGAACCCTCATGGACCCAAGATTCTCCCAGAAATCAATCATGTTTGGTGGAGGAAAAATCATGGTTTGTTGTTACATCCAGCATGGGGGTGTGAGAAAGATCCGCAGAGTGGATGGCAACATCAACAGCCTGAAATATCAAGAAGTTCTTGCTGCCCTACTTATACTGCTGCTCCTTCCCATTCTTCTGCCTCCATGTCACAGTTCCTGAAAGCAAAGAAGGTGAAGGTACTCCAAGATTGGCCAACCCAGTCACCTGACATGAACATTATTGAGCATTTCAGGGGTAAGTGAAGGAAGAGGCTTGGAAGATGAAACCATAGAATCTTGATGAACTCTGGGAGTCCTGCAAGACTGCTTTCTATGCCATTCCAGATGATTTCATCATCAAGTTATCTCAGTCATTGCCAAGACGTATGGATGCAGTCCTCCAAGCTCATGGGAGTCATACGCAATATTAATTCTTTTTTCCAAGGCACCGTGGCTTTATGTTCTGATATTATAGTGGCATATTTGTGTATTCAAAATAAAGTGTATGTATAATTTCCACATTTTTTTTCAATGCGACAAGACTTTTGTCCAAGCAACATCTGACCTTTCTGTACAAATTAAATTATAAAACTCAATCAATGACACAAAACTCGATTTTGGTATATTTTGCATAATCTAGAGGGCTTTGCCTTTCATATAAGCCATTTTTGATTCCAACTGATCAACTACAAGTCAGGTTACTATTTGTTGTTCCTACAACTTGAATAAGTGACAAGACTTTTGCCAGGCACTGTATTTTTCGGTCCGTCCATGTTAGCAACTTTACTCAAAAAGTTACAAATTTTTTAATTTTTAATTAATTTTGATTACGGTACAGAGTTTTTGAATGTACACTGCAGTGTTTTCACAAGCTTTGATAGTAGGAGTTGTATTCAGAGGAGTTGAAGGGAGGTTTGGGGGCATGCCTCCCCCCATAAGAATAATGTGAAATTCCAAACTCCTGGACATGCATTATCAGGCATTTTGAGAATGAAAATAACGATATTAAAATCTCTGAAATATAGACAAACTAAAATTATTTTAATAACTTTAGCCAGAACATTTAATAACTTCCATGCAGGAAATTTTGCAAAGTCAGTGCATAGTCAGTGCAAACAACTGCATAGTTGTTTGCTAATAAACATTCCCAGGTAGTTCACTGCACGGCCTAGATAATACCCTTAAGTCTTGCAGTTTCTTACAAATGTAATCACAATTTTGAAAAGTCATATTTCTGGTACATGCATACATACATACATATATCCTTACATGAATACAGAAAGACAGACAGACACACACACTCTCTCTCTCTCTCTCTCTCTCTCTCTCTCTCTCTCTCTCTCTCTCTCACACACACACACACACACACACACACACACACACACACACAAACACAAACAAACTGTCTTTCTCTCTCTGTCTTATCTTTTCCTTCCTCACTAGGCCTGTTAAGGAGCTGAAGCCTATCCTAGTCAACTATTGGCGAATGGCAGCTCTCCAGTCCATCACAGGTCTTACTACTTATGTATCACAATATATGGTTTATTTCATTGATCAATGCAATAAAGCTGACATTACAATTATATTTCTTTCAATGAAATGTGAGATATGCATGTTCAATGAAAGGTTGCTTTTAAGCATAACACTTGATGAAACTCATTTAAAACAATTCTTTTCAAATGTATTTTGAGGTCAATGTAAATGAATGCTATACATGGATTTCCAACCTGCCAGTGGCTTTTATGTGCTTACTTGATAATTACAGAATAGCAGAGATTGGGAAAAAATAATTCTGTGATGAAAGGTGATGATTCTGCTCAGCCAAATGTATCTCTGGCATGTTACTGAATTTTTCCAGGAAGTTTTTCACATGGCTCCTGATGTTTGTTTGCTCTTTATGTAAGACTGCATTCCCCTGCACAAAGCAGGGGTTTGAGCATCGTGTCCCGAGAAATTTTTTACTGAAAACCATGCATATCTGCATCATTTAGACCATTGCCATTAGACTGCTGTATTTATTATAGCTTTTATCTCTGTATATTTATATGCATTATTAGGACATCTATATTTCTTATAGGGTTGGTAACTATAAACCAGGGAAAAAGGTAAGCCCCTCCCAATTCTTGAAACAAGTTCCACTTCACGAAGGGACAAAAGTAATAACATCAACGAGCATTGTCCAATTCTTGAAAATATGGCTCGGACATACCTGTCCTAGCATACAAAATCATTTTGAAAAGAATTTGATCCTTACTTCACACTTTATTAGCTTTTAAAGAAGGGTATGTTTTTTATACATTTAATGCTGCTAAAAATGATCTACTGACCTTTAAAGATGGTAAAGAGACCTGTATTTGCTTAAAACTGTCCCCTCAAGTCTGAACTTTAATTTGAAGAAACAAAATAAATATCTAGGATGAAACCAAAGTTTTCAGAGGTGTCACCTAACTACTAACATTCAGCATTTTCAATAAAGCGCGGTTCAAGGTTTGAGTCCTGGACTCGCAAGTTTTAAGAAAATTACAATTTTTGAATTTAGTGCTGCTTAACTTTAGCTCAGGGGTATATATTTAGCCATATTTGGTAGATATTTTTGTGAGAAACAGATAATTACCCCCTTTAGATGCAAAATATCCAATTCCGAGGCAAAAGAAAAGAGTTGCAACAGAATGCGAATAAATGCTGCAGCACATAGTACCATCAAAGGAATGACTGGTGACTTCATAGCATTTGATTGTTGTGTCACCCAGGGGTGTATTTAGGGCCTGGCTACTGGGCCATAGCCCGGGGTATTTTTTCTTTAGCCCGGGGTCTTTTCTTTCGGCTAAAAAAATAGGAAGTGGCTATTCGCCCCGCAGCGTTGTGAATTGGGGGAAAGAGATTGGCTATCTGCCCTGCAACGGGGCCGACAGGAGAAGCAGTTCTGCCATTCGCACTGTGGGGGACGGTTAAGAGAAGTACTTCTGCTATTTGCCCCGCAATTGGGCCAATAAGAGGTTTCATTTTATAACCCGCCCTGCTCTTTGATCTTTTGCGCTGAACCGCCGCGGGCGAATAGCCTCTTCCAAAAAGATAAGACGAGTATGAACTTTGAGCTCTTGCAACCACTGAGTCTTTAGCCTATATTGTAATTAATTTGCGGCGTGCGTTGGTAAGTTACCATAGTTACGGGGACGCTTATGTGTCTGTATCGTTCTGATAAAAGCCTCCTCCTGGAAGCTTTATAAGCCAATTTAAGGTCTTAGCATCCATAAAGTTAATGATGCCTGAAATGTACCATTGGGGAGCTAGCTAGTAGCGCAGCCATAAAAAAGGGATCTGAGAAAAACATAAAATGATAAAGGCAACATTTACTTATTAGATATAAGCCTTCCATTTTTGATAAAAGACATGTTATTTGCATCTGGCAAAGTGAACTGTGAACTTTGAACTTTTTCTCGTTGTGGCTAGCTACCACTACATGAGCTAGCTTGATTAACCTCATTGGTGTAGTAGTCTAACATTAGCGGGTTTTCATAGCTGAAAGTTGACGAGCTGATTTTATAAACTTGGGATATTGCGACAGGTTTAACCGATTTTCAATATTTGCGCACACACAGCAAGTCGATTCTGCTAATATACTTCTTTAGGGAGTATAAAAACGTCAAGTGCGTGGCTTTGACAAGTTGTTCTTGCGTGCGATTGAAACATTCAAAATCGGTTTAACCAGGACTGCCAATGCTCACGCATTCAGCATGAGATTTAGTGCCACATTCACATTCCCGTGCTGTAGTCAGCAATTATTCAATCAACGCAATGCGTGTGTTTCACGATCGTTCAAATTGTTTTAATGAAATAAGACCTTTTGAAACGTTTTTATGCTATTCCATTGCTTTCAACCTCTGAGTGAAGAAAAGCGTGAGAAGTCCGGAGTCATAATTGATTTCCATGTTACTAGTGTTGAAATCCAACGTAATGCATGTGAAACTGATGAACCTCCATGCACAAGGACTTCAATTCCGCCTGAGAATCTCTTACAAACGTGCTGATTGAATAATTTTTGACTACAGCACGGGAACGTGAATATGCCACTTAAACTCACGCCGAATGCGTGAAAGTTGGCAACGCTGCAGATGATTCAGTGTTGTGCTGAAGTCACTGAGAGTATTGTGGCTGAACAGAAAGAATCCAGCATGTATGCTATAGTGGCTGATGAGGCCATGGACAATAATTTAGAACAACTGTCAGTTTGTGTGTGCTATGTCTCTCAAAAAGATGGTGATGTATACTGACCAAAAAAAGAAACGCAATTTTCTATTTCTTGATTTTATCAAGTGTAACTGTTATTAATCAACTCTTTATTGCTATCAAATGAAAGAGGAAATCTCAGACAATAAATGTAACAGAAAATCGGGTTGAAATATTGCCATCTTGGCTTTTATTTAACAAGGTGAAGTTCCACATTACGAAACACAAATGACACTATCAGTATCTCTTATTTTCCCTGTTAGCGTCGGGCACGGTGGTACACCTGTGTCTCATAGACATCACCAGACGTCTGATTGTCGCTTATGGAATGCTGTTCCACTCTTCGGTCAGTGTTTGTCTTAGCTGACGTACTGTAGCTGGTGGTGGTTGACGTCTCCAGATCGCTCCATCCAGAATGTCCCACAAGTGTTCTATAGGTGAAAGATCTGGAGAAAATGCTGGCCAGGGAAGGATTTGAACGTTTTCGGCCAGAAGGAACTCCTTACAGATACGTGCCACGTACGGACGCGTGTTGTCCTGTTGGAAAGTCAGTCGGTGATGGAAGGACGGAAGGACGACTGCACGGAGAATTTCATTGCGGTAACGGACGGCATTGAGAAACGCATCTCAGCGGCAGTTTGAGTTGCCAACCAGAAGTGATCCCGCAGATGTAACGAGCGGATACGACGGTCAGATGCTGGAGTCATAACACGTGGCCTACCGGATCTGGGGCAATCGGCCGTGTGTCTGGTCGCATTAAACCTGGTTCTGAGGTGACTAATTGTCGCAGAATGCACGCCGAATTGACAGTCAACTCTATCTACCCAACTTCTGGCCTGTAGCATCCCAATCGAGCGTTCTCGTTGAACTTCCGTTAGTCGTGGCATTATAACCTGTCTGATTTTTACTCATTTTTGGCCGGACTTTTATGGGACCCGGTGTCTACGAGGAACTCAAAACAAAAAAATGGGAGTGTTAGGACAATGGTAGTACTCGAACCCAAGCACTGCCAATGTTTGGTTCCAAAAGAATGGCGACTCCATAATACGCACTGTGACCGCGAAAATTTGTATGGTAGAAGTACTCACCTCCAAAAATAACTCAGAGCAAAAGCATCTTTCTCAATGGGTTTGTCGAAATTTGGCACCAGATTACGTAATTGCGTTTCTTTTTTTGGTCAGTATAAAAAAAAAAAATTTTTGTCTTTAAATGATTTGGGACAGCTTTAATACTAGCACTATAGCAGGGTCATTAGAGCATACATTAAAAAGGCACGGAATCATTATGGCATTTTTCATTTAATGTTGACGTGCAGTCCTGTATCCACTATCACATACGGTTTTTGCATTAGTCACTTCTTTGAAATGTAAAATTTTAGGCCAATACACTGGATTTGATTTAATCCAGGTGCGAGACTTCATTATACGATCAACAAATTAATTAATTCCAATCTGCACTGAATCACGTCCTGTCTTTGGGGCTCAGCCCGTGGTGTTTCAAATGTCTATACACACCCCTGCTGTCACCACAAATTTTAAAGGCTTATCAATACAGCTCCGAGCTCCAAAGGAACTTTCTGATTTGTGTGCGAAACCCAAGAACTGCAGTCTTGTATATCCATTTTACTCTGACCAGCCTGTTAAATATTAACGTCCAAGGGTTTATTTTTTGACGTTCATGACAATTTGTGATTACAGAACGAGTCATTGTTTGAGTTGACTATATGAAGCTGTTACTCTTTCTGTTGTTGCTGAAATGTGCTTCAAGTTTCTGATTTACCTCCTGAGCCACGAAGCAATGCGACAAAATTGGGAATTTTACAAAGAGCAGGCTCACTTTCCATGAGAATCTGTTGCTATGCTATATACTGAGCCCGTAATCATCAATGTTGAAATAATGCTCGTCTTGAAGCCGGTTTATGCAATGTTTCATGCAATGTAACGGTTAGCTAGTTTAGCTAGTTACTTTATATTATTGTGGTCGGATGCTATCGTCCGCCTTCAGCTTCAAGTGATGCAGCCACTTCACTGACACATCATCTCCAAAATTGGACTAACGCAGAACTGGTTTTACTCAGAGCTTTAAACTGGGACTGGCTCTCGTCTGCCTCTGACCAATTCAAGGACTTCTGTGAGTCAAATTGTTTCATACAGTTGGTAAACTTGTTAGGCATTGATAGGTGAAGTGCCAACTTATATCTCCAGAATTTTATCCTACCATACTGGCAACTATTGTACCAGATCATCAAATCGGGTCCTTTTAAATGTCCCTCGGGTGCACTCAGAGCTTGGTAAAACTGCTTTCGCCTTTTATGCACCCTGAGTGTGGAATGAGTTGCAAAATACTATTACCTTAGGAGCACTCCCCTGTTTAAATTCTTTTAAAAGACTTTTACAAACTGCCCTGAAGGAAACATGTTGCTGTTTTACATAATCTGTGATATTGAGATGGAATATATTACAGATATCTTGATCATGGCCTGTATGTTTCTCCTTTAATTATTACCTCTATGCTGCATTTATGCATTGTATATAATGAAATGTGATTTTTTTTCCCCCTTCTTTTTTATGTTGATATGTTTACAACTATTTATGCTGCTGTCTTGACCAGGACTCCCTGGAAGAAGAGATCTTGTATCTCAATGGTACCTTCCTGGCTAAATAAAGGATAATTAAATAAAAAATACAAAAAAAAAAAAAAACTTACACCAGTTGTCGACTGTCTTGAATCGCAAAATGGTTGAGCTGGGAATAATAATCCGGCAGCATGTAAAAACGAAAAGTAGGACACCAGCGTGAGAGCATGGTAGGAGACGGTCTCAGTAGCCAATTAGCTAGCTTGCTTGATGGCACCGTGGCTAGCTGAGGTATTGCCGTCTGTTGTTCTTCAGGTTGATTGATTGATTCATTTTTTATTTTTCTCAAGAGTGTCAGGTATTGTACTGCTGCACATCACACAAGAAGACAAAAATAGGAATCTAATTTAAGCAGTTTTACTCACGCATCCCCGTCCTCTTGATTTTCTCTTTTTTTGCTCCCGTTCTTGTGTTTGTTCTTTGATGCCAGCATTTTCAGCGAAATGGCTGGGAAAGGCTCACTAATTATAATAGAAAACTTAGACATTTTATTAGTCATCATATTAGTCTGGCACCTCAGTGCGTGAACCTTTTTTAGATGATGTCCCCCAAATACACGAGCCCCCGCTTTCCATCGGAACACGCCGAAGAGGAAGAAATGCAGGAGGGGGCAAAAACGAGTTCAGGGAGCCCTACAACACTCGCCGCCTGTGGAGGAAATGAATGTCGATAATCTTTCAAAAAAAGACTTTTTCTCACTCATGTATCTCTGCTTTAAACAAAGAACTGTCCTTTTGTCCTACCACGTATTGCAAAGACTTTGATGTATTTGTTGATTTACAAAAGTTTTTTCGCAATGTTCGTCTAAAAGAGTTTTTTAAAGATAACTCCAGATCTAACCCTGTTTTTCGTGTGGGTAATCCTCGGGGTACTAATGACGTTACTTCCTCTATAGATATTGATAGTAACCAGGGTACTGTTGTGGATAATTCCTACAGACCCAAAACTCCGTTTAAAGGCAAATCCACTTTTATTCCTCCCAAACATAGGAATTCATCTGTTGATACTTATTGCAGATTAGTGGAAAGAGATATTACAAATATATTAAAGAAAAAGAAACAATATAAATTAAAGCATAATGTGACAAAAATCCAATATAGAGAATTAGAATCTCTTAAAAATGACGACTCTATTGTAATTCAGAATGCGGACAAAGGTGGTGCACTGGTAATTTTGGATAGAGATGCATATAACCAAGAGATTATGAGGCAACTTATGAATGAGACTTTTTATCAAAAATCAGATGGAAATCCAGTTGTAACATTCAAAACCAAAGTACAAGGATGCCTCAACGACCTCTTGGCTTGAGGTGAAATTACTCAACATGAATATTCTTTCATGTTGGTAAATTTGCCAATAACACCAGTATTTTATACTCCACCTAAAATACACAAACTTTTTATTGACATTCCTCCAGGTAGACCTATTGTAGCTGCTATTGGGTCTCTCACAAAAAACATTTCTGCATTTGTAGGTTATTTCCTCCAACCCTGTGTTACATCTTTGCCCTCTTATTTAAAGGATTCTATGGAATTTCTAAAAATTATTCAAAATGTCAAACCTAGTGGAGATAATTTTCTACTTGTGACCATGGACATTGAGTCCTTACATGCTAATGTTCCAGTGCAAGGTGGGTTGAACGCCGATGAGGTTTTTCTGCATTCACAAGAACAGACTTCTGCCAGATCCAGGTCACCTAGTATTTCGTGTCTTTTGGAACTTATGGAAATTGTGCTGATGACTAACTATTTTATGTTTGCTAATGATTTCTTTTTGCAGGTATCTGGAGTCAGTATGGGTTCTAAGATGTCCCCCAGTTTTGTCTCATTGTATGTTGGTCTATTTGAACAGGAGGTTGTCTTGAATCCCTCTGAGAATCCATTTTTAAAACATATTTCAACATACAGGAGATATATTGATGATTTTTTTTATATGGACTTCTACTGAGGCTAAACTTGTAGAGTTTCATAATTTTTTGAACATGCAACACAGACATCTGACATTTACCTTAGCCTATGATAAGTTTAAGATTAATTTTTTGGACATATTGGTTATCAGTAATAATGAGAACTTGAGTACCAGTTTGTATCGAAAACCGACAGACAGAAATTCATTGTTACATGGACAGTCACATCATCTCACTAAATTAAAACAAAGTCTTCCTATTGCTCAGTTCAATTGTATACGACGTATTTGCAGTTCAGAGGCTGATTTTAAACAATAAATGGTTGATTTGGAATATAGATTTTCTCAAAGAGGTTATAAAAGAGAGTGGATCACTTAAGCTTCCAAACGTTTTTCCAATATGACACAGCTGGAGAGCTTGAATGCCACTAGGATTAAAACTACTGACAATAAAATTACTTGTGCAATTCAGTATTCTCCTTTGGCCAAAGAAATGTCTACTATTATTAGAAACCATTGGCATATTGTAGCTACTGTTTCTTCTTTAAAAGGACATCTAGGTAACCCACCACGGATAGTTTTTAAGAGACCCCCCAACTTGAGAAACTTGTTGTTGAGAGCGGATCATCCTCCTAATTCTCAGATCACTCCATGCACATTTTTTAGTACTGTAGAACCAGGGAATTATAAATGTGGTAACTGCCAACAGTGCAATTTTACTCATAAAACTTGTAGAAGTCTTTTTATCATCCACACACAGGGAAAGTTTTTGCCATCAACGGCATTATTTCATGTAAAACCAAGAATGTGAAATATATGCTTAAATGCCCTTATGGGTTAGCATACATTGGCAAAACTTCTAGATCTCTTAAACAGAGAATTTCGGAACATTGAAGTTCGATTAGAAATTTTGATCATAAAAGCCCCGCGGCTAATCATTTTAAACTCATGAACCATACTGTGGCCTCTTTAAGCTATATTGGTATTGAACATGTTCAACTTTCTCGGAGGGGGGGTGACATTAATAATCAACCTCTAAAACGTGAATTATTTTGGATTTTTACTTTAGAGATCTTGTCACCCAAAGGTCTCAATGAGGAAATGGACATTCGTCCTTTTTTGTAATTGGATATCATCTCTATTTTTTTGGTTGTTTGGGCCCCTTATGTAAGTCTTTATTATTTTTTCTTACACCTTGACTTAGTGTTAAGAAGTGATGTTTGTATGCTTGGTTTTAGTTGGTTTTAGTCCATTCTAGCATATTTCTAGTGTATTTATTGTATTTATATATTTATTCTGAGTTACATGTTTCATGTTTAGAGAATGAATGCTTGCAGTCTCATGTCTTACTTTCCTCTTGTTTCTTTGTGTGGTGTCTTTAAAAGATTCTCACTCTTTCTTTTCCATTTCGGTTTGGTAATTCCTCTTCCTTCTCTCTTGCTGTTCTGATTGGACTATCCACACTTAGAGCAGTTCAGTTAGGCACGGGTGATTAGTTAGTTCAAAGTTAGGATCCCACCTACTTCCTCTCTCTCTCTCTTATCACCGTCCTTGCTTTTCTAGATCCGCCTCTCCTCTCACCTGTTCTGAGTTTAGCTGGGCCTCCACTTAATTTGTTTGTGTATAAAAGACCCACTTTCCTGCTGCTTCTTGTCGACTCGTTTCTTCTGCCTAAGCTCGCTTTGGTCAAGTCTCGTTTCTGCATCTTTTCTCTCGATTTCTGCAAGTTTGTATTTCGTGATTTCTCCCGTGAGTCTTGTTTACGTTGTTGTTTGCGTTGTGTGATTGAGATAGTGATTATGAGTACCACATTTACCCTTTATTCCCATTGTACCAACTTTGTTAGAGATTTCCTTTGTGCTACCCTTATCCTCTCCAACTCCCCTTTTCCTTCCCCATCCAATCCCTTTAGTATTTCCCTGTGTTACTGTCTTTGTGCGGACTGACATCCTGGTTTATAGATCTTTCTGCTTGTCCCTTGATTTACGATTCTGCCTTGCCTAAACCATTCCTGTTGCCTGGCTTTGATTTCTGTTCTGTATGACCATGAGCTCACCTAATAAACGCCCTGCCATTGCTGAACTGCATTTGGAGTCTCAAGCCATTCCTTTCAGTACGAGTCGACCAGTTCAGACTCCAGCGGACTCTGCTGAGATGCAACGACTCTTACAACAACAACAGGTCGTCATTCAGCAGCAGCATCGCGATCTGCAGGAGATGAGAGCTACCCTCCAGCGACTCTCTCTGGGTTCCACCATTCCCACTCCTGCAGCCGCTCCGGCAGAGGCAGCTCCCGTCCAGGAGCCACGTCTTACTCCCCCGCGGGAGTACGACGGAGATCCCACCTCCTGTAAGGCATTCCTGTCTCAGTGCTCGATTATCTTCGAGCTGCAGCCCCCTGACCTTCCCTACCTCGCGATCCAGAGTGGCCTACATCGTCACTCTCCTGACCAGCAAGGCGAGGATTGGGGAACTTCGATGTGGGATGCTGACCACCCCTGTACTTTCGCACCATAGAAGATTTCATGGCGGAGATGAGGGAAGTGTTTGACCGGTCCTACCAGGGGCGAGAGGCAGGAAGTGCCCTACTGAGTTCGACAGTCTGGCTGCAGTGTTTTGGATTCGCGATCCAGTTCCGCTCTTTGGCCGCCTCCACACTATGGGTGAAGACGCCCAATTCGATGTATTCTACCGGGGCTGGCGGAGAATATTAAGGATGAACTGGCATCTCGCGAACTACCTTCCGACCTGCAGGGGCTAATCAGAGTGGCTATCCAAGTGGATTCACGACTCCAACAGCGCAAGAGGGAGCGCCAGTGCCACCCTGAGCCCCGACGGTCTGGCCAGCATGGGAACCTTCGTCCTCTTGAGGCGACTCTCCTATCCAGGAGACCGGCGAGCCCCGGAGATCGGAGGAACCCATGCAGGTTGACCGTTGCCGGCTGTCACCTCAGGAGAGAGCCAGAAGACTGCGTGCTGGGGCGTGCCTTTACTGTGGGCTGGAGGGGCATCAAATTAAGAGCTGTCCTTCACTCACGAAGGAGAGGGTGAGTGGAAGAATTGGGCAGCTGGCTCAGAGCAGCGATGCCACTCGTAAGCTGGTTCCTGTCACTCTGGTTGTTGGCAATCGTTCTATGTCTACTAATGTTCTGTTTGATTCAGGTTCAGACATCAACCTGATCGACGCCAACCTGTGTAACCAGCTCCGGCTCCAGCCCCAGAATCTGCCTGCTCCGTTCAGGACACTTGGCCTGTGTGGGCAACCGCTAGGTCAGGTGACCCAAGTCACGCCCTTTCTTACGCTCATTGTCTCTGGCAACCACCAGGAGCAGATTCGCCTCCACCTCATCTCCTCCTCCTCTGCCCCCCCCATCGTCCTGGGTCTTCCGTGGCTTCAACAACACAACGCCACTATTAACTGGAAGACAGGGCAAGTGATCGAATGGAGCACGCAGTGTCTCGCCCCTGTCTTCATAGAGCACCTGCCAAGCAGAGTGAGGAGGGACCCAAGGAGCCCCATTTTCTCCAGACCTATCCAAGGTTCCTAGTGAGTACCATGACCTAGCCGAGGTCTTCTCAAGTCTCGTGCTCTGTCTCTGCCCCCCCCTCACAGACCCTACGATTGTGCCATCGACCTCCAACCCGGTACAAGCGCCCCTAAGGGAGGCCTCTACTCTCTGTCTCGTCCAGAGCAGGAGGCCATGGAGAAATATGTGGAGGAATCACTGGCTGCTGGGATCATTAGTCCCTCGTCTTCCCCTGCTGGTGCGGGTTTCTTTGTTAGCAAAAAGGATGGATCCCTCAGACCATGTATCGACTACCGGGGACTCAATAACATAACCATTGAGAACCGTTACCCTCTCCCACTAATGAATTCTGCTTTTGAGTTGTTGCAGGGAGCTACCATCTTCTCCAAACTCGACCTCAACGCCTACCATCTTGTCAGGATTAAGGAGGGGGACGAATGGAAGACAGCTTTTAACACCGCTAGGGGCACTACGAGTACCTGGTCATGCCGTTTGGGCTAGCTAACGCCCCGCTGTCTTCCAAAACTTGGTCAACGATGTCCTTCATGACATGATTAATCAGTTTGTGTTTGTCTACTTAGATGATATACTGATCTTTTCTCGCTCTAAGGAGGAACATATACGTCACGTTAAATGCGGTCCTGCAGCGCCTCCTGGAGAACCAACTCTACGCCAAGTCAGAGAAATGTGAATTCCATCTCGACACAGTCCCTTTCCTTGGATTTGTGGTCACTCCAGGAGGCATCCTCATGGACCAGGAGAAAGTCAAAGGCGTAAGAGATTGGGCTACTCCTTCCACACGTAAGGAACTGCAGTGCTTCCTAGGGTTTGCCAATTTCTACCGTCGTTTCATAAGTAATTACAGTACTGTTGCTGCTCCACTGACCGCCCTAACCTCTCCCAAAGTTCCATTCCGTGGACTCCCTCGGCAGAGAAGGCATTCCGGGAACTCAAGCAAAAGGTTCACCACTGCTCCTGTTCTCCAACAGCCAGATCCCGAAAAAGCAGTTCATTGTCGAGGTAGATGCTTCTAATACCGGTGTTGGAGCAGTCCTATCGCAGCTAAACAGTCAAGACAACAAGGTACATCCCTGCGCCTTCTTTTCCCGCCGGCTTAGCCCAGCAGAACGCAATTATGACATTGGTAACCGGGAGTTGCTTGCCGTAAAGATGGCGTTAGAAGAGTGGCGTCACTGGTTAGAGGGGGCTAAGGTGCCGTTCCAGGTCTGGACCGACCATAAGAACCTGGAGTATCTTCGTACTGCTAGGAGATTGAACTCTCGCCAATCCCGCTGGTCTCTTTTTTTTTTGACCGATTTAATTTCACCTTAGCCTATCGCCCTGGTTCCCAGAATAAAAAGCCAGATGCCTTATCCCGCAAGTTCTCTCCTGACGCCCCTCCCAAGGAACCTCAGACCATTCTGCCCAGTCGTGTGGTAGTGGGATCGTTAGTGTGGGAGTTGGAGGACCGGGTCAGAAAGCCGCAACCTTCTGGGGGGCCTCCTACTAACTGTCCCAAGAACTGCCTTTTTGTTCCAGATGGTCTCCGAGCCGAGGTTCTCCAGTGGGCTCATTCTTCCCGTCTCGCCTGCCACCCTGGTGCCAATCGGACCCTGGCCATGCTAACTCGCAGGTTTTGGTGGCCAACGGTACGTAAAGACGTAAAGAGTTTCTCTACTGCCTGTCCAGTCTGTGCCCAAAACAAGGCCTCCCATACTGCTCCAGCTGGTCTCCTGCTGCCCCTTCCGGTGCCCTCCAGACCATGGGCTAACATTGCCCTGGACTTCGTCACTGGTCTTCCGCCCTCCAAAGATAACACCGTCATCCTCATCATCGTAGACCGCTTCTCCAAAGCCGTGCACCTCATCCCTCTTCCCAAGCTTCCATCCGCTAGGGAGACAGCGGACCTCTTAATTCAACATGTAATTCATTATTCACGGTATCCCTTCTGATATTGTTTCTGACCGTGGTCCCCAGTTAAATCTCGCAAGTATGGAAAGCCTTTTGTCAAGCCCTGGGCATTTCGGTCAGCTTAACCTCCGGTTTCACCCCCAGAGCAATGGACAGACGGAGAGAGCTAATCAACAAATGGAGAGTGTCCTTCGGTGCCTCACCTCCCGCGACCAAGGGGACTGGAGCGAACAACTACCCTGGGTTGAATACTCGATCAACAGCCTTCCGGCGGCTGCCTCAGGTGTGTCCCCCTTTAAAGCCTGTCTGGGTTACCAACCACCTTTGTTCCCCTCGCAAGAGGTCGAAGTGGATGTCCCCAACATTCCGGAGTTCGTACAGAGGTGCCGAGGGACGTGGGAGGAAACCCGTTCCGCTCTCCAAAAGTCCGCAGACGAGATGAGTCGCCAAGCCAATCGTCGCCGCTCCGCTCCTCCAGATTACCAAGTAGGACAAAAAGTTTGGCTCTCTTCTAAAGACATAAGCCCTCAGAACTGAAAGCCGCAAGCTAGCCCCCCGCTACATAGGTCCCTTCGTCATCGAGAAAATTATCAACCCAGTTTCAGTTAAACTCAAACTGCCTGCCACCATGAGCCGCATCCACCCTGTCTTTCATGTTTCATGCCTTAAACCGTTTGTTTTGTCCATCCACACCCCTGCCCGACCAATCCTCCTCCCCCCTAGGCTCGTCGACGGAGGAGAGACCTATACAGTTCACAAGCTGCTAGATGTCCGTCGGCGAGGAAGGGGGCTTCAGTATCTAGTGGACTGGGAAGGATACGGCCCAGAGGAGCGTTCCTGGGTTCCCGCTCGTCATATACTGGACAAAGGACTCATCAAAGACTTCCACAAAAGGACATTTAAATCAAGGCTTAGACCGCCAGGTGGCGGTCATCGGGGAGGGGGCTCTGTTAAGAAGTGATGTTTGTATGCTTGGTTTTAGTTGGTTTTAGTCCATTCTAGCATATTTCTAGTGTATTTATTGTATTTATATATTTATTCTGAGTTACATGTTTCATGTTTAGAGAATGAGTGCTTGCAGTCTCATGTCTTACTTTCCTCTTGTTTCTTTGTGTGGTGTCTTTAAAAGATTCTCACTCTTTCTTTTCCATTTCGGTTTGGTAATTCCTCTTCCTTCTCTCTTGCTGTTCTGATTGGACTATCCACACTTAGAGCAGTTCAGTTAGGCACGGGTGATTAGTTAGTTCAAAGTTAGGATCCCACCTACTTCCTCTCTCTCTCTCTCTCTCCTATCACCGTCCTTGCTTTTCTAGATCCGCCTCTCCTCTCACCTGTTCTGAGTTTAGCTGGGCCTCCACTTAATTTGTTTGTGTATAAAAGACCCACTTTCCTGCTGCTTCTTGTCGACTCGTTTCTTCTGCCTAAGCTCGCTTTGGTCAAGTCTCGTTTCTGCATCTTTTCTCTCGATTTCTGCAAGTTTGTATTTCGTGATTTCTCCCGTGAGTCTTGTTTACGTTGTTTGCGTTGTGTGATTGTGATTGTGAGTACCACGTTTACCCTTTATTCCCATTGTACCAACTTTGTTAGAGATTTCCTTTGTGCTACCCTTATCCTCTCCAACTCCCCTTTTCCTTCCCCATCCAATCCCTTTAGTATTTCCCTGTGTTACTGTCTTTGTGCGGACTGACATCCTGGTTTATAGATCTTTCTGCTTGTCCCTTGATTTACGATTCTGCCTTGCCTAAACCATTCCTGTTGCCTGGCTTTGATTTCTGTTCTGTATGACCATGAGCTCACCTAATAAACGCCCTGCCATTGCTGAACTGCATTTGGAGTCTCAAGCCATTCCTTTCACTTAGAACAGAAAAGCGCGTTAGCAGTTTTTTCCTTGTGATGACGGCTCATCGGCCTGATTGAATTTAGGATTTTTCTGGTCTATTGGATTATTGTGCGCTTTCTTACCACATTTTTAATGTATTGAACTTATATGTACTATATATGTGGATTAACCCTTGTATTATGCACTACCGTGTGTTTATGAGCGTTTGTGTGTTGTGCGTGTGTGTGTGTATACACTTGTGCTGGTGTTTTTTTTTTTACTTTTTGAGATGTCTTTCTTCGACTTTGTAGACTATTGGGTCACGTGTCTGGATCACATGATATTTTGCCATGTGTATTTAAGGTGGCACTGTGTGTTACTATTGATTGTCTGATAAAGAGCTGTAGTGCTCAAAATGCCATGTTGGTGTAATAGATACTGGAGCCTTGCAGTGTGCGAGTCATCTGTCTGTTTTTACAATCACTCTTTTTTTTTTTTTTTTTTTCAGCACCTGCTCTCTCTTTGGCTTTGGATGTGCGTGTATTCCTTTTTTAATTTGGCCATCATAGTACCCATATTTCACCACGAAAGAAATGCAGGAGGAAGGATATTTTTCATAATATTAACAGAAAATATGCAGCCTTACCATTGCCAATTTCAATAATCAAAAATAAATAAAATAAAATTAATCATCTAGGTCTCACAGAAGCACCTACATATTTACATGGGTATTAAACACAGACTGATAAAAAAAAACTTCAGTTTCCATACTTGATATTTGTTTGGCTTTGGTGCAGTTAATAATGATAAAAAATACTTTTAATGAGCAATTCACATATCACAATTTACTGCTTTTTAATGACAATATTGCCA
Organism: Gymnothorax javanicus; assembly: GCA_029692085.1. NCBI lineage: Eukaryota > Metazoa > Chordata > Actinopteri > Anguilliformes > Muraenidae > Gymnothorax > Gymnothorax javanicus. The sequence continues at coordinate 74,087,860 of CM056194.1, forward strand.
CTATAAAAGGAAAATCTGCTTTTCCTTTAGGCTGCCACTGTGATCATTTCTCCAGAGCCATGCATTTACTTGTCGGCGAATCTCCATCACTCATGGGCCTGCATGGGTCCAACTGCAGCCCCAGTGTTTCCACCAGTCGTTGTCAGGTATGTAAATATCAGCTAATGTTTGAAACTTCTTCACTTGCTACAACCTTCACTGACCACTGCACATTACCCCTGCGCAGTCCGAAATTACCCCTGCGCAGTCCGAAAACCCAGTTCCTGCAGAGCAGATATTAAAGCCAACTGAGTGAAAATACAGCTCCGTAAGCCAGACAATTCACAATCCTCCTTACTGAGCATCTTTACGTGTGGTATTATTTTCGTGAAAAAATATTAGTCTCACAACTAAAGCGAAGATTAACACTTAAGATTTGACAAGCCGCAGACTGCAGAGGTGTTAACATTACGTTGGACTGGAGCCTGTCAGATTTACGAATCTGTGTTGCTTTGTTTCCCCCACAGACCCAAAGTTGGCTGGGATATTCTTGCCATGCCTGAGAGTTGCTCTGGACATGTCCTGATGATTCTTCCCTGAATCTGCACCTATGCTGTGCAGGGATCTTCAAACCTAGTAGCCTTATGCTTGCAGAAAACTTCTTTCTTTAACCTCTTTCTTGCCTTTTGCTTAACTGTTGTCAACGCATTGCGCGTCTGTGTTCAGATCAGACCTAAAAACTGCCTTGTGGTTAAGATGGCAGCTGGAGGGAGGTGTACCTTATGGACACATGCAACAGGCAAAGTTTGTACTACCTTGGATTTTTAAATGAAGCACAGCTGAAATGACATGATGAGCAGCATGATAATTCTCAGCCATGCTGATGCAGCACATATACTTTTTTTATTTTAATTTAATGACTTATTTTTTAAATGACAAACTTCCCAATGGTACACATGGGGAGGTACAATACTGTTCTATGTGGGCACTATTTATTACCTTGACAAAAAAAAAACAAAAACATGCAATTAATGATGTGTATTTGCATTGGGGCACAATTTATGTACCTGTTAGGCATCCACTTTGTGACATGAATTTGTACAGTTTTTGGCACTTCTTGTACCTGTTTTGCTGAGCATATGGCCTGACTGAGTGTGGGGCAAAAAACGCGAGCTGAATGCTCATTTAAACACAGTGCCCAGGTTTTAATTTTCTCCCACTCTTAATGCTCGAGTTTATTCTTCATACGAAGTAAATCAATGCTCTTACATAAAGGTTTCTGGAGTAAGGACTTGAGTATATTAAATGGAGCCAAGTTAGAGCAGACACAAGTGGGGCTGAGTTGATAGCCTGGGGCATGAAGGCAGAAATATGAAGTGGATTCTGGCAGGATTTCAAACTCCGCTGGAATGATGGTGTTATGATACCTTTGCCGGGGAGCTATAGAAATGCATGAGGCCAACCCACTCAAGCCAAAATGAAAAAAATGCATTGGAAGTTCAGCCTCACGCAAAGGAGAAAGCGATCTTTATCAGTGCTGGATGTCATAAAGTCAGCGGTTTAATGGGTTTGTGTTACATGAAGTTGACCATTTGGTTTGTTTTAGAGAATGAAAGTATTCTTTGCAGGCATAAGATATAAAATGTGAGCAGTACCATTGTGCTACCAGTGTTCAGCTGTGCTCTTCGCTTAACAATGTGGAGCAATGCTGCTGTCTTTTCAATGCAGCGAGGGTCTGCTAGCGTAGTAAAATATATCAATGCCATTGCCCGACAAAAGACAATTTGTTGGCTAAACTCTATGCAACGACATGTATCTGGATTGTGAATGTAGCAGCCACACATTCTGAGGTGCTGGCAAGTAATTTCCTTCTATTTTGTCATTTTTGTTGTCGCTCATTTCAAGGTTTTACCCTCAATTTTCTCTCCGTTTGCTCAAAATTCTTCTGGCTCAGTCATATGATTCGAGGGTTGTTTGAAGCACCGGTGTTCAGTGTTGTGGGGAAAGGATCCTAATTGGTAATTGAGAGCTGTTGTGGTGCCACCCATTTCTGCTCAATCAGGGTGTGATGATAGCCTTCCTGGTGGGGTTTTAAGAGGCAGGAATGTGCAATCGAAGTGGTCGTTTTATGCCAGCTTCTGGTTGTGTTACCTTTTGCAGGAATCACTCTTGCATCCTTTATTAGTACTGTAGACCAATTGTAAAAAGTGACTTGAGCTCACTTTTGAGGGCCAACACCTGAATTATTATGAATTAAATCATCAATGGGACATCTGCTTGAAGGCTGGGGATCTAACAATTAAGATTTTTTTGCCAATGGTGACCCAGGCCTGCAGCCTTCATTTTAATTTCCCTCTTTTGGGGAATTGGAAAGGGGATAAAAGCAAATATTTCAGTTTCCTGTCATTTAAAATGGCTCTCATTAGCCATATCTGTTGGTTGTTATCTGGTGACTCAATCTATTATATGTGGTTTTGAATGGATTTTCATTATTGATCAGCTGAGGGTTCAAGTTTCAGTACTGCAACAATGTGTGAATGATCGAATACCAGAGCACATAAACAGAAGGAATGGTAAAAAAATTAACATTTAAGACAGAAAATATCTTGTGCTGTTTAATATTTACGCTTGCGGATTAATTTTACCAAAATTTCTAGAAATTGCATTGAATATTGGAGTTTCTAAACTTAGCCACTATCTTTGATGTTTTAAATACAATATTTAATAAAGTGTATGAACCTGTGACTTCTCTCTCTTCTCTCCCACAAAATTACCTTCTCCCAATGTGGATTTAATTCCAGTGTTTGCAGCCGGCTGATATAAGTGCAATGTTCCCACAGGAATCCCATTTTTGACCTGTTAATTTCAGAAAGTTTTATGAGGTTATATTTTTTCAATACTTAAGCGTTGTTCACAGAGTTGAACTTCAGTTGAAAAACCGCCCATAAATTCCTTATACAAAATTACGCGCAAAGCTCATTGTGGTTAGATTGAATTTGGGTCATATTTATGATCTAGCTCTAGGAACACCCGCAAAAATATTGATTTGGCTTTTTTTTATTAGATCCATTATTTATTTATTTATTTTTGTTGGTAATACAGATCTCCCCTTTCTCTGGAAACATCAACCAGTATCTTTTTGTCAGGATTAAGCTATATTAATTTACATCAGCTGTCACAAGAAAATGACCAGCTCTGAACCTTTCAGTTGTGAGGTCACAACTATGTGATTGGAATGTTTGTAACAGGACTGTATAGTTTCTTTGCATATGACATCATTGATAAGTAAGCTCCATACCTCCATAGATGGGGGCAGCCACGTTATAGACGGCATGCACGTGCCTTTTGTCTGTGTGATCGATGGTTGTTCCAACTAAAAAAAAAAAAAAAAAAAAAGCAAGGACTATTTTCAAGTGTTGAGAATAGTGGAACATTAAGGGGACAATTTTTAAAAATTTGACCGAGAAAGGCTATCTGAAATGGATCAAAAACCTCCGTTTCAAGCCTGGAGGAGCAGAGTCCGATAACACCATTGACTAATGCAGTTTAAAATAAGTGACGTTAATGCACATGAATCTGTCCAGACAACCACAGCTTTGAAATACCACAATGTTGTTACACAAGTGTAAACAGAACCGTATTTGGTTATTGAACTACTTGCAGAAGGTGAGAGTAAGTGAGAGACTGATTCAAGTTTCAGACAGTTCGGAGACAACACAACATGCAGCGAGTACATTTATTCAGGAGATCTTGTTTAGAACAGACATGACTATCGTGTGAATGAGTCAAACTATCAGCCATACTTCACTTGCTGCCTGCTAACATTGGCCTACCTGTAAGGAATTCTATGGTATTACCTGTCTGATGTAACTGCAGTTCACAACAGAAATTCAGTCTTATCCAAGAAGGCGCCCATTTTTAGCACATTCCAGATCACAAGGACACATTATTATAACACTCACCTATGTTCTTGCAAAGACACGCCCCTCTGGAGCATTCAAGTGCTAAGATTGGCCAGCTGTTCAAGGGAAAAGATTACAATCCTAGACCTGAATGGCTGGCTAATCCTGGTGCTTGGATGACTGGCCAATCCTAGCGCTCGCATGGTCTGAAGGGGTGTGTCTTTGCAAGAACGTGGGTGGATTCCATAATGAGGCCACAAGGACCTCATAGCATCATCCTCTCCACTGTGTTTAATTCTATGGCTGTAAGTCCCATTGCTGGTAATTGAAAGTAATGGTTGCTGAACACTATATAACAATATTAAGAAACATTCCTGAAAGCTGCACTGAAAAGACTGGTAATCTTCGCCATAACAAGCGAGGCCATAGGATGTGAAGCTTTTTAATGGCTCTTTCTATCTCTTTCTGCTCTTTCGTCATTGTTGCAGGTGGAAGGGCCTGAAGGTAGTGTGTGTAAGCTTGCTGAATACTGGCACTCGTAAGGTATCTTACATCTTCATTTGTTTCGACTGGCTGTTGTAATGCTCACTGGGCCGAGAGAGTGGCTGTGCTGCTGACACAATGGAAACCAATTATTTGCTGAACTTCATTTTGGGTTTGACTGGGCACCGTATTGCCTTAACTGCTTACTTTCAGAATGCCGCCTGTCTTTACAGCTGGTTGTCAGCAATGTCTTTTTTTCCTACAAATGAGGGGTTTTTTTTTGTTTTTGTTTTTTGTAATCCATTGTGGAGGACAACGCAAGGACATTCAGGGTACAAACTGACTTCCAGAATTAATAGCACATTCATTGAGTGATAAATTAATTGAATTAATTTAGCTGTCAAAAACCTCAGATGTGTAGTATTGTTATTTAGAACCATCACATTGTTAGAGCAGGTGAAGCCAACTTTGATCCAGGGAAACTCAGTGTTGGCTGGCTTTTGTTGCAAGTCAGCACTTAAATTTTTCAAAGAAAGCATTTTTTAAAATTGAGTTAACTCACTTCACCTGTTTCTTGGATCTAAAGCAGTTGAGGGACAGTGTCAAGACTGCAAGTTGAAATGACAAACGTAGATACCTGTGATTGGTGAAAAGAATTTTTGACAACACCCGACTGGATGCTTCATGTTATTACGACATGGCGGTCAGAAGGAATAAATCACATTCAAACCAATTAACCTTGAAATTACCCAGGAATCTTAAGCATTTGAAAGTGTAAGAAAATGACTTTCATCAGTATGGTGAATAGTAAATAAATGAATGAATAAATAAAATTTTCAAACATCTGCATAAAGATTATGCTGAAAGTGCATGCATGTGAGAGCTTTGGGTGATACTGTTTTTGAGAGAAATGAACTAAAGCCTTATTGGTTTATAAATGCAGGTTTTGGGATGGCGCCAGGGTAGATGTCAGTACTTGAGCTGATGCCATTTTGGCAGCAGGTTTGAGGGCTGGGCGGGAGATAACTGAGGAGGCAATAAAATGGACGCCCTGCTGCTCAGGCCCAGCGCTCTTCACAAAGCAGTACGTGCCATAGTGGTGACTCCAGACACTACTCTGATCTGGGATAAAAAATTTTAAGAAGATAACAAGAGCTGGAAAAAAATGGAGAAAAACAATTATACTTATTTTTCAGATAAAAACTATTTTACTTCACTGGGAATTTGCAGTGTCAGTGTTTATTCAAGTGGCAAAAATAAATATGCTGGTAGCTTATCTACATCTGAGTAGGAATCTCCCAGGAACAGTGGCATTCACAGGAAGTTTTGCAAACAAGAGGAAATGCCTCTTTTCAATCCAAATGAAGTGCTTTCATGGTACTATATCTTGTCATTCTCTGCCGTGTCCATTGATGTCTAAAGTTAAGACTAGATCAGATGAGGTGAGATACTTGGTTTTGGGGATATTGTGGATTTGCTGCCACTACCGCCACAAGTCCACTGTGTAAGCACATTAACAACAGTTTTTAAAAAGCATTTCTTCTTTTTTTTTTTTTGCAACAACAAAGATACATGAATAATATACATAACATACAAATAGAAAGACATGGCTGTATACAGGTTAAGAATATGTGAAATAGAAATATTGAAATAGAAGGATTAACAGTAGATGTGCACATAGAATATGTCGGGTGAATGATTGTCGTAGGGAAGCAGTTATGTCGAGTTAATTTGGGTATAAACATATTTGAAACCTTCATGAAATTTTTGGCAGTGGTAATAATACAGAAAAATGAAAGGAGTCAGTCGAAAATGAATGGGTGAATAAGTTAAGTAAATAAATGAATGCATAAAGATAGGAATAAAGACAGAAATTCAAGAAATCATTATGCAGTGGCAAAAAAAATATGCATGAATGTTATTTGAGTTTGGCTAAACTCAAGAGATTTGAGAAATTTGAATACTTGCGATAGAACTTTTCAGGCTGTATTTTTTTCTTTCCTAAGGCTGAGTTTTGAACTTCTTTTTTTTTTTTTTTTTTTTTTGAATCGCATGAAACTCCTTGAGTTTACTCCTGGTGCACAGAGGACAGATCCAATTGTTTTGTGTGACCTGGTGACCTCTTGTAGCATTACCTTCAGGTCAAATTTTACATTTCTAAATGTAATAACTCAAATAGTTTTGATGGGAGTCATGTTGAACTTCTTTTGATCATTTCTGGTGCATAGAGAAGGGCTGTAATTGATATTGGTCACACTTTGCTGCAGCGGCACCACCAGTTTAACCTTTTACTTCTTAAAAATTGTGAGAATTCAAACCACTTTCAAGGCGCAATTCACCAGTAATGAAACAATATTGGTATAGTTTCAAAGTGTCTGCTTTGTATAAATAAGTCACACACAAACCATAACATTTTCCCTCAGCAGCTCAAGATATTTGCATATGTATCACCCCCATGGCTTCCGTATGTATTTGCTGTAAAGACAACAACTACCACAGTGCATTGTGCTAACTCTGTTCTCCTGACAGCATTGCATTGGAGCACCATTCATTTCACTGCAGAGAGTAAATGATGATAATGCCAACAGCTTGTCATGTGCATAGGCAGATTGGGGAAAAAAATGCCAATGCTAGAGGCATAATTCCTCACTCTTTCCCCGCAAATACAGTAAGGGCTGTAGAATAGCAACAGGCTTTTGCAAACACAAGATATTAAGTAAGCATGCTTGTAAATAAGTATGTAAAGTTGCAGAGAGCATATTCTTCTTGAGGATTGAGAAAGATCTCCTATTGGAATTACAAGGTTGTATTCCTAATCGAATTAAAAACTATGCGGCCATTCTAACTCAAGCAATTGCAGTCAAGCAAGACTCTTTTTTGCCCTTGAAACTCCCACTGGGGAAAAAGGATGGCTGAAGGATTCGCAGGTGAGTAAGCAAGCCAGTTTACTGGCTGTTTTCCAATGGCAGTGCTGTGATGAAAATTTCATGACAGGCAAAATTATCCACTTGCTAGCTAGCTCTAGCTAACACATGTTAGAACGATATGCTAACATCAACATTTCTTGACAGAGATAAAGATGACCACGCTAAAACAGTAAGGTTAAGTTGTCAGAATGGCGGGAGAAAATTTCCACTAGCTAGCTTGCTTCAGTCTGCTACAACCTCAAGCTAATGAAAATCTCCTGACAAAGTTGTTTCTGAGCAGCATCCAGGGTGTGAAACCTGGCTCTTCAGAGTTTGAGACAAGCATTCCATGCTTAAATGACTTGTTGGCTTTCCTTACCTCCAACTACGTCACTATACACTTCAAATGATGACACTGGAGGGGGAACTAAACGGATTTTGCAGCTGATTTAAAGAGATATACAAAAATTGGCAAAACTGCATGCATTTTTATACTATATCCCCAACTTGGATAGCTAGAGATAAGGATTCCCATGAATGAGATTCCTATCTAATTTACATTAAACATTTGTGGTCCATAGAGGAGGAAGTCATTCATTAGAATGGTTCTGTAATGTTCTCTGTAGTACCACCACCAGGCCAAACCTTTTCTTTGTTTTGGAACAATAACTCGAACAGTTTTTGATGGAACGCTCGTGAAACTTTTTACGTTCATTCCTGGTGCATGGAGGATGGACCAAATTATTTTGTGTGACCCTACAGTCTGTCCTGTAGGGTCAACACCATGTTGAACTTTACATTACCAAATGCAATCACTCAAAGTGTTTAAAAAGGAATCATGTCACACTTCTTGACTTTCCCCTGTTGTTTTTCGGGACCCTGTACCCTTTCCTGTAGCGTCATCACTTGGCTAAACAATGAATTTTAGCGATGGAGAAGATGTCATAGTTTCAGGGATAAACCCTGCTGTCTTCCACCGAAAACATTTGTCTGATTTTTGTCATTTTTTGGTCAAAATCAGGAATTCATAATTGACATTTCACTAAATAGTTCATGAATTTTACTCTGTGCTTATATCCTGCCTGTTTTTTCCTGCATATTCCATGATTTGATAACTGTTTTCTGAAAGTGCTGCTTTTGTAAACTTCGAAGTTTTGAGTTTCATAGGCAGGAAGATTTATTCTTGTTCATATTATTGTATAGTCTTCATAAGAAATTTTGAAATAATTGTCAGTGCACGATCAATAAATGATTAACAATATCCATGACTTCAATATAATAGCTTCCAATGTAGCGTATTAATGATCTCTACTCGGCTAGTTTGATGTCACTGATAATTCAATGACATAAGGAGAGATTAATACACTTATTTTTCATCAAGGTCACTTGCCTGAGGCTCTGTTTTATTAATTTGCTTTTCTATTGCCATAAATTTCAAAACCACTGGCAACTGGAGATAGAAAAAATTATGTAGTTTGATTTAGTTCCAGAAAATACATCATGGTTTAAACTATAATCTTTTTTTTTTTTTTTTTAAAGTGATTGGTTTTCTGGTGGCATGTGAATCAAAATGATAGATTGGTTATTCCCAAACAAATGCTATACCTTAGTACGCCAAATTTAAAAAAAAGTAAGCCAAATTAAAAAAAAGCCAAATTTAACTATAATCTTTTTTTTTTTTTTTAAAAGTGATTGGTTTTCTGGTGGCACGTGAATCAAAATGATATATTGGTTATTCCCAAACAAATGCTATATCTTAGTAAGCCAAATTAAAAAAAAAAAAAAAAAAATTTTTAAGTGGTGTATTGGTCATACCAGAGAGCGCATGGCCCATATTACAAATAAAATGTGCAAACGTACTTATTATAAATGCATTTAAAATACTGCGGCCATATTTGAGAACAGATTACTGTACATGATTAGAATTCCTCTTTTGAAACCTATTGCACGTTTTACCTTTATTTGGACTGTGAAAATATAAAAAAAAGAGTCGCAATTTCTTCATGGTTCACATGATAAAAATATCAGTTCCAGAAAAATAAAGCAGAAGTCCTGTCACTGTCCTGTCATACACAGAAGCCCTGTCATTGTCCAAATGCTGATGGACTGAACTGTAAATGAGCAGTTGCTCAGTGTTGGGGTTCTTAGGGAGACAGGGATGGGAGCTGGCGGTGTATAAAGCATTTGACCTCTCAGCTTGCAGCCGCTAGAAGGACATGGGAAGGCTGGCACTCTCCCAGACTAATACCGCTAAAAGCTAGTGAAGTGGCGGCTGGAGGCTGGCGTTCGCAGAGTCGGGCCATTACGGAGGTGCCCCCATACCCAATCACTTATCCCCCTACCGCCCCCACAACCTATGCAGAGCTCACAGACTGGTTTGAACCAAGAGGATTTAATGCAAAATATATTATTAGATTTTTTAAAATGCAGTGAGTGATATCTCAGTGTCTAAGGCCACCAATTTGAGGGATAATATTGACAGCAAAATATTTTCATAATTTTATTAATGGCTCAGATTACATATATTATAAGTCAGGACGAAAGTCCTTCAGTGCGGGTTTGTATGTAAGTATATTTATATCTGTTTATATAATATACAGTATACATGTACATGTTTGTGTGAACAAGATCGCCTTCAGATTCTTTACATACTCCACAGTTATAGGTGATCTTATCATAGCATATGATACACTTCCTGCTCTTTGTATTTTTCCTGTTTTATACTAATCATTTAGCGTGTTTTCAGTTTTAACCTATGTGAAAGCTTTTGAGGTAGTGTGAATGTGTCCTGTCGTATGACTTTTTGTGGGTGCATGTGTGTGTGGCTGTGTGTATGTACACGCGCTCGTGCGCATGTGTGGGTGGGGGTTCGCATAGCTATACTTGTGAGAACTAATGTTTGAAAAATCACAGCTGTTGTGAGGACAATTGGGGTTCTGAGAACATTTTGGGTGGCCGTCACAAGGGATTACGGATGACAGCTTTTGGGTTAAAATTAGGGTTAAGGATACAGTTTGGGCTAGGTTAAGGTTGAGGTTTGGGTTAGGCACAATTTGGTTATGATTAGTGTTTGGAAAAGGCCGTACGGAGCGAATATGAATCAATTCAATGTCCTGACAAGGCTACTGTGCCATGAAAAAGTATTTGCCCCCTTCCGGATTTCTTCTACTTTTGCTTATTTGTTGTTTTTAAATATTTCAGATCATCCAATTAATTACAAACATGTCTGCTTGTGGGAAGGGGAGAGGTGTATGTTTGTGCATGTGTCTGTTGATGGAGGAGTAGCCAAGACTTCCTGCTTTTTTTCTTTTTCAAAGAACAGTCATGGCTTTCTGACTGTCACTATGCCATCAGATTGTGTCCCTAACTGATCTGTAGAAGCAGACTGCCTGACAAAATCTATTAGCTTCGTCTGCGACGCGTTTCATGTTAGGCACAGAAAACGTAATTAACTTCTGCTGATACCGTTGATGCCTTGGAACTTCCTTTTAGCCAGGTATAAAGGGATGAACTTTTTTTTTAGCGGCCTGAGCTGCCTGAAGATAATCATTAAAAAAAATAAATAAACAACAACCAACAATGGTGAGGATGATGAGAAGAAAGGGCGAGTGCTCTGTCATTTCAAATCTCAGTACACATTCGCGCACCAGTGTCCCTGTCCTTGGAAATAATAAGCAATCTAATTTCCTTCTCTAAATTTGCAGATCGGCTAAGGCCCCAGCTTATAAAAAGAAAAAGAAAAAAAAAACAGGGTATGCGACACTCACACCTTGAGAGAAGGAGAATATGAGACTGAAATGAGATTCTCGCAAATATCAGCAATATTATTGTTTGCTTTAGGCAATGGTGAATTTATCATTATTCTCTCCCTCAGCTTATTGAATCTCAAGTACGAATTTACTTTGGATAACCTGAGGAGTTCTAACAGCTTACGGTGAGATGATGCTTTCATTGGTATATATCCTGCTTTAAGCATAGCAGTATTTGAAATTACATTGCTATTGTATTTACCTGACACTGATACACTAGCACACTGTGTGTTAGTGTTGACTTTTTATCTATTCTATTTGCAGCTCTGTGCTGTATAAATGTATGATGTATAAATTCAGTGTAAATGTTCTGCTTGAGGGCGGTATTGTGGGGCTATGGTTAGCGCTGTTGCCTTACCACAAGGAGGTTCTGGGTTTAAGTCCTGATCATAGGGTTTTTCCTGTGTTTGTATGGTTCTCCCCATCCCAGAAAACATGTGTTATAGGAACATTACCATAACGGTCGCTAACTAAGGTTTTAGTTTTAGAAGTGAAGTTGGTCCCTGGGCACTTCAATGTGGCTGTCCACTGCTCCTAAGCAACTATGATGGGTTAGATGCAAAGGACAAATCACTTCACTAGATTCAAAAAAGTATATCCTGCAAATCAGTATCATTCCACCTAATATCTAAATCTTAACTGCCTCACGCCTCCTCCCACTGCTCCCAGGTATAGCACCACTACACTAGCTTCGCTGCATCATTTGGGAGCTGACTTGAGTGTATTTACCAGACTTCCTTTCCTGTCTCTCCACGGTTTTGCGGTCAGAAATCTCTTCAGTAAACGTTTCCAAAGGCCAATAAAGCTCTTTATCAGAGCACCCTATAATCCCTCATTGGATTTGGTATGGAAGTTAAGTAAATCAAAGAATTCAGACCGCCGCGTCGCTCCTCCGGAGAATGTGGGATGAAAATGATTTGGACGTGACCTATTTTGAGTTATTCTAATCAAGGAAAAGCTTGAGCCATAACTGTGCATTCCACAGTAAATTACTGGAATGTGATTTATTTTAGATCGCTGATCAGACAGGTCTGCTGGCAGACAATCAGTTTCGGGAGGGAACACAAAAGCATGCTCGGTACTTCATTCAGTCTGGAATCTGGCATGTACCTTCATGTCATTAATAAATATCCGTGGAGCAAATCTAGGGCAAAAATTCAATTGTTGCAATAATTACTAGAGAAGCAACAAACATCATTAATAACTGTAACTGTGGTACTTCAAATAGAGGTCTATAAATGATACTTCACTGTGTTTTGTACCAAATAATTCTCCCTTACGGAGATGTCGCAGTGTAGAAAGTTCTGTGGAAATGTGAAGTGATATATACAACCTCATTTCCAAAAAAGATGGGAGGGATATGGAAAATGCTAATAAAAAAGAAAAGTGATTTGTAAATCATCCGTGACCTGTATTAAATTGAAGACAGAGAAAAGACAGCGCATTTAATTTCCTTCTCAACTTTATTGCTTTTTTTTTTCAGATAAACGCAAAGTAACTCTCTATGTTATGCTTGCCACACAATCCCAAAATGCTGGGACAGGATTGCATTTACCACTGTGTTAAATCACCTTTCCTTATATCAGCAGTCAAAATAATCATTTGGGTTACTGAGGACACCTCTTCTTCCATTTTTTTAAAGATTTTTTTCCTTTTATTTCCCCTCACTGTTCTTTGATATACAGTATGTCTTCAGCTGCTCAGAAATCCAGGGTCCTCATTGTTGTATTTTGTGCTTCTTAAAACACCTCATATTTTCAATGGGTGACAGGTCTAGAATGCAGGAAGGCCAGTCTAGCTGCCACACTTTCCAATTAGGAAGTCATGCTGTTGTGTCACGTGCAGAGCGTGGCTTGCCGTTGTCTTGTTAAAATAATCGCGGGCGTCCTTGCAAAGCTGACATTCTTGAAGAGATGACTGGATATGTTGCTTCAAAATGCATAAATATCCCTCAGCATCAATAGGCTCAACACAGATGTTCAACTTATCTGTGCCATTGGGAATACCACACCCTCTCACCAAGCCAGATACTTGCTTTTGAATCTTAAATGAAGACCCTGGTGCTATATGTCCTGATGTCATAAAATTTCGATTTTGAGAATATAGGGCCTGTTAATTTAATGGATCCATTAAATCTATCGATGAAATTTTCAGTGTTTTGAGTATTTCTTAATGATGCCTGATATTTGCAGTTTATGTACGCTGATTTTGAGCATTTTACACTTCAGCAATTTTGAGTGTGGGCCATTTTTTTCTTAGACTGTAGTGCTTTTTGCTTCTGGCTAGAACCTGCATATTTCTGGCTCAAAAACTAGGAAAGAACTTAGTCAGAAAAAGCGTTTTTAGGCAAAATTTTCTAACTGAATGAATTCCATCACTGAAAAGCAAGACTATCAGAAGCACTGAACACTCTGCAAATTGAAGGCATTCAATCCTGTGGTTATAAACATTATGATAGGTCGGTCATAAGCAGAATAAACAAACATGTAGGTAGACGTTTTGTGCCTTGTGTTCTTTCTAGTTATGTTTGGTTAATGAGCATTGCAATGTATTGAAACATGATATTGCTCAACGACCGCCAGACAAGAGTCTTTAACACACTGCTGCTGCAACAACTGTTAACTGCAATTCCAATCAAAATAACAGTATTCCGTTCTAAAAGACACATACTAATATGTATAAAATACAAGTTCTTTAATCATCCAGGTCTTCACTTGGTAAAAACTGGAATGGTTCTTTTCTTCTTTGGCTTGGAAAATACATCTGTTATTATCATGAATAGTTTGAAAGGTTGACTGGTCTGTCAATAGTTCAATTCCAGAGTCTGTTCAAGCCCAGAGAAAATGGCAGCATTTTTGGATGTTTCTGACTTACAGTTTCCTGTCTGCAAAGAACATTCTTACTTGCACCCATGGATACAATGATGAATTGTGTTTACTGGCAAAGGTTTTCCAGAACAGTGCCAACTCATCTGGTATATCCATCATGAAAGCATGTTGTTTTTTATGTGGTGCCATTTGAAGGGTAGAAGGTCAGGGAACTCAAGTATTTATTTGCAACTTAATCCATCATTCAAATATTTCCTCAGATTCACTGAAACTTTGAATAACATTATGCATTTTAGTGGCTATTATTTTTCTGTTCTAATTGTTTTTTAAAATATTGGATTATTCAGTTTGGCAGTTTTTCTATAAGTGGCAAAACTACTGTCTTTTACTATCTTGATTAAAATACAAGTCTAAGATGATTTACAGATCACTGCTTTATTTCTTCACTGGCATTTTCCATTCTCTCTCAACTTTTTTGGAAGTAGGGTTCTATAATGATTGCCAAACAAAAAGCATACCATGCAGTGTTTGGTTTGGGTAAATTTTACTCAAAAACATCTCAGAAAATAACTGGCATTTATTTTGCACATCGGTATATGGTATGGAAATAGAATGGATATAAGAGAAATAATGTCATTTTCATGTTGACAAACTATAAAAATGTGCGTATTTGCCTGCACATAACAATTTGACTACTTCTCAACAGAATAGCATGATGGATGGCGTATGTTTGCGAAAAAAAAGCGAAGCAATGGTCAGGAGTGCTTAGTTTTGAAGTAAACATGGGCAAGCTCATTTTGAATTCTAATTACTTAAATATTCAATGACTTAAATCTAATTGTCCTGTAATTGAGTTGTAACTACGATTATGGATATTCTAAATAAATTGCTTGAATGTCAGTTCATTTCCAGGATTGGTCAAACTTAAACAAATCTCTTCTTTGTGGTTCAGTCTGTGGGAATCAAGTTGAATAGGATTGCTATTATTGCTACCACCAGGGGGTGCTGAGAGGAGTAAAGGAGAGTTTAGTATGAAGGGGATGATGGCCTGTGGTCAGTGGTTGAGGAGCTGCGGCACAGATGCGATGATTGATTGCAGGCAGGACTGCTCAATGCCCTTGACTGCCTGATACACGCTAGCACAGGCTTGTGAAATTGATTAATTCAATATGAATTGTAATCGGGATGACAAAGCAGACGCCAGGCATGGGTGTACATTGAGCAGGTTGAAGAGCAGCCAAGCAGTCATGTGAAAGAACTGAAATAGCCTGATAGAGCAGACAGGGAGGGTGGCTATCAGGTATCTTCAATAGGCGAGGTAGATACTGCAGGCCTAGAGTCTAAATTCTCACAAAATATGGTTTGAAAAGGAACACTGCAATTCAACAAAAAAATTAAGCCTTTCTATTTTGCTGGAACTCCATGGCACACAAAATGGTTCCTGTACTGGGAGCCTTCAGGCATCACACCAATGATATCCAGGCCCCCTTATGAAAAAATTACTATAGTTCCAAGCTATAGTTATCCTATAGTACATGGATGGTGGTTCGCCCCCATAGCGTAGTATGACTATAGTGATACTACAATTTTTCAAAATACAGAAGTACGGTTGTGGGGACCATAGTAATATCATGGTACTGTTGACTGTGGTAATACTATAGTTTTAATGTGATGGCTATAGTACAACTCTAGTTATACTCTGCAAACTATAGTAATACTATAGTTATGCCAGACATACTGTAGTATTACTTAGACATAACTATAGGATATTTTCATAAGGGTCTTTGCAGAATTAATAAGGCTTCTTGTTTGGATAACAGTCAAAAGCATTTTTTTTTATCGGAATTATGTGACGGAGGGATCAAAAAAGTATGGAAAGCGTTCCCTCATTGGGACATGCCAATAACCTTTTTACTAAGAATATTCCATTGAGGGTTGCTCAGTAGAGACATGCCAAAGAACCCTTTTTTCTGAGAATATGTCATGGATGGTTTGTAAAATTACCAAAGATTCCTTTAATGGAGACAATATTGAGAACACTTTTTCTCTGAGAGCTGGGGAACAGTGAATGAAGAGAAATGAACAGATTAGTCTCTTTCTGCAGAGGACAAAGAACGCAGTGTCCAACAAGATTGGGTCGTAGTGGTGTTGTTCGTTAGTTTGGAAAAATTGTCTTTTTTTTTGATGTTGGATATTATGTAAAATCAGTAACCTTTTTTTTTTGGGTCAGCAGCCTCAAAGCAAAGCGTTGAATGACTTCAAACTTTCTGTTGCAGGTAAATATAATGTTTGAGTATGGTTGTTACACATATATTGAGTTATTTTAAGTGAACAACACTTTCAGTTAAATTTCTCTAATGATGCTGCCACTGCAAAACACAACATCAGTGGCATTTTGGATTGTCAAAGGAAAATAACAAGCAAAAATAATACTCAAGAGAAACCAACTCCTTGCCACACGAGGAAAAAAAAAAAATATATATATATTTATGTTTTTTTTTTTTTTTACATTTTGCTTACAATGAGTGCATTCAATTCTGATTAAAGAAAACTTGTCTGTGTCACAGATTGATTGATGCAGTCATGGCTAACAAAGTATTAGCCATGTATTAAGACATTAGCACTGTATTAAGACATTGTTTATGTCTAGTTACATAGGAAACCAAAAGGGGAAATTGGTCTGTCTATATTCAACAGGTCTGCCTCTTGCTCTTTCTAAAAATACATCCTTAAAAGACTCATTCTCTCTTTTTTTTTCTTCTGGAGTGTTTTTGAAATGCTCTGTTCCTCCTCGTCAATTCCCCAGAGCCAATCACCTGTGCCGACCCGCCCGGTGCACAGACGGGGGAACTGCTCGGCAAAAAAAGAAAAGTAAAAAAACTGTCAGACTATTCGCTCCAGGTGTCGGGAAACTGGGAGGGTTTAAGCCTGCAGAGGCAACCTGTGAGCACATCAGGAGCCTGAGCACCTAAGGTTCAAATCCAGGGCAGGCACACGGGGGGAGAGCTTTTACCACAGCTGTGCCCAGGACAGGGTAGAGGTTGAAATAGCTTCCCTGAGATTAGAGGTACTCTTCCTGGGGGCGAGTAGCTGAGGTCCTCGCATGCCAAGGAGAGCAGCTTTCTGCGGAAGGTCCAGTCCACAGGAAATGCATCTCGCTTCCTTTATTGAACAACCGTTGGGTAATTAATGCTTTTCACTCTCTGTGGACTTGGATACATACTGGAGCTTGTGCTACAAACACTCAGTGCATCCACTGCTGTTCATTCAGGAGAGAGAGGACAAATCTGTTGTGTCCTCCAAATCAAGCGATGTCAACTGCCGCTCCTTATCATACTATCATTCTCAAGTCAGGCTGACACAAGCATGAGTCAGGGGAAGACAGGAGAGTTCAGTTGTGCAAATAGAACTTGGCGACACCCACCAATGGAGCTCACTTGTGCAGATTGCAATGCTATAATCACAGAAAATTGGAAATTGATGTCTATACTACCCTCAATAATGCTAGATTATGGAGTCCATTTATGCAATGGCACTGTGTTTCATCACAATGAACCACTCGGCAGCTCTTGGCTGATAGATTTGAATATTGTATCAAATAACAACACTTGTGCACACATGACTGATATGATTTTAGAAATTTTTATATATTGCAAACAGTATTGATGCAACAGAATTCTATTACAGTAAGTAACGTTTGTGCATGCTTACTTACTAACTTCTGCCATTCGGTTCTTTTTTGTTAATCAGTCAGATGCTCTTGTATACTCGTGCGATTGTGCCAATCAAATGCTTACACTCTAACTTATGCCACTGAATATCATGGCACTACTTGGAAGTTTGCCCAACTGCCGCTGTCATTAATCATAGGAGGTCAAAAGTTACCCATTGTGTAAGAGCGTCTACAGGATCAGTGAGCCCTGTTATCAACTTAGATTGCATAAGTCTGATATGAAATGAAAGTTGGGTGTGTAGTTTTAAGAGCTCATTGCTTATATACGATGGCTTTGTTCTTGTGGTTCTACACTATGGGACCACTCTTACAGTATCTGCGCAGGGAAAGGAAATATTGAACTGTTTTTTGGTTTTATTGAAATAAATAAATAAATATTTATCGATTTACCAGATAAAAACAGCAAGAGTAACCCAATGATGGGACATCAACATGTACATACTATGTTAGAATGCACACGAAAGGAAACCGATGACTTATCAGAAGAGTGCTTAAATAAGGACAGTTGCTTTTGTCTAAGGAAATCTATAGTACGACGCACACCAGCAGTATTTTTTACAATCATCATGAATTTATTATGGGCAATATTTAGAATAAGCTATCTCGAGAATGAAATACTTATCTGTATATTCTGTTACTGATTAATAACTCTCACAATTACAATGGTTGTGCGACTTCATTGTATAGAAATGCACCAACAAATGGATTGGTAGATATTTTGTTTAAACCGCGGTGATATCTCAGCATTTAGCCTCAACAGGCTGGATCTGTGATCCTCTACTTTTTTATTTTCAGCTATATCATATTATCAACAAAAAGACCCAATTTTTACTACAAAAATTGTGACACAACCACTATGAACATGGTGATAAATCTGGAAAATATTTAGCAAATCAACTTAAATGCAATAAGGAAAAGAAAAAAAATCACAACTATTAAAGACTTGGCCGGGAGTAACATCAATGACCAATAAACCATTAATAACATTTTCAAAAAATTCTACTCAGATTTACATAGCAATCAAAGCGAAAAAAGCATGGAAGAAACTGATACCTTCCTGAATAATATTACGCTCCCATATCTCCCCATTTGATCAAATCAACTGCTTAAAAAATCATGAGCTGCCGGATAGCTCACTCGGTTAAAGCACTGCGTTGCAGTGCAGAAGTGACTATCACGTCGCGGGTTCGAGCCCCGGTCGCACCAACCGGCAGTGGTCGGCAGCTTTTTCAGAGTAGCGCACATTTGGCCATCGCGCTACAGGGTTTCAAATTGGGAAGGGACTGCCGGGAAAAGGGAAATAGCTAAATAGCTTTGTTCGTTGCTCAAGCGCCTCCTGTTGGCCAGACGGGTGCTCGGAAGATTCTAAGTCTGTTCATGTCCGGGTATCCTCCGCCCTCGTTCTGAACTTGCGAAGATTCAACCAATGAGTGTATAAGAAGCAGTGGCTGACAGGCACGTGCTTCGGAGGAGAGCCGTGAACTGTCTTCGCTCTCCTGAGTTGGCAGCAAGGGGTGCTCGACACGAGCAAGCTTTGTACATAGTTCACCAATTGGGCATTCCAGATTCGGGTGGGATTGGAGATGCCAAATTAAAAAAAAAAAAAAAAAAGAAAATCATTATCAATTACAGAATGTGAAATGGCACTGGACAAAATGGCTAATGATAAAGCACTGGGCCCGGATGGATTCCCAACCGCGTTTTACAAACATTTTTGGAAGACGATCTCACCACTATTTATCAGAATGGCAGATGAAATAAAAAATATCACAAACCATCCCTTCACACATGAACACTGCTAACATCTCAGTACTACTTAAGCTAAACAAAGATTCCACTCTTTGTTCAAGTTATAGACCGATCTCCCTCGTCAACACGGACATAAAAATCATTAGTAAAGCTCTAGCGATTCGCGCTGAATCAGTCATTCAATCTCTCATACACCCAGAGCAAACAGAATTCATAAAAAGCACACATTCATCAAACAACACACACAGATTATTCAATATTATTTACAAAGCTCATAAACACAAAATAATAAAAAAAAGCCATTATCCTTTCACCCCATGCAGAAAAAGCCTTTGATAAAGTTAACTGGAGACTTTGGAAAAAATTGGCTTTGGAGAGTCATTCATCCAGTGGATAAAAACAATATAGAGTACTCCTAGGGCAGCAATCATACTAATGGACTAACATCACAAAGTTTTGCACTTCCCAGGGGTACCAGTCAAGGATGTCCACTCTCACCACTACTCTTTTGCCCTCTTCATTGAACCATTAGCAGCAGCAGCAGTCAGGCAAAATAACAGAATCACAGGTATCACAACCAAGCGAATAACACATAAGATTAGTCTATTCGCAGATGATGTCCTACTATTCGTGCGAAACCCAACTCAATCTTTCAATGAAATTATAAAAACTATTAAAATATTTACAGATGTATCTGACAATTCCATCAATTGGAATAAATCAACCATCCTACCTCCCTATGGGGATAGCGGGAATGCTGTATCTCAAGTATTACACTTTCCATTCACTAATATTAATATCACGTATTTAGGTATAAGTGTATCCCTCAAGCTGTCAGAATTGTTCCATCTTAATCTCAACCCACTACTAAAATCAATAGAAGATTATTTTGATCGATGGACGTCACTACCACTATCCATCATAGGCAGGATTTCCACTAGAAAAATGAAGATACAACCCAAAATCACTTACCTATTTACCATGATCCCTATCCAACCGACAGCAAAATGGTTTGAAAATTAGACTCATTGGTAATAAAGTTTCATGGGCAAAATCAAAAACGCAGAATAAATCTTTCAACACTGCAAAAACCAAAAGACCATGGAAGCCTGGAAGCACCCCACTTTCAGAACGGTTGCCTGGCAAGTCCAATGCAATACCTCACCAAATGGATACATGCAAACCATAATCCCATCCACCCCTGGACTGACATCGAGCAAACAAACTCAAAGAACATATCATTGGCAGACTTACCCTTCATTAGCAGTACCATTAAAAAACACAGTTGTTTCAAGAATCCTGCAATCTCCACAACTCTGACAGCTTGGTGGAAAATCGAGAAAATTATAAACTTCACAGTGAATCCCAGCACGCACACCCCAATTTGGGACAACCCTGACCACACTTTAAACAAATCACCTATGATTGGCATTCAATAGAAAGAAAAGGAGATCTTGCATCTGCACCATATTTTTTAAAATAACACACTGCTTTCCTTCCCGCAGTTAATTGAAAAATACAATTTCAATAAAAATCAGTACTTCCAATATATCCAATTAAAACAGACAATTAAGGAAAAATTTTGATATCACTAACATTGACCTCAAAGAATCACCACTATTGAATGATGTAAGCGAAATTGCAAAATCAAACAAACCTTGGGCTAAACTTTATAAACTCATATCCTCCCTTGGTTCTGACAACACACTTATTCCGATAGATAAATGGGAAGAAGACCTTAACATCAAAACTAACACTAACTTCTGGAATGAAATCTGCAGGAACATCTACAACATGTCACAAAATACTAATATTGGACTAATCCAGTGCAAAATAATTCACAGAACACATATTACAAATGGGACTATCAAAAACCACTCAATGCACTCTCAATGCTACAGATCGCTACTTCCATGCTGTTTGGATCTGTCAACCTGTACAACACTTTTGGGAAGAGGTAATCACCAAACTATCTGCACTAAATGCAGTATCCCATTAACCCCATCCAACTGCATATTTGGTGAAATTAACTGAATTCCAACACGAATCACAACACCTCTACTATACCCTAACTATTGCCAAGAAAACAATACTGCTAAATTTAAGAAAAAAAAAAAAACAGCAGAAAATATCTCAATAGTTTGACATAATAGCACAACAATTGTCACTTTAACACTACTCAGCCCTATAAAAAAAAAAAAATAAAAAATCATGATGATATTATCTCACTGCTGGTTATGCCTGCTTATGCCTACACACACTGCAAAAAAAAAAAAAAAAAAAAAAAAAAATCATATGGATACAACAGATCTCACTGGCCATTAAGAAATATTCTTATCCTCCCTACACTTACTTAACCTAATACTGCATAATTCCCTTCATTTTTTCAAATAAGTCTACTTATCACATTTTTTCTTCTTTTGTCTATTTTCTCTCTGTCTTACTTAACCCCTTTAACAATTAACAATTATTGTGAATGCTGTTAGTTTTCTTAATTGTCATGGTTAATATTCCTTCTCACTCTGTCTTGACAGCCTTTTGGTTGTTGTTTCTTTTCTTTAGGCTATAATCTGTTTTTTATTCCTTCTGTCTTTGTTTTTGTTTCATTGTTGTTTGATGTCTTAATGCATTTTTTCCGTTCCAAATCATCTAGCAGTTCGTTTGTCAAAGCTTGTTTGATTTGGACCATTTGCTGTTAAAACCTTTGATCCTCTCCTGTCCCCTATCCTGCAACACAGAGCATGAAGGTCCTTCACTCGGCAGAGTTGGTCACACAGAAATTCCTATGAGCAATAGCTAATGCTTGGGCCTTTGGTCCCATTGCCATTCACTTTTTTTAGATTTATTTTATAGGGATTGTTATGGATGTTATATGAATTATCCATTTGCATATTCCTTGGTTATTCACTGCTGTTTTATACACATGTAAGACAATTAGTGGTCTGGAAATTATGTTAATCCAGCCGGGCATAGTTAATACAACAAAAGAGTTAATATTTACTGCATTCGAAAGCTCTGCTGATAATTTGGATTTGTGAGGGCCGCAGAAATAAAATGCAATGTATAGTGATTACTATGATGTATAATCCTGTGTTATATTCTAGACCTTATTGAAACACATGGTCTGAAATCCAGAGCTAATACGTTTAGGCAGCAAGAAGTAGTCTCACACGGATTAAAGTAGCCTAAATGTATGAAATTCCTAAACAATGCAGTTACAGTTATTACCTTATAAGGAACGCTTTCCGCTCACTGCCGAGCCTTAATACGGAACTAAAAACAGCTCCTGATTCACAAAGTCACGCAAACCTTCTATAAACTCACAGACTGTAAAATATGACATTTTAAAATGCGTCAGTGTCACTCTAAATTAATTACCATTGACAAGTGCAGCGCGAAACAGCTATCCTTATCACACCCGTTCTATTTACACAAGATGTTTCATGTTTTGGCCGACAATTAATTTGATATATGTGTAGTTAACAGGATTCTTCTCCCCAATTATATTATATTTCCTTTCCGGGTCTTGAATATTTATGAATGTGCCTCCCAACGTCACAGCGTTACCGAGCTTAGCCTGCGTTCTGCCAAGGAGAGACAGAAAGAGAGGGAGAGGGTGGGACGAAGAAAGAGAGCTTGCAAAAGAGAGAGAGGTTTGCTAGCATACTGCACAGAGAGCGGCGAGCATCAGCAACGTTTGACAGCATCCAAGAAGAACGCTTTTTCAACTTCAACGGCGAATATCGATTTCAGCTCGGCATGTTTATTTTAAAGCGGTCCAATGCAAAATGTTGGGGCTTGCGAAAAAACGACACCTAAATTGATAACAGAACGAGTCGTGTGACCACAACGTCTTTGAGGAAGGAAATGTCAAAGCCTTGTACGAGGATATTTTTGGTACGAATTTGGATATTCTGAATCGTTTTTCTGTGGAAAGATATCGGATGTGTGCCATGAGACTCATTTCGTGAACACACAAAGAGACAATGCACTGTTTTCATGCGCACAAATCCGTGGCGATCGCTGGCTGAGCAGAATTTCCACCGTGTTATTTATTTCGCCGGGACGACAGAGAAAGCTTTATGATTTCTACAAAACGCAGGCAAATCCGTACTGTGTAGACAATAATTCTGACGTGCACTGTGCCAAAAATAAATCCACGCTTTCCTTGTACAACAACTACAACCTTGAAGTTCTCCGCCAAATTCAGTTTTGCCATAGTCTGGAAACTCGATAGGAGGAAACGTTCCTCCAAACCGCAATCTCCCAAGTGCGTGCGACGCACAGCACAGTGGTGCTGAAAGGATAGCTCACGTTGTTTCAGAACAACAGAAAATGTCTGTCCTGTCCGGAGCGAAACAAACATAATAACTAAATGGTTTGGTGACCTTTTCTTTATGTGACTGGATGGCTCCTGTATGAGTGCCTTTCATGGCTGTGGCACGCAAAATTAAAACTTTGCTGACTGTTAACATTTTGGTTTTCGTCGGGATTATATTGTTCTCGGTGTACTGCAGGATTCAGGATCGCTCCGAAGAGCTCGTGCAAATCGGAAGGAGCTCCGACCAAAGAATCCGAAGCAGGAATGGCAAAGTTACCAACTTGGTGGACAGGCAGTCAATTCTTCAGCGGCTCGAACACCTTGAAGACGTAGTCTACAATCAATTAAATGGTATTTTCTTCATTTTTCTCCCCCCCATTTCCATAATTTCCCTTAATTGTATCATTAAGGGCAAAACGATTACACGTGCGGATCTCTGTAATTATGGTCGTATTGATTTTATTAGTAACAGCATTATCGCATGTGTCAAGGAGCCGGTTTGATACACGTGAACTTCCCTAAGCCGGTGCGTACAGTTCTTGGGCCATAGTACGTTAATCCGTCTAAACATCAAACATTTCCCATTGGCCATAATGCAATATTGTCGCGGCAGATTATATAAGACGTCCTAAACCCTACTCTGCAGACACATGTTATGTTATTCTCCCTGCCCACGTGCTCTGAAAATAATGTGAACAGAAATAGTATTGTACTATTATAAAATACATACTATATAATGTATAGTGTTGAACAGTAATAGTAATGGTCAAATCTATAAACTTTTTAATGCTTTGCATCTTTCAGACTCACAGACAGCCTTGCAATAGGGTTGTATGTTACAACACTGTCTTCTGCTTAAGTGGGGGGCCAGGAATCAGTCAACATTGTCCTGTTAGCCACAAATACATGATGGGTTTTGCCAGTAATGCCATTATTGTTTCTGATAGCACTCAAGTATGATCACTTTTTCATTTTCACCTGTTTACAGCACCTCCCGTGCTTACAGATAAATGCTCATTTGTCAGCTGTAAATCTATGAGCACTGTGCAGTTTCTTTCATTATCTCCAGATGACACATTTGACTCCCATATGAATGCCACCAATACTGTTTGTGTTGTCTGACATATAGTAAATTATGCTTATCTCTCGTATGACTTATACTCAAGCAGAAGACATTAAGACATTAGTCTTAATTTTTTAGGCTCATTAGCCTCCATGTTATTTATTAAGGTGTTATAAAACTGAACAACTCCAGCAAGGCTTCACTGTCTATTGGGGATGCGTTTTTTAATGGTACCCACTGAAAAGTGGAAGCCAACCTGAAACCTGTAGAAATCTCTGTGAGAGTGAGCGTAGTGAGATAGAGAGACAGAGAGAGAGAGTGAGTGAACAAGAGAGAGAAAGTGTGTATATGTATTTGTGTGTGTGTGTGTGTGTGTGTGTGTGTGCGTGTGCGTGTGCGCGCGAGTGTGCTTGCCCACACAATGTATGTGTATGTCTTTAAAGGGACTGTTATTAGTAATTATATTAGTAATTATTTCAGTGTTTCCACAGTTTGTCTTGCACCCTAATAAACAGCTCGATTCTGTTGACTTTTACCGTCACACATCCTAATAGTGTCCGAAAACACCTCATTTCATGCTTATAATGTACACTTAATTTGACCAATGACCTAAAAATAGTATGTGGCCAGGTTGAACTGTTTTGAATTGTGGAAAAAAAGAAGAAGAGAAAAAGAAAAATAAAAAATGGAAATTTGGAAGAGCAGAGTCCCAGATCCTCTCATGACTGCTGTGCCTGTCAGCATTCAACACAGATGTGTAGGAAGGCATCAAAACAAAAAAACAAAAAATTATTTTCATCTCAAAGGATGCAATGATTTTACTTCTCAGATATATTCATGCAATATTGCAGTGTCAATCGTGAATGCACGTATTTGTGTTTGCATTTTTGGTGAAACATAGATGAACATGAAAAACTGTCAAGTAGCAATCATAGGATACACCATTTAAGTGTGATAATCGGCATTCCTAATGGTTATTGCTACCATGGGCAATCATGAAATGATCCATTCAATGGCTAATCTTTGTGAACCATTTACAACCAGCAAGCCTTAATTTTAATGAATAAATCCAGTTTATATAAATCCTTTCTGCCGAGAAGCTGCATCCAGTTATTAACAGCCGTCAATGTAAACCATCAATATAAATGTAAACCCTCAGTCACAAAGATATTAGCCAATCAAGCAGAGAACGCTTAAAATGCACATCATCCACAATTAAAAGGCATGCATTATTTCTGTATTATTTCTTATTGGGAAAGGGCATTGTCGAGCATTGCTGAGAGAATGTTCTTTAGATAATGAACCATACTGTACTTTTAGCTACATTGCCACAAAACACTTTTGGTATTGTACCTAAAACCAGAATGTAACCTAACCGGTGGCTAAACTCTAGATCTGGTTTGCCTTTACACTGCAGACAGTATTCTTAAATGTAGGTGAGGTTAAAAGAAATTACATGGTTTTGAACAATAACGGTAAATAGGTTTGGTTTCACATGGTTGAGCTTTCACCAGCTTTTTATGTTTACGTCACCAAGGCTGGTGTGATCCTTGATCCTCCAGTAATCACTCTGGAGCATTTTACATTTTGTCCGGCATTCCTCAGACATGTGATTGAAGCTGTTGTCAGCCATGCACTGAGAAACAAGCTGAAACACTTTTTCCTCTCTCACTGCTCCATCCAGTTCTCAATTCTCTCTCGACCAATCAACAGACTGCAGTGTTCCTAGCTCCACCTTTTTGTATCAAATCAAAGTGCTAGGTACCCCAATGAAAGAATATCTAAATAGACTGTGGATATCTATCAATATCAATATCAATATCAATAGGAATGGAATAAATTCAAACAGCTCTGTTGGTACTATCTCCAACTTTAGACGGTGGAACCGCGAAAATAAACATTCTTATGTGTAATGAACTGAACTAAACGAAACTGAACTGAACCGCTCAGTGAAACAAAGCATCCGGTACTATAGTGCGGCTCATTACAATTGCAGTAAACACTAAAGTATCCAACCCGCAGCCTTTACCACTTGGAGGAGCAGAAAAAATGCATGACATCAGTCTTCAGACTGCGGGTGAATTTCTGTGATCAACCCCCCGGCCCCTCTTTCATCTGAGGGTGGCCAATAAGAGCAGTCTGCTGGATAAAACCCAAACACATGAGCTTTGAGTGTCTCTGTTTCATCCCGTTATACTTCAATGGGACCAGTCTCATTTGTATATGAAGGAGGTCATTCTGCCAGTGTGAATTATCCCCACTGTCTGGAGCTCGCCCAGCCCTTACTGCACAGGAAAAGATTATAATTCATCTTCAGTGAGAGAGGGCTTTCATACACCAGTGAATGTGCCACATATCTGGCCCAAGGGGTGGGGAGGGGACAACAGTTTGGGGCAAGGCTGCTGGCCATTGCCCTCTCCTTATCCATCCCCCATTGTGCAGGCATCAATACTCCCATTTTTCAGAACTATGTGTAAAGTCTGTGCCTCCTATTAACTGCACTGTCCCGCCGATGAGGCCAGTTCAAATTGAGATTTTTGCATGCCAGGCACTGGCCCAGCCAGCGCAGCCACGAATAACCCGCCAATTTTTCACCCGTATTAGGATCCCTAGTGCTGGCATGGCCCAAACTTTGAGGCGCGGAAAGGGAATCTGTATAAAAAGACTGGAAAATTATATTTTTCCACCACACCTTCGGAGGTGATCCATCGCGCATGCCTTCCGTTCACGTCCTCTGCTTGTGTAGGGGACCGCACAAGAAATATGGCGTGGTCATAGCCGTCGAAGAGACCAGATGCTTTGGAGGCGGTTTATTTTTGTTGTCTATTCTGACTGGAGAAAATACCACAGCTGACAACGGAGGAAAACAACAGACTTGAGAATGAATTGAAAGCATATGCATTGATGTTAGGTCATCACGGTCAATCATTGTTAAATTGAATTTTATGTTTTCTATTCTACTATCATCAGTAATTTTGTTTACTTCCAACATTTGTTGGAATTTTTTTATGCCCCCTAAACTCTAAATGCTGTATAGTCTGTTGGCTGAGTGATTTGCATTGCTGAGAGAGCATTCAATACTCGGGCAGGTTGACTGAGGAGTCCATGGTATGTAATACTGAATAAAATTCCAGAGAGAGTAATGAAATCTGAGAAGCTACCTCACAGAATCAAGTACAGCAAAAACCCATCTCTCTGCTCGCAACACTCTCTATGGTTATTTTTAGTATTGGGACTGCCTCCTATCAGACAAACAGAACAAGAAGCTCAATTCTTTCTTCTGCAAAAACTTCATCTCGAAACCAAGAAGGTGATCTATTGTTGACTGTTCTTGAAGCCTTATTTATCAAAAACAGGATACAACAATGTGCTTCGAGAGGAAGTGAATATTGTCCTCAAATGAAAAACAGGATGAGATTTCTGGCAGATTTTGTTGTCCCTGGATAACACCGGTACTGAGATATGCCGGATTTTTTAACCCTTTTACTCCTGGGCTTTTAGTAAATTAAACACCTTAGTCAAAATAAGGGGAGCAACAGAAATGCTATCACGTTTGACTGCGGTTACAGTTCCTCAGATCTATCGAAAATTGCGGTTAACAGCGGTCATTGAGGTTGATACCACGCCTGTTAGTGTGGCGGAAATAACTGTGTTTTTGATGGCGGTAATTCGAGGAGTACTGGACACTGATTTATCATTAGTAGAAAACTGGTTGCTGTCAGTCAGTCGATCAGCCTTCTAGGCTCGACACTACTGATTGCTCTTTGCTTGGATAGCCCACAGGCCTGTTGCTCATTGTTCTACAATTCTCTCGGTCACAGTCTCTGCCGGTTTCATCTGATTTCAAATTCTGACCACAGGCTTACTATAAAGCCTGATTTATACTATGCCACACAACCTTAGTGACAAGTGTGGTGCACCAGAAGCTGAAGTGTTGCATAATGTTGTGCATCTTTACTTGAGTCAGCCTGAGTCATGGTTTCTGCTGTCTATATTGCAGCAAGACACTGAGAGCCTGCAATTGTTTTCGTATTTGATAGCACGGCAGTGCCCAGTAAAAAGATGGTGTTGTGGCAGGTGCAGGTGCCAGCGTCAGAACACTGGGGTGAGAGGCATGAATACAACCTGGACAGGTCACTGGTCCATCATTGGGCACAGACAATCATCACGCGCACACTCATGCCTATAGGATTATATGGTAACTCATTTATTATTACTGCATACAGTACTGTCAGTGCACAAAATACCACTAACACGCTGAGGGTAACAAGCTAATGGACTGCTGTCACCAAAAATGCCCTTTTACCACTTCAAATCTTGGCTATGTTGGAATGCTGTGATTTAGCATTGAAATCCTTCACTCCAGGGTGACACCAGCAGTCGAATTTTAAGTTATTCCAGTGATTTTTATCACATTTGTGATCTTAAGCCTGAAGGACAGTTAAGAGGAAAGATTCCCGACTTGACAGTACCGTTTCAGAACATTCCAGATAAAAGTTTCAGTGGTGTAAATTATCCTGTCTCAGCTTTATTCAAACCGGCTACTGGCATTGCCAATGACTCATCTGGTAACGTTGCAAGTGACTGGTTTCAGAAGGCAAGTCACCTGTTTCAGCCGCCAATTAGCTCAAAGCAAAATCAGTAGGTTGAGTTAGTATCAAACTGTCAGCTGGATCAAATACCAGATTTTTAGATGGAGGAAAGAGCGGATCACATTATCAATTTTTTGAGGAAAAGCCGAGTGCGTATGACTCACTGTCGCTTACCTCATTCATATTTTAAGACGCAGCAAAATATTCGGCTACCACCACCCCGAAAAGCTGGCAGTTGAAGACACATAAGTAAAAAGACTTGTTATGGAAACAATATATTGTCTCGTCCGGTCGCATTGATGTAAACAGACAGGATTCCAGAAGTTTGCAGACCACACGCATTTAAGCTCATTTGCAAGTAGCAGCACTTTTCAACCCGTCTCATCGCAAATCTTTAGTCTAAACTGGCCTTCAATGGGTTAATGAGCAGGCATCACAATTAAGTCCGTGAGGACTGAGGCACATGTTTGTTTGCTGCTTATTTCAGTGGTAGATTTACCTTGGCAGTCGAATAATTCAGACTGCTTGATTTTTTAAAGGCCTTAATTGGCTGCGTATTGAAAAGACTGTGGCCCTGTCGGACTGGAGTTTAACAATTTTGCTCTGAAGATAGAATGCCTTTCGAAGATCACAGAGAATTTGTTGCTTCAAGCCCTGTGAGTTTGAATGTAGGGACACTTGTGTTTGTAAGCTGGGAAATTACTGGAAGATGTTGGATGAACTTGTTTCATGTAGCATTTGAAATCTTACACGGTTGAATAAATTAGCCAAGTATTCAGAATGCATCTCATTTGATAATTTGTTTAGCGTGTTTCACAATTGCAATTGACCCAAGGCAGTTTACTCTGGACAGGGCCTGAACCCCCAAGGAGCAAGCCAAAGACTTTACTGTCAAGAGAAAACCCCCCTGTGAGAAGAAACCTTGGCCTGACCTCAGCCCCAAAAAAGGGAGAGCCCTACTGCCTCAGGTTAGCCCTGGAGAACCGCGCTGGTTCTTTCTCTCCTGTTAATGGATATCATTTGAGGAACATGTATGAAATTGCAACATCTACATATTGCAAGATCCGCAAAGCATATTTCAGAATATTGATGAATGTGGATCCACTCCACGGGAAATCCACGAAACGTATGCTCCGCAATCTCTGAGAAATGTCCTGCTTTGTAATGAATGTTGATGTTGGGGGTGAAATTTCCATTGAGTGGAATCAGGCTATGGAGGGTAATTCTGTGGTCCTTCTCACAGTTAAAATATTTATATTTCTGGAGACACTCTAGCTATTTAGACCACATCTGTGGAAGAGGGACCATTATTGCCTTCTTCTACCTCGGCTTATACGATATGATAGATCAGGGCTATTCAACATTATCCAGAAAGGGCCAGTGGGGTGCAGGTTTTCATCGCAACCAAGCAGTTACACACCTGATTCTCCAAATCAACCCAAAGACTTTTTGCTAAAGAGCTTGATTAGTGGAATCAGGTGTGTAACTGCTTAGTGGGAATGAAAGCCTGCACCCACACCGGCCCTTTCTGGATAATGTTGAATAGCCCTGTGATAGACTAATCTAATGTTGCTTGGTAAAAATGATAAATGGACTGCATTTATATAGCGCTTTTCTAGTCACATGACATGACCCCAAAGCACTTTACAATTATGCCTCTCATTCACCCTGATGGCAGAGGCTGCCATGCAAGGCGCCAACCTGCACATCAGGAGCAGTGTGGGGTTCAGTGTCTTGCTCAATATATGTATTTTTTTCATTTATTTTCTTTTTTAAAGTACTGACTTACGGGTAGTAAGCATGTAACAGAATGACAAGACTAAACACTTTTTCATTAAAATAAGTGATCAGATTGGCTACATTGCTGGGTACAATGCTCAGCAAATCTGTTAAAAAATATATATCTTCTGCCGGGATTCTGCCCAGGATGCTGGGAGTGCTGGATGGAAAATGTTCGTATGAGTATATGTAATGTGAGCGCGCGAGCTGGAAAAATTTTTGCGACAATTCGAAAGCAAGTATTGCCTCTGAGTCACCAGAGATTACTGTGTTTCTTTGATGTTCTCCAAGGTGCGTAGCGAGATGCCTCATATTTTCATAGATAGATGCCGTATTCATAAACTTGTTTTTCCATTTTGTCTCCAAATACTTTTGATTTAATTTCTGAATACGACTCAACAACTGTCATTTATGTTTCAAACATTTCTTCAGTGGCCCCAGTTGGACAGAGAACAAGGAGGGCGATAAACGTCTTTAAACTGCTTATTAGTCTTGATTTGTTTTCAGTAATTTTTCCTGATTAAAGATACTTTAACTCTCCCTTCTCAGGTGTAGCTAATTGTCTTCGTTAAGACGAGAGGTAAATCGCGTCAATCGAAGGCAATAAAGTGCGCATTTCAATCTTTGTTGCCAATTAAACAGTCATGAAGCAAGGGTTTGATGGCTTGCTTTGTAGGATGTGGTAAAACTTAATGTGGAAAATCCACAGTAGTTTTTTTTTTTCGTGACGGGTTACCTATTAAGTCACGTGAATTAAACATTTTTATTGAATTCATTATTCACTCGCCTTGACATTTTATTAAAAGGGAAACTGTGTACTTAACCGCCAATGGATTATTCATATTGTTGGAAAACGTGTTAACCAAGAACTGATTAAAATTGGGTCAATAATCCCATCCGTTTCAAGGCATGTTTTCCGCCTCCTCGGTTTTCCGTCCACCGACCGCCACTGTTATTAAACACTGATAGATTAACATGTAAAGAATGTTACTGTCCTCGACAGAGATTTATTAACCCGGTCCACCCGAAGGGTGAGGGCAAGGGGTATTGTTTTCGGTTCGGTTTTTTTCTCTGTTTGTGTGTTTGTGTGTTTGTTTCTGTGTTTGTTTGTTTGTCAACACTCTAGTGGCAAAACTATTGGGCGCATTCACCCCAAATTCGGTTTAGGGATTGCCACTGACCCAGAATAGATGCCTATTGAATTTCGTACAAGTAGGTGAAAGTATGTGCGAGGGGCGGGGTTCGTTGTGCCTGGCACCACTTGTTTAGTTTTGCCGTCGTTTATAATATAACAAGAAAACTTTTCTCTCGACATGCAAAGTACAGCGCTACAGAAATCAATCACCCTGCCCGATTATAATTGCCTGTCTTTCATTTGATTGAGACAACCGCACAATCATTTCCCCACAGCCTCAGATTCAATTCGCCATGAATACCCAGCACACGCGAGCAGTGACGACCAGTGCAGATGGGGCGCGGGTCGAAACCAAAGTTCGCTATTCTGACAATAACAAGAAGGGGGGAGCATATTTAGGGTCATTTTCTAGCGATTTTATTGGACACTGGATGCATTCATTTTAACTGATCTTTGAAAAAATAGTGCCGGTCGGGAAAAGCATCTGGACTGAGTGGTGGTCGGTGGATTCCGAGTGCTGGTCGGGGCCTACCACTGCAGACTAGCATCGGCAGAGCCCTGCTTCTGAAGAAAGAGCATTATTAGCATACTTTTCCCTGAAAATTAATTCCTTGACATTTTGTTAAGAATTTGACATGTACCCTGCGTTACTCTTTGTATATGGACTGGCATGCTGGGCACTTCAAATAACACTTCTTTGCACAAGCTGCAATTTACAGAAGATTAATATGACCCTGTTTTTGTGAATCGGAATGCGTTCAATGCGAAATGTGAATTTTGCAGGGTGTTATTGAGAGAGGCATGCAAACATCCTCAGAGTACTTCAGAACCATTGACCCCATTTCATTTCCATAAAAGTGAATACCACACTCCTGAATTTGGTTCCATTTTCAAAGTGTGTGGTGTGACCTAGAAGGACCTCTGATATTCAGCGACACTTAACGTTAATGGACAGTTACCCTCAGGTCCGCAAGACTAAGAGAATGCTGTAATGAACTAAAGATGGTTTTTCAGTATAGCAAGCAGTATGTAAGCATGAGTAACACTGTCTCAGTGTTCAATCCCTCGTGTTTTAATTTGAAAAGCTGTGTGATCCCCTGTGATTTAATTTGATTTTGTCTGTTTGTTTTGCACCTTCCAACATACAGCATATGCCCTTTGAAACCACAACATGCTGGTTTCACAGGCTAAAATCACCCTCATTGTTTTGGCAGTTTTTTATGTATCATGCAAGCCTGAGACAATAAGTTTTTTGCTTTGTTTAACGAAAGCCTGAGAGTACGAAGATGTAAACCAGCCCCCCCAAATAAGTCAAATATTTTAATATGAATTAATAATTTTGGAATTGAGAATTTATTAAGAGTTAGGCATGTACTAAAAAAATTAAATAAACAAGTCATGGGGTTCAGACTGAGGGCTTTTACCATAAAGGAAAACTAGACCGGCAGGATCTGGGTCAGGGGTTGAGTGATCTGGCGACCTCAACTAATTCATCTGCTTCTTACAGTGCTGGATGATTCATCTTCGGCAGGGCGGCAGATATGTGCCGAAGGACATAGAGCGATGGTCCGACCCTTCTACCCTCCTACCCACCCACACACGCACACACACACAAACACACGCACACTCACACACACGCGAGCACACACACACACACACATGCGTACACACCCACACACACACATGTGTGCCCACAGACGCATGTACATGCACGCACACACACACACACACACACGCGCACACACACCTACACACGCACACATACACACACACGCGCGCGCACACGCACAGACACACACAACAGTGGCAGCAGAAAATGAAAATCCATTTTTCAGATTTTATCAGCCTTTAGTGTGCATGCACTGATATGCATTTCTGAACCCCATGCAGCGCAGCTTCATCTGGCTCCATCTACACAGCACACAAGACTGTGAAACTATGCCATTCATCTTGACGCCCTGACACAAAATGTCACCAATTACCATTGTGACTGGAGCAAGAATGAGAATTTGGAGGGTCAGTTTATTGAAATACCACAAAAAGACACTGAGAACAGTCAGGAAAGCTATGCAGTATCCTCATGTCATATTTTTGAGAATCTTAATTCTTTTCCTCAAGTCATTTTGACTATCTATACGAGAAATATTAAGAAAATTAATGAACAACATTAATTCTGCAAACAACCTGAACAACATTAAGTCTTCAAACAACCTCATAAGTAGGTCAGCGCATATAGATCGCAGACAGCCATTTTCTTCCAGTGAAATTGAAAGCAAGGTTTTAGAGGTATGAACATTGTTGATAGTAAGTTGAGCAAGAAAGGCTGCTTTGCTGTGGCGGTTAGCTCTGTGGTTGGATTAACACTGAGTAGGACACACCGCTAAAGACGAAACACACCATTAGTGGCCATTTTCTCCAACAGTGCAAGATTAGCTGCACAATGAAGTGAGACAGTGGAGGCTGTCGCCTAGTGTGTGTGCATCCATTACTGAGACCACAAATGCGGAAAAGGATTCAGTGTAGTCCATCAATAAGGGTGACAGAGGATGATGACACAATCTTTGCTTAAATGGGCTCTATACTCCAGCACTTTGGATTTTAAAAACAATGAATATTGGGATAAAGTAGACTGCCAGCCTCAATATGCTGGTGTTAACACCCATATCATGTGAACCAAAGAGAAATTTCAGCCCTTCTTGTACAATGACTCAGTCCAAATACTTATGAACTGCACTATATGTGATGGAAGAGTGTGTGTCCGAATACATGCGTCGCACAAGAATAAGCTTATTGTTATATGGCCACCCAACCCTGTTCCTGGAGAATCTACCATCCTGTAGCTTTTCCATTTAAACCTAATTTGGTGCACACTGTTTCACTAATTAGCAACTGAAATGATCTCTTACTGTTGAATGGGATGTGCTTTGTTAAGGTTTGAGTGATTACAGTAAATAATCATACTGTAACGGTAATGTGAAACTGAACGTATGGTAGATTCCTCAGGATGACAGACATGCAGTCCTGGTTTGCACCATCCGGCAAGGTGAGGACAACCGCAAATAACGAGAAACACTCTAAAGTTGAATCATTTCACCCTTTCTGGCCTTCTGTGAGGCAGGCATCACCAATCTGGCCAACCCTACTTTGTCTCTGTATTGTGGGTGTCTGCCAAAGTCCCTCCAAACAGTTCCTCACAATTTTTCTGCGAGTTCGTGGTGAGAAAAACATTATAGCACCACTAAGAGAAGTGTGAAGAGTCTAACTATCTTGGGTTCCCCCCCCAATGCATACTGTAAGCTTAAAGTGCATCGAGACATTTTTTTTGTTTGTTTTCATCATTTTTATTAATATTTCATATTTAAGAGGGAAAACAAAACCATAAAACGAGAAGCACAAGTCAGAAAGATTATTAACCGCTCAGACTCAAACAAATCTTTAAATAATGAGAATCTATGCCTGCAACGCAGGGCGAATAGTTACTCATATTTCCCTCTTATTTGGATATCAACACGCTGCAAATTGCTACAGAGATTACAGGCTATGACTTCACTCTTCTAGGTTGCGCGTTGTTAATCTTAATGTGAAGAGCTCTAAATTAAGTATATATTGAAAATCCACAATTCAAGAATGGATTATGTTCCTTCATGTTTAAATGCCTGCAGGAGACGACTCTGTATAATGCAGGATCCGAGACAGGGAGCCACTAAAAAAATGTGCCTGGAGTGACAGGGAAGTGCCTTTTAAGGTGGGCTGCTCCTTGTCCCCCTGCTGATAAGTGCCTTGTGAAAGTACTTGATGCATTTCGCTTGCGCTCACTCCGGCGACGGTCACAATCGTCCATTTTAATTTGGCAGCTTTGCGTCAAATGGTTTTCCTTCAGTGAACGAAAATGAGTAGTTTAAAGACTATTTGATGCTCTTGAAGACATTCCAAGTGACTGTCAGGTTTTGAAGGCGTGAATATTTATGCATAGTCTGGACCATAATTATATGGACAGTAAGACGATATTGTTAGTCAACCTCATCTTGTGATCGTTCCAGTTTCCTTGGATTCTTGGAATTTTTCACAATATTATGGACTGTCAAAGGTACAATCTCTAAATTCTGCGCAATAGCACATTGAGAAACAATGTTTGTAAACTGGCTATTTGCTCAAGCAGGTGTCAAACCATCTTGTCCATAAATGACCATGCCTTTTGTGGCGGCTCACTTTATGCCCAATCAGCATTGAGTCACCTGTTCCCTATTCACCTGTTTACCAGAAGAATTTTACAAACTACTGTTTTCCTGAAGATCCTGTTACTTTTCCAATCTTTCCATTCCCTGTTATCAATTGTTTTGGAGCGTGTTGCAGGCATCAAATTTGGAATTCAAAAATTAATAAAACAGTTTAAAAAAAGTTTAACAACTTTAAATGATGTGCTCTGTGCTGTTTTTGACTAAATGTAGGCATAGGAGAATTTAAAGATTAAATCTGTTTTTACCGGCATTTTAAGTTGTGTCCCAATTTTAGTGGTATCGAGGTTATACACTGCATACACTTGGCATTGCAAAAAGACACAGTATAATTTGTTGCTATGGAGTGTGGCTTTTTGGGAATGAGTTAATATCGCTGAGCTGTAGAAACAGAGAGATTAGCATTTATTCACCACGTTTGATTGTATTACCAGCCAATACACCGCACCCCCAAATTGATCCCCAACTTACTGTACATGTCAGATATTGTCATCAGTGTTTGTGCAATGAATGTTGACTCTTCTTTTTTTCAGTAAGAATTATCTCCCAAAATAGGTAGTTTGAATCTGGCAAGATGGTTAACAGCTCATTAAGAAGAAAAAAAACCCTAAATGGCCTTTTTTAAAGCACTTGGCCAGACTGAATCGCTGGACTAAATTGCATAAATATGAAGCAAAGAGAGGCTTTTAGAAAATGTGTGTGGCTTTCCAATTTAAACAAGATGAAAAAGATCAGCATTTAATTTGATCTAGCAGTCAACCCCGCCCTTTCAATCATGCACTTCTCGCATTGTATATTTTTTGTATCGTCCTGAATGCCTCTGCTTCCTGTGTTGACCTCTGTTTTTTTCAGTATTATCACGAAAATGGTTGGCTGGAATCTGACAAGATTGTTATCTACTATAAAAAAGAAAAAAAGAATGGAATTGCCTCTATTATACCAGTTGGCCAGGATGAATCATTCACAGAGAGATAAAATAAAGTGGTGCTCTGAGAAAATGAATCTGTCCAATGTAAACAAGGCATAAAATCCTATTTTTACCAGCCATAGATGGGACAAACAGGCCACCAATCATACCTTTAGAAGACTGCTGTTGAGCTGAAATTTTCCACTTTGGGAATTTTTGACTGCTCCTCCTTGATTGTTTTCTTCAGAGGCTTCAGAAGTTTAATGAAGTTGTTTCAGTGCCTCCACATTTTATGGGTAGGTAATCTTTGTTATGTCTGGTGCAAGGAACCAAATGCAAGTAGTCCGGAATGCAAAATTATACAACATGTAGATCCGGCCGAGCAATCTGATTGGTCAATCAGACGTTTAGAATGTTCTCAAATGAGCAAGACAGCAGGGGTAGCCTGTGCTCAAAAGAAAAAATACCTCATCACTGAAAATATTACTCCGCCTATCTTAGTTGC
Source organism: Gymnothorax javanicus (assembly GCA_029692085.1). Lineage (NCBI taxonomy): Eukaryota > Metazoa > Chordata > Actinopteri > Anguilliformes > Muraenidae > Gymnothorax > Gymnothorax javanicus. The sequence goes on from CM056194.1 coordinate 74,125,786, forward strand.
CTAGGCCATTGATTTAATTAATTTGTCAATTTGTTTGCATTTGTACATTGAAATGAACATTTAATAAATCAACACATCTGTGAAGACTGTCGTCTTTATTTCAGAGGTAAATTGATAATGGCCTGAAAAGGTGATTAGCTAAAGCCCCCAAAAGGAGGGGTTGAAATTATATAACTCTGTTCAGCCTTAATGTTACAGGTTACTTTTGCTGCTTAGCGACATTAATCAGAGCCAACGTTAAATTGGAGTGACATACCCCCAGCTGAAATGAAACATCTGCTGGTGAGTTTATCAAAATATAGATGTTTGTTCTGGCGCCAATGCTGGAAAGCCATCGCCTATATTTAAATATAACCGTTAATATAAGTTCGTTGTAGATAAAGATTGGCTGTGCTGGTGAGTCGTTGTCACGCACCTGTTAGCTTAAAAATGACTGAGATGTCGGCAGAAGTATAACTATCAGTCCATGAAAAAAAGATTTTTTTCCAGCGGATATTCTAGTTACAACATGATTGAGCTAGCAAAGCAGTTTTGTGTCGCTATGTGTGGTATTTATTCAGTTTTGGGAAATCATGATGTCTAGAAAACATAAGCCCAAGTTGGCTGGCTGACAAGGACTAGTTAACGTCGGATCTCATGTATTTCCACGGAAACAGAGAGAATACTAGCAAAAAACTTTTGTATTTTGAGAGCGAAATGCCCACAGTATGAATACATTTTGATTATACATTTTATATTGTTAGTAATAGTTGTATAATCGCATTATTACACACGAGAGTGTGCTTGACCGTCATTATTGTCACTTCAGTGATGCTAACGGAACTCGGCGCAAGTGCCTCATTCCTGGCCGTATCACTGTCATGACAATAATGACGTTCAAGCACACCCTGGCGTGTATTAATGCTTAAATGATGGTCTTTATTAACAGTTCGAGTTCAAGCCAGGTGATGAAAGTGACAGTACAGAAGGGCAATCCAAAAACAGGCAGTGGTTCAAAAGCCAAAACGCACAGAGTACAGCACCAAATCGCAAGACACTGGGTGAGTCGAGAGTGCGAAATTCGAGTTTGTAAGACTGGGCAGCAATACACAGAAAACGTGGTCGGGCAGAAAGAAAGGTCAGAATAAGAAAGCAAACAAATCAAGGCAGGTGCAGACAGAAATTGGAATCGGGCAGAAGGGTGTCATAGAATCACAAAAAAATCACTGGCATACAAGGAGCTCGGCACAGGAAAAGCTGATCAACGGTCTGACAAGGGCTAAGCAGAAGTGAGGGACTTTATAGACACAAGGGAGGTAACGAGCTAGGCGGGGCACAGGTGTGAGGGATAATCTAAACATTAACTGAGAGGGGAAAACACAAGAGGTAATTAAACCATACAAAATGGGAAACAATGACAAAGACTAGTTTTCACACGACATCCTTAACGGCTCCATTCAAGGAGTGCCTAAGTGGGTGGAGATTGAAGAAACAGATTAGTATAAGAGACAGTTGCAAAGTCTCTGCAGAAACAAAGGCAATGCACTGGGAGAGCAAAGAGGGCGGAGTAACAAATTAGTGTGGAAAGTGGACAGAATCAATTGGTAGAGTTAGTAGTCTGTGCAGTATTAATATTACCCAAATGTACACGTTAGCATGGGTGTTATTTACAGGATGAGTATATTAGAAAGGATTAGTAATCAAACTAGACGAAACATGGAGTGTTCGTGGGGTTAGCACTATTAGTAATTTCGATTTGAAGGAAGTAAACGAGACGTGAAGGAACTCGTGAAACACTGGAAACTTCCGAAATCACCAGAAGAGTGACAGCTCACAGACAGGGGTGCACACTGGCAAAGAACATAAAAAACGCATCACACGGGAAAACAATGTGCATGAAATTGGCAAATTATAGGGCAGATAATACAAAATGCAAGAACTAATGAACCGAGTGGAAAATACATAAACCAGAACTGGCAGAATCACAGATCATAACACCTTTAGTAAAAAAAAAAATAAGGAATCACAGGTAGATTTTTTTCCCCCCAACTACCCTTCCTAATACCAGACCAACTGGGCAAAAGACCTTTCAATACAAATATATTTATGAACTCCTAGAATCATGTTACACATGCATGTTTGTGTTCTACCTTTAAATCATTCATAGTGCATCCTTCAGTGAAGAGCGAAACTCATTAAAAAGTCAAAATCAGACACCTTTTGAGGGTTCCTTTCATAATTTACCAGAGTTGTGATTTTACAGCATCTTACTGGCAGCTGTGAATCGATTGGATGGGCGCACTGGGTGAGTTGTGTTCTGTAACTCAGGGCTCATTGGCATGTCTTTTTAGGAGACTCAGAGGAAAACAAGCTCACCAAGGTCAGCTCTGCCTCTCTGCTTGGGTATTTCTTTTGATGACGGCGCCTCGTGCCGCAAGCTCTCTTTTTGTGCATCGTGCATCGTCATGCTTTCCAATGAGAGATGGCACTGGGCATTACTCATCCCTCATACTGGGAGAGAGCTTTTAAGTGGCAGTGCTGGGAGTTAGCATGCAGTGGCAAAGTTGACAAAACAAGCTTTGAGCTAACAAAATGCTGTAGCGCTGACTGTTGCAGTCACAGTTGCTAATCCCAAAAAGTGTCATCAGGTTTTCTGTGGCAACATGGACACAAAAAGAGATGCATCTCAGAGCTGGAACTTTAATACCACTTCAAGTGGGTCTTATAAATTGTCCAGCGTGACTGCCTATTTGGTTTGGTTAAATCAAAATAAAAGCTGGACTTGCTCATTTGAGTCAAGCTGATTAGAGGCAGGATCAGAACTAATGTACAAACAAAAATCCAGTCCACAGGTTTTACTGATGCTTGTGGTCAAGTAATCCAGGGGTGCATTTCCCAAAAGCGTAGTTGCAAACTTACATAGTTTGTCCATTCACAGTCAATAGGTCCAACTATGCAAGTCAGCATCTGTGATTTCAGGAAATGCACCCCAGGCCAGTAATAGGCAGTGAGATTTCAATGCAAACTGTCGAATGCAGAATCAAAATTAGGATACAGTTCAAAAGCCAAAACCAGAAAGTACGTACGCAGAAGTAAAATCAAAAAGACAAGTCGAGAACCTAAAAGCCAATCGGGAAATCAAACACAAGTAAGCAAACTGACATGAGGAGCCAGAAAGAATCATAAACAAACCAAATCGTCACTGTGAAATCTCAGGAATAGTAACCCCTCATAGGTAGACACTGGAAATGGGCTTGACAAACTCACAATGGTCTACACAAAACTGGAGAAATATAAAGGGAAGCAAAGGGTCTAGTCACATAAGGTACAGGTGTGTGGAGCTAAGGAATGTGTAGGGTGGTGTGGTTTTAAATGACGGAACAATCAAACAATTAAGCAATAAACGTGGGGCAGTGCAGGAGTGAAAACAGAAGATAACTGGCAAGTGCTAGATGATCAAAAATCTTACACTACTTCATGAAACGGCTAAAATAAAATGAGGAAACATGAAAAATGATAGACACAAATACAATGCACAAATAAAGCATATCTAGGCAAGTTCAGATCCTGACACAAGCAAGTTTCAAGTATTCCATAGACTTGCATTCATTCCCTAACCCTTTCCCTGACCTTAACCCTCAATAGTACATACCTAACACTAACCCCAGCCCTATAAAACCATATCCGAACCCCAACCTTTACCCCTAACCCTAAAATAGCTCAATTTCCTCATGGTGATCTGAAAGTGTCCCCATAAGGATAAATAAATCTGGAATTCCATGTCTTATGGGGACGTTTTTTCCCCCACAAGGGTAGGTAAACACGGACCACACACACACACGTACACATACACAGACTGTAGAACGGACGGACATTGAGACGACAATACACATATGGTAAAAAAAAATTTTCGGATGGGCTTAAAAGCAACTTCAGTAGTAGCCTTTGCCTGCTTGCGTTACATGACCGTATATGCAATGTCATAATTTCTGGATTGCTCTGGTATCACTTGACAAGGTTTCAGTGTATGTTCTCAAGCTTATTCCAAATTTTACATAAACAGGCATAAATATATCTCTTTTACCATTTCAATTGCTAATATCTTGTACTGATATGCTGTCAGCTTGTATGCATCTTAAAGCGACTCTCTTCAGTTTGTTTGGGCTGCTTGCATGCTTAAAACAGCCTCATATGAACACAACAGTAATAAGAATCTAAAACAGTATTTTTTTCATTCACTTTGTATCTCAGAGGTGACAGCAGAGTCCCCTTGCTGGAAAGAATTAGTCCTGGTAAATGAGCAGGGACCGCCTGATTTGATGTTATGACATCATTGCGAATTTTGCATTACCTCTGCTGCGAAATAGAGCACAATCTATGAGTCGGTGGTCAGTTAAAAAGGCATGGCAATCAGGAGTGAGTGATTCATTGAGAGACAATAAGTCGAAGTCGCAATCAGGAAGTAAGAACGGGAGAGCAATCTGCAATCAAGCCCAATCTAGTTTCTTTTCATTCCTGCAATGAGAAGCGACGTGAGCCCTCAAAGACAGCCAGGCTACATTCACTGATGTAGGTTTGCCTTGTTTAAATAACACAGGAGAGTGGGGTTGAATGTAGTATTTATTTTTGGGTTAATGCCGCTGGGTGTTTGCACTCTGTTAACATAGGAGAAATGAATTATTTATTTATTCATTTGAGATGAAGCCACAGTCAGCAGTGCATTAATAATATAATAATGCTCCCCCTTAATTGAGTGGAAAATTTTAAGACTACAAATAATTATTAATACTTATCAGGAGAAACAAGACAGGGGCAATATGCAAATGTGCTAATCGTTTGTGCTAATGGTAAATATACATACAATCTTCTTATTTTTTAATTGTCTTTCGGGTTGGATGACCTCACGCTCTTTCTTGAAGATAACATGATGTTTTTCTTTTAACTTAATGCTCCTGCATTTGGCGGCAATTCTTGTGTATTCCCCTGGCTTCTGTGTGGCTTCATTGAACTATATTGTTTGGGAGTGACACTGGCTGGGTCAGATCAATGCTTTTCATGCTCCTGTAAAATTGACTATAAAGGCAGGACAAACAATAAATGCAATACAGTGAAAAGCCTAGTGCACCTGCAATGCCATGAAGAAATCCCATCCATGAACCTGCAGTTCCTCTGAGGACGGTAACTTCGGAGGAAAAAAAAAAAAAAAAAAAAAAAATATATATATATATATATATATATATATAAATTGGTTAAGTATGTTGTTGCTCGCATACAGTAAAAACGGCCTGCCAATATATCCTGTATTGGCCGAGTTCAGCAGGTGCACAAGCAGTCGCAGACCTAGCATTTAGTCTTGAGTCGCGTACTTCACAAGTCATAGTCATAATATTGTCATGATAGCACAACATACTTAACCAATTATTAAAAATAATTTAAATTGCTTATTTTCGCATTGCCTTGGTATTGTCCTTTGGGTTACGGTATTAGCCCCGAGGCCGCAACGGCAACCCTCAGGCCAATACCAAGGCAATGCGGATTTAAGCAATTAATAACATATATATATATATATATATATATATATATATGTTGGCTAATAATGGTTCTACACATTACCTTAAACATATTTTACAATGAAAAAAAATAAGGATTTACTGAAATGGTCTGAAGTTACTCTTGGACATTGTACAAGACATATAGTGGAATCCAGGTCAGACCCCGAGAGTAGATATGCCCAAAAAGAGCTCACTTTGAGCTTCTATCTGCCACACAAGTTTCTTCAAAATGATATCTGCATTAGAGATAAAACTGCAAAAAAAAAAAAAGAACAAACGCAACCACCGGACCATATTTCGTGGGACTGCATGCCGCCATTGAGTCACTGTTGCCGGAATTTGGTGACGTTTTTTTGTGGAGTACATGCTCGTTGAGCGATTGCTGTGTGCAGTTTCTTGGTTGGAACTTCTCCACCTTGATACTGGCTGCCCATTTCTACAAAGCCCGGGAAGTGCAGTGACTTTGAAAAAAAAAAAAAAGTTTCATGACCACGAGACGATTGACTCCTTGATTTTGTTAACTCAAATTGAGGGAACGATTTGTATCTTGTGGCCACGAAATGTATTTATTTTTTTCATGTCATTCCACTGCCCGGGTTCCGTGCATTTCTGAAAGAGTTCAGGATATTTTTCGAGTTCCGGTAGGAGATGAAATATCTTCCCTGGGCACTTTCTACCCTCGGTCCAAGCTGCTGTCAGCCCGGCAAAACACCTTTTTCCTGCGTACAGCTCTCTCGACATTCTGGATAAGTTGTACACAAAAGCATCACAATTACGTGGGGGGTCGGTGTTTGAAGGGGAAACATGTCCAATCCAATACGGGGCAGACGACACCTCTGCTGTGCTATCTGGGTTCTACTTTCACAACTCTTCTGGCAATTCGAGGAGGGCTTCATAGATGAATGAGATACCAAATTAAAGTTAAATGTGTGCTCTTTTTAAGCAAATATACTTGGATTTTGACCTGGGTTCCCCTTTAAATAAGCATTTTTGTTTGGAGTGATGCACACCGTGTATATACCAATTGTTCATAGCCACTATTTATGGCTTTCCTTGTACATGAATGCACAAGAGTCCAAAAATAGTGTTGCAAATCGTGATTTGCCCACTTGTGATAATGTCCCTCACTCAACTTGCTTGATCTTAACTAGCAAAAATAAGTAAATAAGTAAATAAATAATAATTAGTTGAATGAATAAAATTTTGCGGAACTGAATTATGAAATAGCGAATGATCCCAAAGTGCTGGAACCAAGAAAGAAAATTCTTCCCTTTCTATGACACAAGTTCTTAATGTAATAATGGACAGTTTTTGCATTCCTCAAATAGACTGACCTCCTCAGTAACTGAACAATTGAAAGACCCTCCCCCCCCCCCCAACACACACACACACACACACACGCACGCGCGCGTGTATATAAACCTCTCCCTACACTGCCTCTATAATGGACTGTTGTGGCCGCCCTTAAACAAAAAAAACTCCTGATTGACAGTGCTCTCCATCCCTCTCTCACATCCAGAGGTGACATTGCTGTGATTGCAGTGCTGTAGCAGTTGCTCCTCCCACGCCTGTACTGAGGCGGAGGCCGGTCTGGTCAACCTGATCTCCCCTGATCTTCCTCCCACCCCCGACCCCCACACACATGCACATTTAGCAGATTGTTTTTCAGTGTCATAAATATAGATGAAACAAACAAAGGGGCGCCTTGTCCCCGTGCCAGAGTTCCTCATGCTCCTAATGATCGCGTATGGATCTTCGCGGGAGGGCTCATTTGTCGTCAGATAGCAGTCAGAGTATGAATCGCATTACGCATCCGGGGGGCAGATTAACAACGTATTTGAATCAGCTCCGCATTAACATACATATCTGCCAATCCAAATAATTGGTTGTGCAATGAATATTTCAATTATTTATACATCAGCTGCATTTCAATTAAGCCACTATATCCTTGTAGTGGTATGAATAAATGTATGGCGTTTATGTTCTCCGAGGTGCTGACTGAGAGCTCTAAGGTTTGCGGTTCGATCCCTATTGTAGCCACAGTAAGTACAGTGCTGCTTTAGGGCCCTTGAGCAAGGCACTTAACCATGGACTGCTCCAGGGGGAATTGGGCACTGCTTAGTCTGTAAGTATCTTTGGACAAACAGCATCAGCTAAATAAATGTAATGTAGTTTTCATTATTGCAAAACACGAAGGGCTTCCATCAGCTCTCAATTTTGTTATTTGATTTTATTTTTGCTGCCATTTCATTCAAGAATGGGATTTCTGAGGCCTGAAGGCAAATGAGCTCAAAAAAAAAACAACAAACCATTAGAGCATCTCAGTCAGTGCTGAGGGGGGAGGGGTGGGATTGTTACGGCCACATATTGCTCTTCTGGGCACACTCCTGTAGAATTACTTTTAGTGTGGGCTTATTAACGATCCAAAACAGGAGGAATTTCCGTAACTGCATTTACCAGCCTAGTCGCCTTTGTCCAAATGTAATTCCCTGAGCGGGTTTTAATTACGCCACCAATAAAGACTAAAAGCAGTGGTTTGAATGCAATCTTTAGAAATGACCAAATAGGAGGCGAACAGATCAGTATTCCTGTCTGAGCTGCTGTAGACAAACACACTCCCAAAGCAGAATAAGATGGGTCCTCTTAGACTTGGTAAAATAACTCCAGCAAAACAATAACTATTGGAATAACACATTTTATGAAAAAGCAGACCCCTTGGGGACGATGAAGTGGGAAGACACAGCGGGGGAGGGGAGTCGAGACATGGGTCTGGTCTTCTGGACTGAAAGTCCAAACTCGAACTTGCGCTTTCAGAGGATGCCGTTACTCGCCACAGCACGCTCCCTGCTGAGCTGCCCGATGTAATCTCACTTCTCTGGGAAGCGACAGATTGTGGCCATGCCGCTTGGATGCCAGCCTCTATAAAGAGGTGGGAGGTTTCAGGTTCTGCCAAATGGAGTCTCCGCAGCTTGGCTGGCGCCTATTCATTGTTTACTCCTGGTCTCTGTCCATCTGGGCTTGAATCACGGCGGCGCGAGAAACGTTAAAGCTGTGAGAGTCAGACGAGGGGTGTGACTGACGGTGGGGCATCCCTCTGTTTCAACTTTGGGACGTATGAGCTGTCAGCGCATCATAACATCTGCATGTTTGGAGTACAGAGTCATTCATTAATTGCACTCATCTATTGTTTCCTGGTTGTAACATAATCTGCTGGATTCCAACTGAAACAACACACTTTTTTTATTACCTAGCTTGTTCAGAAGTCACCAGTCTTCTGGGTTAATGTTACATAACAGTCTTTTAGCAGACTCTCTTATGAAAAATGTATTGAATAAACAGACAACGAAGCTTGAGTTTGGACAGACGCAGAATTTTATGGCTAGTCAATTCATATGTGATTCAGTGCATACAGATATACAGTCAATTCCCTCAAATTAAAGCAGATTGCACATCTATATTGTAGGACCCATAGCCTTTTCAATTATGTCAGCGTGCAAATACTTACCAACTTTAAACATACATATTATTACGGAGTACACTCACGTGTTCAGGTTAAGCAGTTAGTCTGCTCATCCAATCAACATTAAGCTGATGGCCTAACAGTAGACCCTTTATGCCCACGCTAGTTTTGTCTTTTGCAGTCGGGTACTTGCTTTGACTAGCGTAAGCACTGTCGCTTTCCATTGACTCCTGTATGAGAGTTGGCAAGATCTCGTCTCACGCCTTCAAAACTCCACGGATCTTCCCAAAATCGGGTAAAAACCCTTGTTAGGACTGTATATTGCCACACGTCTCTTTATATTGTCCAAAGTTCACTGGTAAATCCATTAAGTACATCATTGTCCACTTCGAGTCAACCAGAAATTGAACAGCCTTGTAAAATGGCCGAGAATGGCACATGAATGACGGAAATGGCTTTCCTGAAAGTGCAACAAGTAGATATAAGGAGACATGTGGCGAGATACAGTCCTGATGAGGGTTTTTGCTGGATTTCGTGAGGATCTGTGGCATTTTTAAGGCGTGAGACGAGATCTTACAAACTCTCTTACAGGAGCCAATGGTAAACCACAGTGCCTTCGCTAGTTAATGCAAGTGCCTGATTGCAAAAGACAAGACTAGCATAGGCGGGCAGGGTCTAGCCCAACAGCATACCTGTACTACCACATGCACTACAAGTTAAATATGCAGTGGCGCAGCGCCACCCTCCCTTGTGGAGTGTGTGTTTTAATTTTTTATTATTTGTTTTTAAATTTTTAAAAAATCTAACATTAGCGATGATTACTTATTTAAGTATGTATGTGTTTTAAATTCACTATAACACACAGTATATTGTATAAAATTTTATACAATTATTGACTTCAGTTGTGGGGAATCCAACACTTTATCCACCTTGCACGAGTGATATTTACCGGGCGCTGCCGAGGTGAGTATCACTGGTCCAAGGTGGATAAATCATTGGATTCACTGATAATTGAAGTCAATAACTGTTTTATTATAAGACCCTACGTAGAATATTAAATATGAGAGGAGTGACAACTCTAACGTAAAGCTCCTCACAGGGACGAAGCGACATGAAATACGATCACTGTCAGCAGCAGTGAAGCCAAATCTATTTTTATATGAAGGTCATCAATTAGTTATTTTCACCTCTCGTGCACATAGACTGTATAAAAAGATGGACGAAGCAACCGTGACATCACCCATTGGTTTCTGCATACAATTCAGGAAGCCTCGATTTTGGCAATTTGAACGGCGCCATTTTGTCATTTTAAAACCGAATGTGATTCCTATTGGACGAGAGCGTGAATTGAAGATCCAGGGAGGAGTGAGGGGTGGCTCTACGGGTGGAACTGACCGTATCTGACGAGGACCAGAGGATAGCCACACCCCTAAAGCATATTCTGGTTTTATCTTTTATTCTAGGCTATTTGGGACCAAAATTTACAAAAATGAAAATCATGATATATCGAAGGAGGCTTGAAACTTGCCACAGATACCATAAAATAATGTGTTGGGTAGCTAGCTCGCCTATGGATAAGGGTAACTCAAAGAAGAACAAAATAGCGGAATAAAGAAATTTACAGAGATGTGCTCAGAGAAGAGAACAGTTCTCACGGCTAAATTAAATAAATTACATTTTTACTACACTAACTCCAAACCAAAGTGCAAATTCAAAATAGATACTGATTGCATCCATATTAAATCATAAACACGCACAAGATCATTCACAAATTTAAATCAATGCTAATTGAATTTTGATGAGGTCATATGTTAGCTGGGCATGTGAATGTCTTGAGCCTTATTCGTTTTCTTAAGTGACACCCCCCACCCCCCGTGTGCACAAGCCTCTCTCTGCCGTAAAGGTCAGTGACAAAGAGAAGTCATGACTGACATTTATTTTCATTTCTTGTGACTCCTGTCATATTTGACTCAGCACAATGTCATGATTGAGAGGGGGAGGCATTTGGCAGCTGCGAAGATACACAGGTATGTTGTGGAATTTAGACATTGGTTTCAATGTCCAAAGTGCGTTATGGCACCAGTGCCTTTATTGCTGTTTGAGGAAATAAAATCTGCCTCTTTGCGTAGCCACATTGTATAGTGCCACCATATATTTTTACAGTGTTTGAAAGCTCGTGTTGCCCAAGGAAGTATTTTGTCCCTACTGGTGGAATTTAGTTACTACAGCATATAATGATTCCCTCGGGTTTTTACTGTCGGTCTAGTAAAAATATCCTTTCATGGCTTGAAGGAGAGTCTCTCTATGCTTTAATCAATCGCTGATTACCGACAGAGTAGAAATGAGAGGTGACGTCTCAGCTTATTTCTCTAGGAGGAAAATGCAGGCAGCTTGAGTCTTTGATGGAAGGAATGTGGCCGCTGTTAGTAGATGTGAAAATAATGTGGATGCTTTTCAGTCAGCCTGTTTGTTCACTGGAACGACACCGGGTTTCAGCCTATCAAAGCAACCAGTCATGTGTCGCAGATGAACACATGCATCCGCAGTTGCCTCAGCCCCTTGGGCGAGTCTGTTGCACCTGTGTCCATGCATGGCGCAGAGAGAAAACTGTTATTGTACAAAACAGAAGTACACCAAACGAGCAGATATCCAGACTTTTGATTTGTACACCTTTGGAATGTTACATCAAATTTAATTCTTAATTCAGTGTTCAAGAACTTTATTCTGGAATACAGAATTCTTGTTTCAATTGCTTTCAATTATCAGTGCTGATTGTTACTTTCTCTATTCAAGTGCAACTCCCAGTAGTGGCAAAGCAAAGTGTGCCGTCAAGCACTGATTATCACTCAGAGATGCCAAGTCTCACGCATTCGGCATACGTCTCACGCATATTTTAGGCTTATTCACTGTAGTCTGCAATTATTCAATGAACGGTCATTAATGAGATTCTCACGCGGAATTAAAATCCTTGTGCACTGAAGTTTCAGTTTCACTTGCGTAAAGGAGGACCTCACCACAAGTAACATGGAAAGCGATTATGACTCCGGACTTCTCGTGCTTCTCTTTACTCAGGGATTGGAAACAATGCATGTGTTTCATGATCGTTTAAATTGTTTAAAGGGGACCTATTATGCTGATCCTTCTTTTAATACATATTAGTAATGTTATAATGTTGGTTGTCCATACTGAACCTCTGAAAAGTTTCTAAACATAAGATACAGAGGTTTTGCTATAATCCAAGAACGTTATTTCGTGAATGTGATTTCCTCTCTGAACAGCTCTTCCCGTGATCTTCGCGAGATCTGGGCAAAACCTGACGTCAGGTTGTGCCGTCCAATTAGTACAGACCTAGCCAGAGCCAATCACGGCGCTGGACCTGCCCACACCGGAAACTATTCTAAAACTAACCAGAAACTGCACTAACAACGGCAAATCATACTATGCCTTAGTAGTGTCTACACTTTTGGAAATACAAAAGAAGAACCGCAGATCATTTGAGGTGCAGTTTTGTCAGTATCTCTCCCAAAGCTGCTTGTCCGTTTACTTTTGGACGCGAAGAAAAACAAATATTTCTCTTCGAAAAGATGATGCCACCAGAAATCAGTGGGTAGCTTTTTTGTTTGCAGGCATGCAAACAGCCACGGCCAAAGGGAACGTTAGCTGTTTGTGCTCAGCATTTCACCAAAGACAGCTTTGTTAATAAAGGATAATTCGACACTGGATAAGCGTTTCAGCTGCTTCTCAAACCTGAAGCAGTTGCATCGATCAAGCGCTCAGAGCCACAAGCTGTAAGTAACGATATAACAGCAAATAATTTAAGTGAAGCTAACGTGTTACGGGTGGCTAGCAGGACCGCTAGCGATAGTTAGCACTAACAACTGGCCTCAAACGCAGGCATTGTAAAATAACTGAAGATAAACCCTGTGTTGGTCGCGACTGTCTGTGACTCACAGACACAGAAGCTGTAAGTTGCTTTTACTGCATAAACCAACCTGACGTGATAGCCAGTTGATTGTGGCTGTAGCACTGTGGCTAACGTAGCCAAGTTACTGTTGCTAATGTTTGTACCCTAAATATGCAAGAGTAATATCAGGGGAAATTCTACAGAAGGTGTGTGAACATAAACCTCATTTGAAGCTAACTTTTAATACTTGTTTGTAATTTGGTTGCTTGGTACAACTGTCCACGGTAACGGAACTTGCTGCCTGTAAAACCTGTATTGCAAAGGCTTGTCTCTGTGGTTATGACCGCTCGGTTACCAGCTACTGCATGTTAGTTCGCATGCCGCCGTGCTAATTAAAAATGCTCCTGGTTAACTTATATGCAGTAATTCTGATCGGTATGCTTGTGTTACTTCGGTAAGCATCAATGTGGCAGTTTCATCATAACGTTGCCCGATTGCAGCCACTACAGTTAGTGATCGCTTCACTTATCCATGACCGGGATCAGGCGGATACTTCACAAATGTCTGGGCAAGCTCTCTGGTGCTACCGTGAAAGCAATGCGAAACGCAGAAGCTCTACCATGTCTGGTATAACAAATGATTTCTCTGCACTAGCTTTACATAATTTCATCCCCCTTTAGAAATTGTTGTGGCTAATAAAAGGCCGAAAAAGGCGGAGATTAATTAGGAAATTATTTCCTGTAGAAGTGATTGATCCGCCAGCTCCACATAAGCAACTTGTCCGCGCTAACGGAACTTACGGTCCGCAAAACCTGTATTATGTTCATAACATAACCGAGCTCTCTCTAGCTGTCGCGTACAATCCATAAAGCTGCTTTCACATCGGACGCAAAACGAATTTTTCGGGGACAGATCAGCCTACATTCAAAGTCAATGCAAAGATGCGAATACACGCGTTATAGGCGCGTTAAGCAGCTTTCACACCAGACGCGAAACTAATTTTTCGCGTGACTGATTGCATTCAAAGTCAATGCAAAGATGCGAATACACGCGTTATGGGCACATCAAGCCGCTTTCACACCGGACATGAAACAAATTTTTCGCGCAACAGATTAGCTACATTCAAAGTCAATGCAAAGACGGGAATACACGTGTTATGGGCACATCAAGCCGCTTTCACACCAGACGCGAAACAAATTTTTTGCGCGACAGATTACATTCAAAGTCATGACCGCTTATCAGCTACTGCATGTTAGTTTGCGTGCTCTGCTAATTAAAAATGCTCCTGGTTGACTTATATGCAGCAATTATGATCAGTATGCTTGTGTTACTCCAGTAAGCATCAATGTGACAGTTTCATCATAACGTTGCCTGATCGTAGCCACTACAGTTGAAGCTAACCGGAGAGGTGCAGTTAGACCAGACGTAGGTTTTGCAAAGGTTGGGGTGCGTTTTTAGGTGCTTGTGAAATGATCGCTTTACTTATCCATGACCGGGGTCAGCCTGATACTTCTCCAATATCTGGGCAAGCTCTCTGATGCTACCGGTGAAAGCAATAGGGAAACGCATAGGCTACAACCTGTCTGGTATAACAAATGATTTCTCTGCATTGCCGTCGATTGAATATTAAATTCTTTCCTAAAGAGGTGATCAATTCGCTAGCTCCACATAAGCAACTGTTCACGCAAAAGGAATTTACTGTCTGTAAAACCTGTATTATGTTCATGACATAACCGGAGCTCTATCTAGTTCTCGCGTACTATCCATAACTCGCCCATTTTCCGCGAGCAAACGACCCGCGCAATAGGTAAACCATTACCACGGGCAATTTCCGAAAAGACCGTTAAGGCTGAAGCTTTCGCCCCTCTGTCATATTCCAGTGCCGAAGCTGTTCGTTACTCCACGCTAACAACACACCACAGTTATGCACATGGACCAGCAGGTCCTTATAATACACACTGAAGCAGTCCATAAGCTGTTGGTCCACTTTTTGCTGCTCCTCACTGTCCATGTTTCCCTCTAAACTCAGACCCACCGGATTTCTACGGACTCCGGTCTACACTTGTGTCTGCATGGGGTGGATTCTAGCTTTCCCTGCATCCTAGCTATAGAGCAGAAAAACCGCTGTACTCACCACTGTTGCTGTGGGTAAATAGAAAATTCGTGCTTGAGCTGCCAGACTTTCGCACTGCGTCCTCCACTTTCGCCGCTGCGTCTATTAGAACAAGTTCATTTCATTAGATCTATACACATGTACTGCGTTAGATTGCGGAATTACCCCACCGATTCTTTATCAGATGGCAGACATGTCTCACGTTTCACTCTGGAGAGGCGGACCCAGAAAACTACGTTCTGCAGCCTCGTCCCGCCCAACTCCGCCCTCCACAGAGCTGGCCAGCCAGAAGAAAGTGGGCACACGGGGAGTGGGGGCCATAGCGGAAGAGCCACCCCAGCGAGGCGTTTCAGGCAGAGACTACAATTGTCTACAAATGGGGTTTTTTGAGGATGGCAGTATGAGCTAAATAAGGACCCTGTTTTGGACTTTGAACAATCAGGAGTACTCTAGGGGAGTCCAAGATCAAAATATAACCTTGGAAATATGGCAAAATAGGTCTCCTTTAAATGAAATAAGACCATTTGAAACGTCTTTATGCAATTCCATTGCTTTCAATCCCTCAGTAAAGACAAGCGTGAGAATTCCCGAGTCATAATCGATTTCCGTGTCATTAGTGGGGAAATCCACCGTAATGCACGTGAAACTGATTAACTTAATGCACAATGACTTAAATTCCGCGAGTGAATTTTTTCAGTGCGCGTTGATTGAATAATTGCTGACTATGGCACAGGAACGTGAATGCCACTAAGAAGCGAGAGACTCACGCCGAATGCGTGAGACTTGGCATCTCTGTGATTATCACCTGGTGTAAATTCCCGTCAAAAGCGTGACAAGGTGCCGCAAAATCATGTTAAATTGTTAAATAAACTAAAAGACAAATGCAATTCTATGGATTTGACAGTTGTCTGAGAACAGTGGCGTAAAATAAAAAGTTGACGCGTGTAGTCATCCGTCACGCGTAACCAATGTGTGTTACTTTCCTGAAATTAACTGATTTTCTGAGCTGTGTCGAATGCTGCCAATGGGCGAAAGTCTTTGGAATGTTCAGATAAAAACATTCTGGCCATATTTGTGAATTAACATTAAAAATGAAACAAAGACAAACAAAAAATGTTTCTTTCTGGTTTTGTTTGGCTGCATCATCTGAATAGATGTTCTTCCTGGTTTGCTGCCGTCCAGAGTTTTTTCTTGCCTGAGTGGTGCCCTGACGATCCCCCCCCCTGTTCTGATGTTCGACTCCAGGCCTGGCCAAGCCCATGGGCCTGGTGGAAGGACCCGGAGGCCTGGGACAGGGAGGACTCGCAGCCACCCTGAGAGACGACAGCCGGGAGATGGAGGGCAAGTACGAGGAGTACGGCTACAATGCCCAGCTCAGTGACCGCATCTCTCTGGACAGGACCATCCCGGACTACAGGCCCAAAAAGTAGGTGGACACATTGGTATTGGGGGGCGGCATCATTATTGCCATTGCAAAGGCTATTACACATTACAAGGGCATAAAAATTGAGGATGGGTGGGCTGAATTAGCAGCAGTGAAGAGCCAGGCTCTTACCTACTCAAGCACTCAGGCTCATGCTCACACACAAATCGACGACCATGTAACCAGGTAACCAGCAGCTGCTTGTTCCATAGTTGCTTCACTGCCTTGTGCACATGCATACTGTACAAACACACACAAGCATGAATTCACAGACACATCACACCAGAGTTTGATACATATGTAAATGCACAGTGATAAATTTATTATGTTTTACAATATATTTATATCACTATATGTATCTCTGTATCTATATGTATAGCACTATGTCTATATTTGTCCCCCGCCACCGGCAAAACATAATATTCAGCTTCGTTTTCTCGTCCGTCTGTACGTCCGTCCCGTTGGTGTTATCGCAATATCTGAAGAAACAGTGTACGGATTTTGCTCATGGTTACCACCAACATGTAATTGGGGGTTCCTGCGAGAACAGTCACTTTTGGTGACCTTCAGGTCATTTTCAAGGTCACTGCGCAAATACATAGATTTTGCCTCTGTAAACCTTGTTAACGCGATATCTCAAGAAACCGTGGACCCATTTTGCTCATATTTAGCACAAGCATGTACTGGACTTGGGGGGGGCCTCGACACCAGTCGATTTTTGGTGACTTTCAGGTCATTTTCAAGGTCACAGTGCAATTACATAGATTTTGCCTTTGAAAACCTTGCTAACGCAATATCTCAAGAACCATTTGACCAATTTTGCTCATATTTAGCAACAACATGTATTTGAAGGTCCTGCAACACCAGTCGATTTTGGTGACCTTGAGGTCATTTTCAAGGTCACAGCACAATTACGTTGTACATAGAATTTGCCTCTGTAAACCTTGTTAACGCGATACCTCAAGAACTAGTCGACTGATTTTGCTCATATTTAGCACCAACAGGTACTTGGGGGTTTTCGCAACACTAGTCGATTTTGGTGACCTTCAGGTCATTTTCAAGGTCACAGCACCATTACATACAGTGGATTTTGCCTTTGTGAACAACCTTAACGCAAAATTGATCGCTCCTCTTTTTCTACCACATGGTTGTGTGAACTTTATATATGTTGGATAGGACAATTTTTTGTCAAAACATCTTACATGTGGTGGAGGACACAGTCACGTTACTTGCAATTACTTGGGTTGCTAACTGTATTTTGCTCAAATATGTTTTTATTTTTTCTGAGGAGCACTTAATTGCCCTCCTTAGATACAAAACATCCAACTCACAAGCTATATAAAAAATTGGCGACCAGAATATTAGAACCACGCTGGGCAGCAGGAGGGTTGGTTTTCAAAAAATGTGGTTTTAAAGTATCCACAGCCTAATACAAGTTGCTGCAGCCACTCAACACTTCACGAACCTGGTTAAACACACACACACACACACACACACACACACACAATCTACTAAAGCATTGGATCATGCTGCAAATAGCAATTTTAAAGGCTTAATACTATTGCAAATTAACAGTATGCAGGTTTAGATTACTTTTTGAAAAGTGTTGAAGTTACAAAGTTGACTTTAAGACATCAGAAGCAACCAAATGCAAGAAACAGTGACATTGTCCTCTGCCACTGCGAAGCGTGGAGCGGGGGATATAGTGGTCAGCCCGTCTGTCCGTCCGTTTGTCCGTATGTCTGTCCCATTGGTGTTAGCGCGATATCTCAGGAACCAGTTGACCCATTTTGCTTAAATTTATCACCAACATGTACTTGGGGGTCCCGTGACACCAGTAGATTTTGGTGACCTTCAGGTCATTTTCAAGGTCACAGCGCAATTACATAAATTTTGCTTTTGTAAACCTTGTTACCATGATATCTCAAGCAACGGTGGACTGATTTTGCTCATATTTACTACCAACATGTACTTTGGGGGTAACGCAACACCAGTTGATTTTGGTGACCTTGAGGTCGTTTTCAAGGTCACAGCGCAATCACGTAGATTTTACCTTTGTAAACGTTGTTAACGCGATATCTCAAGGATCATTGATTTTGCTTATATTTAGCATCAATGTTTACTTGGGGAGTCCCACGACACCAGTCGATTTTGGTGACCTTCAGGTCACAGCACAACTGCACAGATTTTGCCTTCATAAACCTTGTTAATGCGAAATTAATCGCTATTCTTTTTATACCACATGGTTATATGAACAGGGATACTTAAAATCTGAAATATGTTGGATAAGAATTTATTTGTCTAAAGATCTTACCTGTGGCGGGGGACACAGTCACATTAGTGGCCATTACTTGCTCATTTTAATTTGACCATCCTGTTGGGATATGCTAAAAGAATCACGTTCAAGGGTTAATTTTTTCCATTAGCTAATGATTTTAAAATTTGTGAATACACAACAATCCATTGGTCCAGCTGATTATATGGGGCTGTCACTCTCTCTGTTTATTATTAAATGGACAAGCATTTGGCATTTAGCAGTATATCAGAGGAGGTGTTCAGTGCTGTTTCTGCTTTACCTCCCTATACCAGCCCCAACTGCGCAGAGCCCTCCCCAGTATCTGGGGGGGCAGGGCTCCCTCCCTAACCTCCATCTACGACTCACACCCTCACACACTATCATTCTCATAAACACATACACACACACACTCATGCACATACAAGCATGCACTCACTAACACTCACTCCTAGTACACACTATTGGCTCACAAACGTATGCACACACACGAGCATACACACATATGCAGACACTCACATGCACACACGTGCGCAAAGACACACACAAAGCAGTTGCCATAACACCAGCAGGTGCACACTCTATGATTTGTTTGCTGACACGCTGTGCCACTGATGCACAACTGAAATGAACTGTGAACCTTACTGTACACAATGGAAACAGTGTATAGCTGCACTTTGACATGTGGAAAGAAAAACTGCATGATAACGCCTTGATAAGCCTCGCAGTTATCATGAAATTCAAAGTCATCAAAGAGATGAAGGATACGCTGAAGAGTTAGAAATAAGATTTTATGTGTAGAACACGGAGGGAGGGGTGGGACAGCCTCTCTAATACTTGGCCACAGAAAGCAAACTAGAGGCACTGTGACAGTGCGAACTGAGTGAACATGGCTCATATGAAAACATAGGATTTCGAGATGGTTGCTGTGGTGGCCACATTGTTTGACCAATCATGGTCAAAATCAATAGGGTCCATGCCTGATGTAATGGCAACGCACCCACAAAATTTCAGAGATATCCGTTCATTACTTTTTGAGTAGACAGACAGACAGACAGACAAACCAACGCCGGCAAAAACATAACCGCCTTGGCGGAGGTAATAAAAGGCCAAAAGACTGCCATTTATGCAGACACCTGTGTGTGTGTGTGTGTGTGTGTGTGTGTGTGTGTGTGTATGTGGTTAAGAGAGAGAGAGAGAGAGAGAATAGCAAAATTTGACAGCAAGAGATGCGATGTTTTTTTTGCCTTTGTGAGAGCACAATAGATCCACTTCATCCCGAAACGCTTTGTTCTTTGTCCAAATCTCTACTTGTCTGCCCATTTACAGAAAAAAAAGGGAAAGTTAAATGAGAAAGACTAATTAATAATAAAGCAGAACCAAAGTGCTTATGGAAATGGGATTTACTGGAATTACTGTCTCCGTGACAAAAAGCAGAGAAATCCGGACGGAAAGCACTGCACAGTACAGCACAGAGATTCGGGTCCGTGGATCTTCCTCCGCTGTCTGATTTTTATATATGTGTGCCTGTGCTGCTGCATCTGACACTCATATTATTCAAAGCATTTACACCCTGCATGATTGGGACAGTTTGTATCCAGGCAATAACATGCTCCACTGGCGTTCCAGATAAACAACATGCTTTATGTCACTATAAGCAAGTGCAGGCTCCGAGGGATATGTTAAAATATTACACACATCAATCGGCAACAGCATGAAGACGTTTCTGCATAAGAACACTAAAAACCTCCAGTTTTTGAATACTTCAATGGAAAAAAAACTAGCCCGGCCAATGTTTTTCTTTTTTTTCCTTCCATTTGTAAGAATGAAAATGTTACCGAGGACTAATGCCAAATATCGGCTCAACTGCCGGAAGTGGGCGCTTTCGTTCAGTTCTGCATGCAAAGCACTACAAATACAGTATATTACCGTTGAGCTCATTTTTCATTGTGACACTCAGGAGAGTGGGGGCAGGGGGTGCTTTTTCCAAATAGCAGTAAAAGTAAAAGCAATACTTTTATTACCTGAGGTAAGATTTCATTTCAATTGGCAGCCTCAACACGCCAGCATAAAACAGCACACATAAAAAAGTAATGGCATCTATCTGCACTTCATTCTGACACAGCAGTCTTCTCTCCGGCTCCCTCCCTACACTCATGCGGGAGGAAAGAATGGCACCTGCGTGACTGTCAGAGTATCGCAACTCGCCAGCCGCTCGGCAGAATAATGAAACAGGCTCTGCTCGCGTCGCTGTATGAAGGAGCGAGCACGAACCCGCGCTGACCCCAGGCGTTTAACGTGCATGCGTCCCATTAACGTCCCCCACTGAGTGTCCCTGCGTGACACTAATGGCTGAATGAGTGAGTGAATGAGCGATAAAGTGAGTGAGTGAGTGACCACAGTTTTCAACACAAAGACCATGCAGGCTATTTGTGCACCATGGGAAACAGAGGTACTCCACTCTTACGCATATCGCTGCAGTTTTGTAAATCTGCAATAATAATAATGGTCAATGAATAAGTGCCAAGCAACAGATTATGACAACTCATAGTAACTGGTTCACTACAAAGTGGGGAGTGTACCAAAGTGGATATACAGTACACTGAGGAGCCAAAGCATTATGACCACCTGCCACTTTTGCTGTTGGTCCACCGCATGATGCCAAACAGCTTTGTAAAATTAGTGTCGACATGAATGTCCATACCCAGGGTTTCCCAGCAAAAAATATCCCACAGAACCACACGCCTTCCACTACTACCCAAGGTAAACAGCATGTGTTGACAAAGAAGTGATAGGAAATAGGACTCATCGGACTGGTCTACCATTTCCAACACTCATGTGCCTATTGTTTGGGCTTTCAGCAGTGGACAGGGGTTAGAATGGGCTCTCTGGCTGGTCTGAGGCTACAGAGCCATTTATGTGGCAGCATGTGATGCTCTGTTTTGACTTGTTCCTCCCATATGCATTACTAAAATTATCCATGACTTGTGCCACAGAAACCCTTCTGCAGTTTGGATCGGACGGGATAGCCTTTGTCCTCCTTGCGCATCAATGTGCCTTGGGCAGGCAACACTTTGTTGCCAGTTAGGCATTGGTCTCTCCTAGGTGGTAGGTACTCACCTCTGCTAACCAGGAACGCTATCCAAGCCCTGCTGCTTGGGAGATGCTCCGACCCTGTCATCAGGCCAAAACGATTTTTCCCCTAATCAGAGTGACTCAGGTGTCATTTCTCTATCATCCAGCCGCTGTTCGCTTATCACCTGAGGTTTGTTGGCAGACCTTGACATGCACCCTTGTTGCGAGATAATCAATGTCACTCACTGTGAGTGATCATAATGTTTTGGAAATGGGTGATTTTTCTATTATTTGTAGTTTGGAAATGGGTGATTTCTCTATTATTTGTAGCTTGGAAATGGATGGGTTAGAAGTTTTAAGAAGAAAACCTCTCCCTGGTATTTATTTTATTTTATTTTATGCAACCAAAAATGTGCTCAGTGGCACAATACAGCAGCTCGGTAGAACTATTAGAGAAAGCAGCTGACAGGGCTTCTTGGTGACTCACAGCTAAGACATTGCTCTGCGAGCCCTGTGGCTGGGTGTTCAATATCAGGCGCACCGTTGCCAGTTAAGGCAGAAGGTTCGCATGGGTGAGTCCACAACTGGCGTAGCTTCGTCTGGGACATCCCTTATGAAAAATTACCACAAAATATGGAATTTCTATAGATATACTTTAGTTACTCTGTAGTTTACTATAGTGATGCTAAAGTAAATCACAAAAGTCAAACTCTACTATAGTAAACTATAGCAATGATATTCAATTACTATAGTATATTTGCAACAAACTGTAGTTTACTGAAGTAAAGTGTAGTTTACTATAGTTTACATCAATTTTACTGTAGTAAACTGTAGTTAACTATGGTAAATTTTTATAGGGGCAGTAGTGGTAAAGCCAGCTAAAATGTCAGGTCATTGCTCTGTAGCAACCACTGTTCGTTGGCAAGGTGCATGTACCTGACTAGGTTCATGGGTGGAACAGAAATATGGTGGGAAGGGCGACTTAATACAAGGGCTTCTCAGGGCGCCCCGAGCAACAACAGCCCCCTGATTTGGAGGATTTGAAAGTATTTTAAAAGACAAGTTTTCTTTTGATTTAATGTTTTCCTATGGATGTGTCTCAAACACACCAACTGTGCTCCCAGGTACACACTCCCATCAGATCTGAGGAGTGTGCACTCTGGCACATAGAGCTGGGGGTGAATCCCAGCCCAGGGGCCTAAGATTAGGTTAAACCACCCCTGGACAGGACTCTAACTCTCCTACGCATAGGACTTCATGACAGGATTTTAGGCAGGAACAGACAGGAGTCACCGGTGATTTTGTTCAGCTTTTTTATGTAATGTGATCACAGGGTTTTCCATGGAGCCACTGGGAAAATCTTTGCCATGGTGTTTTGAAGTCATTTTTTATTTTGTAACCCGTAGTGAATATTTGAAAAGGCCCTTTGTCAGAGTGTAGGCTCAGATACGATACCATGATAGAGGTAAGCAGCTCCCTGTTTGGGGTTTTATTGCACAGATTTTGGCTCCTTCGTCAGTATTCCCTTAGCATTTCCTGCTAATCTGTCACTCACTCAGAATTTGTCCTAGTCTGGAGCCTGAGCTCAATCAATTTAACTCACAAATTAAAGTGTTACTCTTGTTCACGATTTGCTTTATTGATTGTGCCAGTCATTGAATTTGCCAAAATGTGTTTGTGAAGAAAAAAAAGAAAGAAAAAAACATTAAGCCATGCACAGGAAATTGTGTGTCAGAGTTATGGATAAATATTGACTGAATCAAGGCCTCAATGTGCCGTGGCAACAATAATGCTTTCTATTATCGCAAGAGGCCCATACTTTACTGTGGGTTGTCTGGAAAATAATGCAAACTGCCTTGTAATACTTAAGTTCTTGCAATGGCAGTGAATCCTTGAAAAATTTTTCATTTAAATACATTTAACAATACGAAGCATTTAGGCAGCAGGTCCTTGTTTTCCCCCAAAGTTGGACAGGAATGTGCAATTCATTGTGAAAGCTATGTTCTATTTTTGGAGGCTAGAACATGAATACATATATATTTGGCTTCAACAGGAATACGAATCATTATAATGAACTGAATGATTAAGTAATTATTAAAAAAAAACTACGCATTGCTTGTCATAAACTTTTCTTGACAATGTTATCTGACCCCTGTAATGGATCATTGATTTTAGCACCAAAAAAAAGGCATTTTAAAGTAGACACCACATAACCCAGTGTTTCGAGTCAAAAGGCAAGTCAGTTGTAAGATTACTACCATCATCAAGGCAAAATAGGCATGTTAAAAGTAAACAAATGTGGGCAGTACCGTATTTCATGAATGATAAGATAAGATATACTTTATTGAACCCCGTGGGGTAATCTGTTCTCTGCATTTGACCTATCCTATAGTTAGGAGCAGTGGGCAGCCACAGAGCAGCGCCCAGGAACCAACTCCAGTTTTAAAGCCAGTTTCTTGGTCAGGGGTACTGTTTGGAGTGTTGCTATAATGCAGTGGTTCTCAACGTCGGTCCTGGGGACCCCATGTGTGTGCTGGCTTTTGTTCCTACCACAATTGCAATTGTAGAACTTTAACAAGCTGTGACTGTCTTAATTAGGTGTTTTTCATGTTCAGAGTTGTTTATATATCTCTTTAGTCAAATGTTACATAGGAACATCCATACATGCAATGAAGAATAAAACACCCTTGAAGATAGTGTGTTTATAGTGTGTTGCAATACTGCAAGTAATGTCAAGTAACATAACATGTCAAACAGATCAAATTATACACTGAGGAAATCAATAAACCCCAGATTAGGCTGCTGGACACAACTGTTTCAAGTTCTTTCAAAAAGCTTCAGGTGAACTTAATCAGATCAACATAACACAAAACTGGTTTGTTTGTGGACTACATTTGTCATGGTGAGCCAAGTAGTTTTCACTAATTAGGAGCCATCTACATCATTAATTTGATTGGTTACATTGTTTTCTCTCCTTTTATGCTGTTATTTCCGATATACTGCAATGTGCGAATGCTATTTTTGAAATTCTTGATGGCAAATAGATATTTCTGTTAAGTTGTGGGTTAAGAGGGCAAATAACCGCTCTAAACATTAAATGCACATAATTAAGACAAATTAGCAGCTTGTTAAAATCCTACGATTGCAATTGTGGTTGGAACAAAAGCCAGCACACACGTGGTCCCCAGGACTGACGTTGAGAACCACTGCTATAATGCATGTTTTTGTGGATGGGGGAAACCAGAGTACCCAGAGAAAACCCTCGCAAACACAGGGAGAACATGCAAACTCCACGCAGAAAGGCCCCAGGCTGGAATTGAACCCATGACCTTCTTACTGTGAGGTGGCAGTGCTAACCACTATGCCACCGTGCCGCCCTTAAAAAAAACCACATAGTGTAACAACCAACTTATATAGGCAAGGACTGTAAAAAAAAAAAAAAAATAAGACATGCAGAAAATAGAATGGAAGTGCGGTCTTGGATAAATTACATTGAATAATCGGATTTTACACGTGGATGCATATATAACCATAATGACTACAGATGTCCGTAGCGCAGATTCCATTAGGCAGATAATTCAGCCATATTTGACTGCGTGGATGCATGGACATGCTCTCTTACATAGAAGATAAGGAAGAAATAGGGGCATGGAATAGTGAAAGACGTGGCAATTATTTTTCAGTCCAGCAGAGTGCCCTTTCCCACAATGCCTTGTTTTCTCATTGTGTTGAGCCACTGGGGTATTTCTTCAAAAGTGTACGGCAATTTAAAATATACAGGCGAGGCAATTACAGTGAATTAAGCAGGCTGGCCATGTGCACGATATAAAGATTCTCTAGACGGCAGAGATACACTCTCAGAAAAAAAGCGCTCTTTGGCTCGACTCCATAGGGGAACTCAGCTTACTTCTTTATTATGGATATGGGACCCTCTACGGAGGGTATAAAATGCGCGATAGCTCCCAGATTGGACCGTTTTGCCTGACAAAAAATGCTTGAACTAGATTGGTTTCCGCTATAGAGGCACAGAGGAGACTTTTGGAAGGTTTTTTTGTGAGTGTGGAAAGTTAAAAGGGAGGCTGTATCACTATATGTTAACCTTTTTTTAAAAAAATAAGTTTTCCCTGCAGTATCACTGCAGTCTTGGTTAAACCAAAGGGCATTTTGGTGAATTTCCTGTCTGTGCATCTGCACGTTGAATCAGGGAGTGGTTCTATCGGCTACAGTGGGTTGTTTGATGTTGTGAAGCCGTCATTACAGCAAGGATAAGATGAATTTAATGTTCGTACTACTGCTCAATATTTTTCCTCCAGTTGATGGTTTGATTCGATCATTCAATTTGTTTATTTATGAAAATGCTTTGAGTGTAGTCATAAAAATTGGCAAAGACATATTAAAGCATTTAAGATTTTACATTGGAAGTTGAACCTTCCATGGCAGAGCTGCATTCACCAGTGGACTATAATGATACTCCTGGAAGAGGATTGTTTTGTTGATCACGCAGCAACACTTATACATTGACATAAGATTATGCTTATGATTCAATGTTTTTGGAATGGCTTCGAGATGTGCACCAGGGTCATCTTTGGGTGTCGCATGAGTTCTGAATCTCAGATGACTGTACACTAGTAGGAGCCCAGCATCGAGTGCAGTCCTCAATATCATGGCCTATGAGTGCCAGCTTGTCATTTAACATGTGTTGTACTTCTTGAGGCAAAAGTTTTTGACAGATTGAGGTGGCAAGGGCCTCAGTAAATAGGGCAAAGAAACTTGGGAACCGTTGTACCCTCATGTTACCTCTAAAAACATCAGAATACAAGTGATGTATGACCATTACTGAAGACTGAGGCAGAAGGGGAATCAGGCAAGATCTTAATCCGTTTGATAAATGATTTGTCAGCTCCAAAATGTTCAAAGTCTGCGAAAAAAAGAAGGACCAGCTTGCTGAGTCTAAAGCTTTTTCTGCTTTCATGGTTGTGGCTGCAGAAATGCCATTATTTGACTGAACGATTAATTACGCGGTAAAAATTACACATTTTCTTTTATGAATAACCCTATTTTATAAGGCCTCTGCAGTGGATTAATTTTATGTTATTTATACTAACTGTATTGCTAATTATAGGTTCCAAGAAGTCATAGTTTGTTAAATTTTCTGTATCTTTTTTATGTTTTCAGAGATTATGGAGAAATATTTAAAATGAGTCTCATCTGTTTTGTTCAGAGTGTCAGTTTCTAATGAATATGTGAGGACAAGTTTTATCTTTTGTTTGCTAACAGCTGCCCTTATCACACAACTCAGATAGCTTCTCCCTCAATCTTACTGCAGAATGGTAAATTTAATTCCCAGCATATCAATGATATCAAGTTCATATCCAGATTTCAGTAGCTGAGTATGTTTTTATCTTTGCTATTCTAGAGAGCACATTAATTCTGAGATTTTAATTTGGAGACATACTTATCCTATTTTACTATTTGATGCTGACCAGGTTGTACTTTAATTATTGGCCTTTTTCATGCTCTATAGCCAAAGCAGATAGATGCTCAGCGTATATGTGCATGGTACATTGAAGAGGGCTGCCTGTAACTATTGAGACAACATTTGACTCAATATTTACTGTTTGGGATTTTGAATGATTTTAAAATGATTCGATTTGCACTTTGGATTAGTAATATAGATTAAACTGCAGCCTGGTAGCTTTAATTTAAATGCATTTCCATCCATATCCAGCGATAATAATAGGATGCTCTTTTTTCACACATATCTACATTTTATATCATTATTCCAATAGGTATCTAATTTCATCCATAAAGTTTAAGTCCATGTTTTTGTAAAGAGTTTATAGCGGTCTCCTGACTGCATTTGCCCTTCATATATTTCAAGTTAAATGATTTCACGATAAAGTACCATAGGTATATATATTTTTTTTCTCTTAAAAGACTTTGGGATCAAGGTATTAGTTTGGACTTATTAACTATGATGGTCATTCCAATCTCCAATGAGCCAGTCAGATAAGGATGGGCTTTCCCCTCTTAAGCCTGGTTTTTTCCCAAGGTTTGTTCCTATCTGTTCTTATACAGAGTTTTTTGTGGCCACTGTCACTGTAGGCTGGCTATTGAGGGGGTTCAGGCCAGGGTTCTACGGTAAAGCGCGTTGTGACAAATGTTTGTGAATTGTGCTATTCAAATAAAGTTTGATTTGATTTGATAATTAACTAACATTACTTTGATTTGACAGTTAACTAGCATTACATTGATTTGATCGTTAACTAGCATTACTTTGATTTGATGGTTAACTAACATTACTTTCTGGAGGGGCAGAGCTGTTGTACACTTGAGCCAGACACTAAACCAGCATGGCTTTAGTGGCACGTAAGCTTTATTAATGATGCACTGTGTGCAATGTAAGTTACCTGCTTATTCTGCATTCTTACATCTGAAACATGTCCAAACTGCAAAGCTAGTATAAGAAGGAATAGGATATGGAAAGTGGATGTGTGGGAAACCTTACAGGACTCTTCCCTCCTCCCTCTGCCCATTTCTAGGGGCAGCAGAAGTGCCAGTGCAGTACAAGGGTCAACCCAACTCCCTCACTCCTTTACGGCATTATGGAACCAGGTCATGTATGGTTAAAAATGGGTCTCTGCATCTGAAACGGAAGCTGGCTGTTTCTTATCTCCTTGAGTTGAATTTTTCTGTGACTAAAAAAGAATGTTTGTTCACAGTCTCAGCCCCTTCAGATTTCACTTTGTGAACTTTGAAATGGTAGTTCTTATTTATGTAATTTTGCTATTCCAACTGAGAGGCGGTCTGCTAATTATTTCTTCTTTAAAGCACGAAAAAGTAACCAGTGTGTTTATGGCCTTGACCGTTATTAGCATATTGATATTCTTGCATTCATTTAATAAAATAAAAATGAACTGGACGATCAATTCCATAATTTTTGACTACACTTCATGCTAAAAAATAATTACCTTTGTGAACTCAGCAATAATATCTGTTGATGCAGTCAGCAAAGCCACTTGCATTGGGTACAACCATGTGTCAAGGCATTTCAAAAAAATTGAAAGGGGGTGACAGTATGCTGCATTGTTTGAACTTTTGTTTCCGCAAAAAAATCTTACTCCCAACGTATCAAATAAAGACACTTGGCCAAGACCCCTCGCTGACACTTTTTATAACGCACTGGGTACCCCTTTAACTTCATATTCCAGTGAGCAGGGCAGTCCTATAGACTTAAGGTGATTGTGCTTTCCTAATGGTTAAGGCTTGGGTTCGGGGTTTGGGAAAGGCAATCTGCGTTTTTGAAAGACAGTTACCACTTACAGTTGCAAATGCTAAACACAGTTTTGTTGACCCAACCATTTACCCCGACCTCTTTCCTGTGTGTATTTAATGTCATCAGACTTGCTGGCTGGCTGTCATTAATTTGTACTTTTCCCATTAATAGTGAATCCAATTAAATATGAATATGAGTTTTCTTTTTTCTTTTTTTTTTTGCATATTTTAGGTCAAAAGTTACGCTCATGAAAAATGTATTGCTTTCTGTATCTGTTGTTGATGTGAACTTGTAACAAACAACCTATTTTCCAATTAAGTTGATTTTTATGACCGACACAGACAAGCAGAGTGAAACATAAATTAAAACTTCTGACTCCAATTAGAATATTCAACTGCTACAAACTTGTAATGTAATCAATGACATTATTACATAACAATGCAATATAAAATTTTATTCGACATTGCATGATACTACATTAATTATATTGCATTATAATTAAAGTATAATGTCATTTATTATACCTCATGAAATGTTTATGCATGTTCTCTCACTAAAAGAAATCTCAAGCGCAAAGCTTTTATGGCCTTGGCCTGTGTCAGTACTTGGATATTCCCACAATAGTTGGTATGGTTTAGGGTTGGCCAATAAAAACAATAGCAATGTATACATCAGTGGCAGTTGCTTAGCTGAGATTAGAGGAGGCGCAAACACTCATTTTTACTAATGATTTGTCTTGAGCAGTTTTTAATCATTTTCCTGGATTAACTCATTTTCCCATGATTAGAATGATCCATCAGCTGTTAAGCACACAGCTTCAGTCTTAGTGCAACGTGGCAGCAGTAAATTCAGTAAGTATGCTGTACAAAAAAGATAAACTAACCAGTGAACACTGTTTGCTTTCTGCACATTCTGCAATGCAATCTATCTAACCTGCGCTTCTTGACTATTTGAATTATAACAAAGAAAGCAGACAGGCAACAGTAATCAATGTTTTGAAGACTGTTGATTGACATGCAATTTTCCATCCAGATGAAATGCTTTATTTCTCGTCTTGCCTTGACGAGGAGACCTGGCCACACCTGGTGGTGTTGAATATTTGGAGTTTGCAGTTCACGTAATGTTCATTTAAAATAAATACATTTAAAAAATAATAATAATTAAATACTGGTCCCAACTAATCAATAGTATGAAGGTTTTTTTTTGCCTCCTCTCTCTTTAGTTCAGCATTCACCTATGGTATAAATCTTCTCTGCAGGTGGTGGACAAAATATTCAGATATTAATTCAGTTCTGAAAGGACCAAATTTTTGATCCCTGAATTTCGGGTGTGTCCATGATAAAAATGATACAATTATTTTGGCTTGCAAGGCGAAGAAAGTCAGAATTATGAAAACCAATCTCCAACACCAGAAAACAACAACAGCAATAAAGAACTCTGGCCGCAAGTAAAAAGCTCTCGACAGGAACAGAGGACCAATTGAAGGATAGTTGCTAATAACTACAGAACTACTCCTATAAAAACCACCGCAGAATTGATTCAATCCTTGGAAAAGTAAGATGGTCGGATGAGTCATATTTTGCTGGGAGCTTGTCGTTGTTATTTTTTTCATAGGGAGCATGTCCGGACATTATAGGATTCTAGCAGGTGGACAGGGAAAACTATTTTTCATATGAAATATTGGAGATATTACCATGCTTTAAAGATAGCAGTGTGCTTAAAATGCGTGTTGAGTAAAGGTGAACTTAAAACTGATCATAAATTCTACTTCCTTGTGATGACGTGCCAGCTTGCTACCTTAGTATATTTCACTTTAAGGAGATCTGCTTTCCATTATTCTGCTAACCAACATGCATTATTTCCGAGAAGCTGACTTTTTTGGAATGAAATCACTGAGAAACGGAATGTTCCTAATCAGATTTGAAAATTCAAAAACAGAATATTTATGAAAAAATGTTTGGAGGTCAGTCAACAAAACCCATCAGATCAGTATCGTACTCAATGATGTAACTCACTTATAGTGCATCAAGAATCTTGATTTAAATACCATCTTCTAGGGGAAAATAACAAAAGGTATATGTTGTGTTCACTACCTAGAACTGATCACAAAATATGAATTATACGCACTGAAGCTATATATATATACCCCAATTCCGAAACAGTTGAGACAAAGTGTAAATTGTGAATAAAATCAAAATGCAATGACTTTCAGATCACATGAGCCAATGTTATTTACATATAATGCTGAAACTGAGACATTTTACATTTTTATCCACAAAATGAGCTCATTTCAAATTTTCTGGTTGCAACAGGTCTCAAAAAAGTTGGGACACAGGCAGAAAAAGGGCTGAAAAACCAATTAATATATAAGAGAATCAGCTGGAAGAACATTTAGCAAGTAATTAAGTTAACTGGCATCAGGTGTGTAACATGATTGGCTATAAAAGGGATGTCTTAGAGAGGCTGAGTCTCTCAGAAGTAAAGATGGCCAGAGGCTCTCCAACCTGTGAAGGCTTGTGTAAAAAAATTGTGGAATACTTTAAAAACAATGTTCCTCAACATCAAATTGCAAAGGCTTTGAAGGTCTCATCATCGACTTTGCATAACATCATCAAAAGATTCAGAGAAACGGGAAAAATCTCTGTGCGTAAGGAACAAGGCGGAAGACCTTTACTGGATGCCCGTGATCTTCGAGCCCTCAGACGCCACTGCATCACTCACCAGCATGATTCTGTCATTGACATAAATGGGCCCAGGAATACTTCAAGAAACCACTGTCTGTAAATATAGTCTGCCATGCCATCCACAGATGCCACCTAAAACTCTATCATACAAAAAAGGAAGGCATTGTTGAGCATGATCCATAAGCGCCACCGTGTTCTGTGGGCCAAGGCTCCTTTAAAATGGACTGTAGCAAAGTGGCAAAGTGTCCAGTGGTCAGACGAGTCCAAATTTGACATTCTTGTTGGAAATCATGGGCGTCCTCCGGGCTAAAGAGGAGAAAAACCACCTCTCCTGTTAGCAGAATTCAGTTCAAAAGCCAGCGTCTCTGATAGTATGGGGATGCATTAGTGCATATGGTGTGGAACACTTGCATGTTTTAAAAAGCACCATGAATGCTGAAAGGTATATAAAGGTTTTAGAGCAACATATGCTCCCCTCCAGACGACATCTATTCCAGGGAAGGCCTTGTGTATTTCAGCAGGACAATGCAAAACCACATACTGCAGCTATTACAACAGCATGGCTTCGTAGTAGAAGAGTCCGGTGCTGAACTGGCCAGCCTGAAGTCCTGATCTTTCACTGATTGAGAACATTTGGTGCATAATTAAACGAAAAGTCCGTCAAAGGAGACCCAAAACTCTCCAGCAGCTGGAAGCCTGTATTAAACAAGAGTGGGATCAAATTCCAATGGCTAAACTCAAGAAACTTGTCTCCTCAATGCCCGGACGCTTCCACTCTGCGTTAGAATGAAGAGGGGATGCTACACCATGGTAAACAGGCCCCTGTCCCAACTTTTTTGACTCCTGTAGCAGCCATCAAATTTGAAATGAGCTCATTTTGTGGATTAAACTGTAAAATTTCTCAGTTTCAACATTTGCTATGTTATCTCTGTTCTATTGTGAATAAAATACTGGCTGGTTTGATTTGAAAGTCATTGCGTTTTGATTAATTGGGGTAATATATATATATATATATTTTTTTTTTACTTTTCACATTCATATTTTGGTGGGCAAATTGTTTTGTTTTTATATCACAGTACTGTATTGCTGCTTGTAGAGTAAATATGGCAAAAGTAGATGGGTCATATGAGAATTTTATTTAGGTTCAAATTGTTCATACTTTGGTAGGGTTAACTGTTACATCATACTACCAAACATACCCTTGTTATGCTCATGTGAAACAGGATGCTTAATTCTAATTAGTCTTTATCTGTCATACAGTAACATATGCAATGCACGGTTTTTGTGTTAAATGGACTCAGGGCTTTCAATTCATCACCCATAAAAAAAAGAACACTTAAAAAAAGCCACAAAAATTGGACTAGTTTCCCTGTAGGAAACCTTAATAAGTCTTATCAGAAACTGACCATTTCTACACAGGCAGGGTTTGTATTCTCCTCTGGAATTAAGGCAAGTTTTAGTATTGAATCATTCAGTTAACTGTAACTGCACTTTACTTGAACTAATCCAATATAACCACTGGCGTTTGACTGTAAGAGAGGTGAGAGAAGCAAGAGCAGAGTGCGGAAGCATGTACTTGTGCTTCTTGAAGGGTGCTATAACACACACGATTCCTCAGTATAAATTTCCTTTTGGCCACCGCAGTCCAGACAAGGAGACCGCTACCAACCAGCCCCACAAGTGGCTAATTGGCTTCTAATTGCATGAGAATTATTGAACAGAGCTCTTTGAAGACTGGGGGGCTAATAGATGGTCTTCATATCTCATCCGTGCCCATCTGATATAATATTGATTTCTCCGCTTTGCTTGGGTTGAAAAGCCCATCTAACCGACCATTAATTTTAATTACATCCACCAGCAACTCATGCTACGGTTCACAGTGGCAATGAACCAGGGTTTTTTTTACAGCCACCCGGGGAAACAGAACAATATATTTTTCTCCTGAATTCTCCCTGCTGCAGCCTCTCACGGTTTTATACAGCTTTTTGAATATAAATGATGAATATAAATGCATATATATTTGAATATAATATAAGCCTTGTGCGTTCCCGCGGCTCAATTTATATATGTCAATCACATTATGTCAGATTCTGCTTGCTTTCTTTTCAGAATATAATTTAATCTGAATAAAATTAGTACAAGTTTATGAGCATTTAAGGGCTGCTATATTTGTAAATAAAAATATGCCAAAATATGTTACTTGCTTCTGTAAGGCAGTTTTGTTTACGTATAATTTCTCACAGTCCAATTCACATTCAATCTAAGGCTGATTTGTGGGAAGTGCTGAAGACATACCTTGTCATTTTTGCTGAGCACCGTATGCCGTGTGCTTTGGGATCATAAAAGATGAAGCCTTATGGCCATATAAACCTATCTAGGGTCTGACATGGTTGCACAGTGCTGTAATATACTAGGCAAGCATGAAAATTGGAGAAAATAGCCTTAAGTCAGCGTTAACTTTTAAACATGAAGTTTTTGTTTATTTTTTCAAATTCCATGACACCGTAAGAATGCATTTGGGTGAACACGGACAATATTTGTTTCCATCTCTGTGTTTATCTATTGTAATTTAGCACATTTAGCCGCACATTTATTGGTGCATAGATGTTATTTACAGAAAGAATTGAGCCATGCCTCAAGCTGGAAAAAGAACATTCTACTGTGTCGGATTTTGTTACTATTTATTTATTTTTCTGAAAGGAATTCTCAGAAGGCCTCTCAGCGGAAAGTTTGAAATGACACTGGACAACTAGCCAAAAGAAGTTTACAATTTCAGTGTTTTTCAAAGGTTGGGGTTCTATAAATCCATGCCATCGGGGAAGTGGGACTTTAAATTGCTTCTATTGTTTTTCCCTGGAGCTTTGTGGGTTATCTGTCACAATGTGATAACTACTAGTGAAGTCTAAAGAAGTGCTGCTCGGCTGTTTCATTTCCTGGACCTTTGATTCCAGCGGATGGGTTCACGGGGGCTTCCTCAGTGACCATTTGGAAATAAATGCCTCATGCCCGGGCCTGGCTCTCGAGTCTGGCTGGAAGATTATCTCCTCAGCAATCGCCGAAATGACACTAACGCGAGCGGCTACAGTTTGGGGGCGGAGGGAGCCGGATTGGACTGCGGCAGCAGCTACCTCTTTGGTGTTGCGGGAGCCCCGCGGGTTATCTCAGGTTAATGTGTAAAATTTTCCTCCGCAAATAACATAGCCGGCGAGAGAAGATGAACTACCTTGGCGTTCGCGGACGCGAGCGGCCGACCGGATGAGAGCGGCGGGGATATTTCTTAATCTGGCAGTCTGTTTCTGTCAGAGCTTGTTCCTGGTGAAATTATGATAACTTGCAGTGAACTTACTTCCATTATGACTGGATGAGCCGATCCTTCATCCAGTTATGGCCTACAAGCCTCCCCATTCTGTCCGACAGGTAGGAATTTTAGCTTGATCAATGAGGTGGACTGTATTCAGTAACTGGGGCAAATGAACAACAGTATCACATTACAGCTTCAGAAGCTTAGAGTTAGTTATTAACTCCACTCCGCACTCTTTTCACGCAATGTGCACTTTTCCCAATTGGTTTAATTAGCTTTCGTTTCACAATGAAAGGCCAAAAGCTTCCTTTTATGGCCAGCATTCCTAATTATGCTCTGACATACAATAGTTACCACAGTAGTTTAGCATAGCGATGTAAAGATATAGCATCTGTAAGTAAGTGTTAATAGACTGTATAACTTTGTATCAAAAAATCTTTTGTTAAAAATTCTATTATTTATTTCATTAATGTGTTTATAAGTCATAAAAAGTGGACATTGGGCATTTGTTCTCAGTTATTCTCAGTTCTCAGTAGTAACTCATCATATCCTGCATCAGCTAACTGGATAATGTGGGATATTTTTGTGATTCTTTCTTTTTTTTTTGTAGTCATACTCTTTTCCAACCAATTTTGAAGTAATACAAAAAAAAAAAATCTCGACTGCCCTCACTGAATATATCACAGTAGAACACTGGAAGAAAGGAAACGAATTGAATATCATTTCCCAGAGAATGAAAAAGGTGAGAGGAAATTGTCATCAATAACAACATTCTTGTCAAGAATTTTGAAAAGGTAGAAGGAATAAAATTCAATATATGTTGTTGTCATGCATGCCTGTGGGTTGAGAAGTAGCTACGCACCTGCTTTTTAACTTAATTTAAAAAATAAATGAATGTTTTTCTCTTCCTGGCATGATACCGTACGATAAATAGAACTCCTTGGTAGGAAACAACAGTGGCAAAACAGTAGCAAAGAGTCATTATACTTGAGATATTGCTCTCTGAAATACTTGGCTGAGCAGTTTTTTAGACAGGGATATTTGAAATTCAGAAAGGCGTCATTCTTTGGAAATGATATTTCTTTGTCTCAGTAGTCCTTTGTGTTAATATTTCAACTGAAAATGAATTCTGTGATCTGCCAATGACAGTCATTCCATCCCTCTGCAGCCGTAGTGATACGAATTGGCATGCGGGTGCCAGTGTTTTGCAAGATGCCCTTAAAGCATTGTGATTTATAAGGTGCCATGAGAACAGAGCTGGCCATGCAGTCAGAGGCAGACCAGGAATGGCAAGAACGCCTCAAACTGATTTCCTACATGCATGTAGCAATACGGAGACCATCCCAGACACACCCATACAGTCCTGATCGTGCTCTGGTATACAGTCATCACACAAGGAATTCTGTGATATTTTATTATTTTAATAAGTCAGACTTTTTGGAAATAAGTTCTTTTCAATTACAGGTATTGATTGTTTGGGCACTATTTGATATGATACAATTTATTTGTATTCCTACCTTTCAATTTTACCATCCCACACGGGCACTTCTCTATGCACTTTCAAAGCAACTATGCAGTGTATGCTTGGTGAATTATTTCCCTCCCATAATTAGTCATCCAAAGCAGTTGGGTAATTAATTCTCAGTTTGGATTGGATTATCTTTTTAGTTTCCGATTTTGACCAAAAGCATGAGCCACGGTTTCCGACGATTACAATCCTCATACTCATAGTTTAATTTGGGGGGGCATCAAAAACTTACCACGGCAATTACTGGCTGCAACGGACTTCTCTACAGTTCATTTTTATTATTGATGTCAGATTTTTGCTGAAAATAAAAACATGGCAGTAACCTGCCAGCTACACGAGCCAGCAGTACCAGGCAATATTTTTCTGGATCCTTTGCTTCATGTCTGCATCACTCCCAAATCTTTCATTTGATACTCAGAAAATATAGTGTCATGGTTTGTGAGGTGTGAGTGTTGTTTGGACTTTTCTTTGCGGCTCTCGTCCCGGGACAATATCGTATTCCTGGACTATCGAATTCTTTACCCAGCTGGCTGATTGAGCTGGGGCAGCGCTATCCCAGACTCTATATAAGCACGAAGTCTGGCACGCCCCCTTCACTAGAGTGTCTGTTTTTAGCTTCGCACTATAGCCGAAGATATCTTTAGTCAGGTTTTGTATGACTTTCTATCTTCTAATTATTGGAGTTTCTTCTCCCTTTTTCTATCTCGCTTTGCTTCCGTGGTTCGGACTATTATACGTCCTTTGGAAGCGCGAGTACTTTCGTTTGGTCTGTATTATTCTCTGTGTTTGTACTGTGTCCGAGCTACTCTCTTTCTCTCTGGTCATCGCACTTGGCCTCCGAATTCTACCGGCCATTACATATAGTCTGTGGCTCAAATGTATTGCACTGGATTATCTATTATCTAATTTGAAAAATGCCACTACTTTTCTTTTGCAGAAAAGTTTATCATGAAATACCCATAAGCATACTCATTTTTAAAGTCAGAAGAAGCAAAAAGATGTGTCAATCACTGGTAAATAAAATATGATGAGTGGGTTTGTTTTTGAAACTTCATATGGCAGGACCAACTTTTTGTTGTTTTTTTCATCATTTTGCATGTGAAGACAAATGGCTTTATACCAAGTAGATATTATGCTGCACAGATTTCAATCAGGAAGTACAAAGTGAATAAAGTCAAGATTTTTGTTTATTAAACAGATGATGTAGTAACAAAGCCTTGGTGTATTAAATCTATGGTGCTTATATTCTGCAGGGAGGTTTGCAATTGAGGAGCATCAGCCCTGAGCAGCAGCAATGTGAATCCCCCTGTGAAATTTATGGAATTTAGGTAATGGTGGTAATGGCTGATGACTTCAGGTGACACTGACAGAGCTTATGAGGCCTATGAAGAGGAGACACTGAAAAATCTGCAAAGATAAAGCTGTGATGGGGAGGTGGAGGGACTCACATTATGGTTTTATGAAGCTCTAGAACATGAAGAAAGACATTTAACAAGACAGCAGTAACGTTATAGGCTAGCAATATTGCTGTGTTTCTGAGCTGTTGGGTAGACATATACAGGTGATCTCGCACAATTGATGGCTCTGAACAGGGATGGTAAGGGGAATTATGAGCAAGCTTGCAGAGAGGTGTGAAAGGTAGGATACGAATGGAAATATAACATGACCCAAAGCATGAAAAGGATAGCCTCTGTAATGAACTCCGCTTAGCTTCATTTGTGGCGAAGCATTTATTCGCTCCTCCAACAAAATTGGAAAGGGTTAACCTAATTACCCGGGTCTATCTGTCTGTCTGTCTGTCTGTCTGTCTGTCTGTCAACAAAGTATTAAAAGAAAAAAATTACTCAAGAGATTTGAACCACAGTATACCAGCAAGAAGGCAGTATTAATTTCTGGTAGTGATTCCTGGGACGTTACCCACACGGAAAGAACCTATATAAACGTACTGGTTTTAATATAGGGCCACATATAGGTTTTGCATATATGCAACATACATAAAATTGTCCGTTTTCATATATTATAGGTACATATATGTATACCTATGGGTATACCTACCCATTCCTATGTATAAAACTCCTACGTGTTTTTTTTATATATGGCGTCCCCAAACTCACCCGAATCTGGGATATCCAACTAGGGAAATATGTATAAGTTTTTAGGCTTATTTGCATATGCGGCCCCCTGTTGACAATTCAGGAGAGTGCACACAGCCCGCGGGCGTTATCAATTGCTTCCTATACACTTGCTAAGAGAAATTTCACAAGCTCAGAACAAGGGCAGAGGTTAATCAGATGCTCAGATGGTCAGAAACTTATTTATGAGCGCTCGTCTAGCCAACAGGACGCGCCTAAGGGAACTCTAATCTACATAACCCTTCCCAGCAGGCCCTTCGCAATTTGCATCCCTGTAGCACATTAGCCAATTGCGCGCTACTTCTGAAAAGAGCTGCCGACCACTGCTGGTTGATACAAGGCGGGGATTAAAACCTATGTGTTTATATAGGTTCTTTCTGTATGGGAATTTAAGAATCTTTGTTATTTCATCCCTGTTGGAAAAAGTCTGGGACCTTTAGTTGCTATAAGCATCTCAGATAAAAGTGTCTGTTAATTAAAACTGTGAACAGAAATGTAGACATAGGGCTCTGAATTCGTAGACCAGGCGCAGGCGCGGCGCAGGCGTGGCGAATGGGGGGTGCGCCGCACCAACGGGGTGTGTCCAGGCGTATGTTGCAATTTCGTGCCCGGCGTAGCCTGGCGCAAGTACTCCTCTGTCCCGCCTCGGTCCCTCCTGCCGGCGCAAGTGGCAAAGAGGGAGGAGAGAAGGCGTGTTTGGATATAACACAGCCGAGTCAAATCTTCACCAATCAAATGAGCTCCTCTCCTCACCTTTAATGTGTTGGAATATAGAAGCCTCTGTCCTATATCTGCATGATGCGTTAATGTTGCATTTTACTTTGCTGCTTCAGGCATGTTTTCTGCACCGCTTACGTCTATATTAAACATTACGAATATGAGTTAGCTAGCTGGCTAGCTAGGGCATTCGCGAATTATTACCATTAGTGAACTTGAATGGAATTTCAAAACGAAACTACGTCAGATCATTCAAACTTATGAAGTTGGAATGAAATACGATGGTTGCTCATTTATTTCTTCTGCCTGCATCATTGGGAAGAGAAACGATGGATAGCGTGTTGCTATTATTACACCCTGTTGCTGCTTAAAATTTTGGGATTGACATGCATGGACAACAATGCAAGATACGTTACACATTTATTTTCAATATCTTAACTCAGTACGAAATCGTAGCAATCAGGCTGTATTCCTTTCCCCCACTAAAAACGATAAAACCTAAGTGACAATAATAGTAGCCTAGTATTAAGCCCCTTGCACACTGGACGCGAAACAAATTTTTCGTACGACAGATTGCGTTGAACGCAGTGTCTACGTGTCTGAAAGTCTGACAGGGTTTTAATATATCTCCGTGTCCGACAGTCGATTATTGTTTTTAATTTCTTCAAATCTACTGAATGTTTTAGATATTAAACATGAATGTTTTGATAAGAGGGCTCAGTTCTTCAAGATGAGTACCGAGAATTTCAATCAATGTTTCTGTTTAAGCTCTGCTCTATAAAGTGAGTCGACATTGGCGTGGGACAATGTACAATGCCTGTCGGACATGAAATGCAAAATACTCCGTGTCTGACAGCCAAAAAAAAAAAAAAAAAAGGACGATTAGAACAGATTGATAACGAAATAAAGAATAAAAAGAAACATTTTAACAACAAACAGAACATCCAATGAATACTGCGATTTATTTATTTGCGGGCCATCTTTTTTGGATGCTCTGCTTGTTGGTGATATATTTTTATTTTTTATTTCGTTATAAATCTGTTCTCACACCAGTACTTTTCCTTTTTGCTGGCTGCCGGACATGGAGTATTTTGCATTTCGCCTCGGACAGTCTTGATCATGCATGCGATAATTTATTCACACTGTCAATGGTCATGGAATTCATTTGCTCACTGACTACGAGCACTATTTTATCTCTGGTGTGGAAATAAAGCGTGAATCTGTTCGATCCATCTGACTTATTTTCAAAAGAGAGACCGAATAAAGACTGTTGTCTATCTTCAACGGAAGAAAACACACGAATAAAAAGACCAAGAAAAGTCGATAGCTATCAATTTGCATTTTGTGAAGGTCGAACACAAACATGGCCAAGTTTGCACCTCTAATAATTCCTGGAATACTTGAAAAATTAGAACTTTTATGACTTTCGGACATGGAGATATATTAAAACCCTGTCCGACTTTTGCGTCTTTGCATTGACTTTGACCGTAATCAGTTGTGCGAAAAATTCTTTTCGCGTCCAGTGTGCAAGCGGCTTTACTGAGCATAGAACACAAGCATTATATTGGCAGTTTGTGGTTGGCTGAGAAAGATGTGAAGTCGTTAGTTTGCATCTCAGATTCAGATGCGTTTATTAAGCCAGGTGGAGTTTCCATTACGCGTGCCAACCGCCTTTAATCAGACATCAGGACAATCGATATAGATACTATAATTTATGTCCTGATTCAGATATTAACATTAAATAGTGGTTGCTGTAATTATTTATTGCATTGAAATGTGCCTGACATTCTGGAAACCTGCCTGTGAGGTTTCGGTGACGTGTGCGCACTGTGCGCCGGTCAGCCAAATTACCACTGCACAGAAAATAAACCAGGTTGGAGCTGGCGAGCTTTCTGCGCAACTTCAGCGAAGCCTTTTTCTACAAAATTGTCACTGCGTCTTGATGAATATGTGACACCTCCCCCTACAACGCCGCCACACCCATCTCGGTGCACGTCCGTCTACCAAATTGCCAAAGTGGCTGCGTACGGTGTTGCACCGCACGAAATTACCACTGTGTGAGCTGCGCCACGCTACGCCACGCTGCGCCACCCTGCGCTGCGCCAAGAAATTAGAGCCCATAGTCTTCAAATTCATTAACCACAGTGAAATGCTCAAATAGATGTGGGGATGAAAATGACTTTTGAAAGGCATTTTTACTTGAATGTATGTTCTTCTGTGTACTTTTATTTTGTTATTTTTGTTTTATTTTGCTACATTTAGACTAAGGACCTCTGAGGCATATTCATCTAGAAACTGCATTACAGACAAGATAGAAAACATTTCATTTGGTGGATGTAACAGTGTAGTGTATAATCTTTCAGTGGATGTGTATGAGCTGTAATGATATGAATCCAATTTTATCTAATGTGGTGAATCTGGCAGTGACTTAAACTTGAAAAAATGCTTAATTGATGAAATAAACATAATCAAACCATTTTGTTTTTATACATTTCCTTGTCTTCCACAATACACAACTCAATCTTCACAGAATGGAAATAAGTATGGTCAAGAAAGAATTGATGACCTTGTTATTGTTAATGTTTCAGGAAAAAAATGTAACAAATAGTATTGGATATTTGTGTTGATATCATAGCTTTTTGTCTCCTCTCACTTGCCATAGTTAATAATGACTGGTTTACACATAACATGCCGTTGTCACATGTCAACATGTATTTAGGATCAAATGTGATGCCAATTTCACGTGTTCACATGCGATTAATAAGTTATTGCGTGAAAGTCTTGTTATTTCTATAAGGGACTTTGGAGTGATAGGCAGATATTACCTTGAGAATAAAAATAGGAGCTAGGCATCATGTATGACAGTTGCATAAGTGAGATATGAGCTATACAATAGGTATGACAAACAGAACCTGCCACTGGGTATATGAGCTATATAGGAGACATATACCTTGTATGTACATATAGGGCCTATATGTGGATATAAAGCGATATAGGACACCTATATGTCCTCTATAAGCACATATATGTACCTGAATTTGGCCTATATGTGCATATATGCTGCATATATGCGGCATATAGGTTGCATATATACGCATATATGTTCATATAGATTCTTTCCATGTGGGTATGAGTTACCGTTACGACAGAATGTTGTTAAAACATAAAATTGTTCTTCGGCGAAGTATCGCAAACTAAACGTTGTGCTGTTAATACTGGAATTAAATTAATACTAACAACTAAAACTCTCAATTGTAATTTTATCAAGAAATTGTGATAAGTTTTGAGATTGCCTGGAGTCAAAGAATTACTCGTCAGTGACAGAAGTTAAGTCGAGGGTTTTTCTAAATTTCTTTAAAACTATGAGTTCCGGAACCGTCTACAGCTGCGTTCCTCAATATCAGTTCTGGGGGCCACTGCTTTGTAAGCTAGATTCTGATCCAACCAGAGTTGCATTTATTTTTGTTAGTAGGATTTGAACAAGCTACAAACATCCTAATTTGATGTTTTTCATGTTTAGAGCAGGTATTTTCCCTCCTAAGCCAATGTTGACAAACATATCCATGCATATCATGAAGAATAAAAATTCCATATCTGCATTGTAATATATTTGAAAAAGTTGCAGAAAGAGGGTGGGCGGGGATTAAGCTGGATTTATGCTTCTGCGTCGAATCAACGCTGTCGCTACGCAGAGCCTTTGCGGCGACGTGAACCCCCACCACAGAGCCTCGGCATCGCCTGCTGTGCACCTCGAAAATTTTCTAACTGCGCGTCAAAGCGACGCAGACCGCAAGGGCATTGATTGGTCCGACCCGAGCCTAGTGACGTGTGTGATTCAACGTCATTCAAAAAAATTACAGTGGTGGCTAGTAACTACCTAGCGCACAGAAAGCTGACGAACCTAGCTTGATGGTTTACTACAGTCGACTGGCTATCGCTAGTTATGTCGTTTTTTATTTTTATCCGCGGCTATTGTCACCATATGAAAGCGATGCGGTTGCTTATAAAGCTACCGCAAAACTGATAAATGGCCAGTGAAAACAGTTCTCCCGTGAACTGGCTGCGTTTGTTTACTCTTGCTTAAGCAGAAAGCAGCAGCCGCGAAATATGTCGAAGGACATTCCAAACGACCGTTAATTGAAAACCCTACTCCCTGCTGCCCTTCAGAGTTTTCACTTCGAAGGGAAGTGACTTCGCAGGGTGTACGATGTAGGGATTATTACCAAGGATGTTCCATGATTATTACCCTATGGAATGAAATAGGCCAGCCCATAAAGTAACGTAAACACTCTATCAATGAGTCTCACGTGATTTCACGACAGGTCCTTCGGAAACCTGACGCCACCTAGCGGTTTGGCGGTGAATTGCTTTGCGGCACAGCACGATGCAAACAACCTCAACGCAGAACTTCAAAAGGTCCACGACGGCGTCGAGGCGACGGCATGCCCTTTGCGTGGAGTCGACGCAGAACCATAAATCCAACTTTACTGATGAAAACTAAATGATGCATGGTCGTGAAAACCACGCATTCATTATGCAAGCAAGGGATAAAGAGTCAACCCTGCTGTGTGTCATGTTTAAGTTATAACGTTCAGGCAAATTATTTTGAAAAAACTCAAAACACTAAAAAACTTGTTTTCAGCAATCTAATCTGGAGCTAACTGATTTCCTCAATGTCTGATTCGATCACTTTAAAAATGTTATTCCATGAAAGTGCTTGCATATTGAGTATGGGGGAAAAAAACATATCCAAGGGTCCCTTGCATGGATATTTCTGTCAAAATGTGCCTTAAGAGAGTATATTACTGCTCTAAAAATGAAATGCAACAAATTGATACAAATTAACAGTTGATTAATATCCTAAGGTTGCAATTGTAGTTGGAACAAAATTCAGCATACATAGTGGGCCCTGAGGGCCAATGTTAAAAACCACTGCTTTAGCGGGAACAAAATTTTCCAATTTTCTTCAACAAAAATGGAAAATGCTTAGTCACACATTAAAGTGACATTATGACACAACTGAATAAAAAAAAATCACAATGATTCTGATGATTCTCACAATGATTCCGCAAACTTCCATTATAATCTTAGAATTGGAGCATTGGTGGGGCTCAACTGAGAGCCTTCTAGAAATTGATGAAAAGGCTTTCACTCAGTGATGAACACAAGAACTTGAATCTTGAATCTGTTTTGTAATTGAGTATCTCAGATGAAGAGTTTATCTGGCTTCTGTGAAAGTCGTGAG
The DNA here is from genome assembly GCA_029692085.1 of Gymnothorax javanicus. NCBI lineage: Eukaryota > Metazoa > Chordata > Actinopteri > Anguilliformes > Muraenidae > Gymnothorax > Gymnothorax javanicus. The sequence continues at coordinate 74,170,468 of CM056194.1, forward strand.
ATTTTTGATTGTGGCTGAGTAATGGCCCTTCAGTTGTAGGCAGTGCGCCAGGGGGAAGGGGGGATGTTCACTTCTGATGCATTTACTCAAGAAGACTTTAATGCAATATCTTCAAGGGAAGAAGAGCAATAAGAGCGAACATTTGTCTGGAAGGAAAATTTCCCAACAGCATTGCTTGGAAGCAGAATTGCAGATTGTCTTGTGTCTAAACTTTGACGTTTGTGATTAATAGATCACCCAATCTTTGTAAATGAGCTTTGGTTGCGATATCGGTGCATCGTCCGCAGAAGCATAGAGCAGTGAGGGTACTGTTCAGCGTATTCACCGATGATGCATTTAATGTGAGAGAAACTCTTGGACAAAAAGCTGCATGCAGCACACCCACTCATGCCAGCCATGCACACATCCTATACAGGAAGAGGGTCTACAAAGCGCAGGTTACACAATCTGTCCAAGCCACAGTCAACTGGGAGGGCGCTGGGACATACTGAGAACCATCTGGTGCAGGCATTTTCCAATGGGACAACCTGCCATCAGATCCAAGGTTATGAGAGAGACTCTCAGCACCTTATGCATTCAGCTCGCCATGGTTTACACTACGCTCCATGGACAGGCTCATGCTTTAGCTGGTGTTATTTAGCATTATTTAGCCAGTTTCCTATCCCATGAGTAAAATTTCAAGGAAACAATGCGATAATTTAACTGTTAAATTCAGTCAATTTATAACAGTGAGCATGTTGGTCCATTTACAGCCTGGCCCTGTTATTTCCCCCAAAGTCAAGTGGGTTTCCTTTTCTTTGCAGGGAAACAGTGCTGTACTTCCTCAGCTACATCCTCAATGACCTTGGGTTCCTGAGTAAAATCAGGGAGCCTGTCCTCCATACCTAAAATAACCCTTAACTCCGACCACTGTCAGGAATGACCCCAGGCTGCAAGCAGGGTTCAAACCCGGAGACAGCCTACATTGCCTGATTCAGGGCTGGGTACAAGTAAAACCAAGACCCCTGCATGGTGTGGATACCAAGATGATGGAAGGTTGGAAAATATCAAAGCAGTGATGGTGGATTCTGAATTTGCAAACAATTGAACCAGCCGAATTCACAAATCATTCTTTAACTCTATTGCTATGCTCTTAGAATACACTGAAGCCGAATAAGCAAAAATAAAAGTATTTTTTCAGATATATCATTGGCTTCTAGGGGGCAGATTATCATGTAGAATAAGTCTTTTAAATGCTTAGCATTTAAGATGACCGGAAAAGTCTGAAGTTATGCTGAAATAACATTCTTGGAAACTGCATGCATTCATGACAACTTAAAGGCCATTTTCTGTTTCTCCATGGGTTGCAAGAAAAAAAAAAAAGCCTGTTGTTTCATTTTTCAAACTATTGCAAACTATTCCAATCTCCATTTCAAAAACGCTTCATCGTAAGGTGTTGAAATTCTCAGGTTATGTCACAAATGTATCTTTCGTGAAAAGTTTATAAGCTTGTAAAAGCTTTAGTGCTCTCTTTACATAGGAATCACATTTGTGGAATGCAATTAGCATTCCTTACATGTGCCAAAGTCCAGTAAGTGTAAGCATTTTTACATTGAGATTTCTAATAATTTTATCCTGAGGATGTTTGATCATATATCACTGCAAGATCTTTTCATGTGGAACCCCCCCCCCAACCCCCACCACCCCCAATTCACCCCTTTCAGACACTGCATATCTAAACTGTTCTATCGATCTATGGAAAACAGTTAATCTCAATTCTCTCAATTACTTATTGCCAATACAGTGCATCAAAATGCCACATTTATCGTTCAGTAACTAAACACAGAGCCAGTGTTCCTGCCTACGCAGATTGTGTTGCTTGTATTGTATTTGCTCAGAGCCATGTTGCCTATATGTACTACTCAGTGTGATAAAAGATAGGAGCAGTCGGAAAGTAACATGGCTCCTTGTGTTTGCTCTTGCACTGCCTCCTGACAGCACTGATTTTTATGTGGTGATTTGCAATAGAACTGACATGGATAATTATTCTCGGGCTGGTTCCACAGACATGGATTAAACTTAGTCCTGGACTAAACTGCATTCTGTATGGAGAATCTCCATTGAAAATAGTATTTGGATAAAGATTAATTTTTGTTCGTGAAATAGGCCATTATTTATTTATTTGTTTGTTGGTTGGTTGGTTTATTTGTTGGTTAATCCCTTTTTTCAAATCATGCTCATATCAAATCATGCAATCTCCTCTATCATTTTTAGAGTGAACAGGAAAGAATGCAAAATCTGCTAAACCAGACATTCCAATCACCGCTCCGCTCATCACACCATGGTGAAAAGCTGAGTAACTTCACTGGTTTAATTGATGCAAGGTCTTTTGGCATTCAGTGATTTTCTGTCAAAAGCATCATGAAAAAGCTATTCTAATGTAGTGCCATTTATAAGAACAACAGTGATAATCATAATCATGATGCAAAGTCTTAAATAGCAGAAAGATAAAGCTTTCTAATATTCACGTGAATACCTGAATATTATTGAATGTTTTTAGAGGAAACCGTGATATGCTTTTCACAGAAACCATGAAAGTATGATAGTGCTCTTTCATATTGAACTGCAATGGCCATCATTACCTGTGGATGACTGTATTGAAAGAGTGAAAGAAGTGCCAATTTTGCTTGTTACAAGGTTATCTCCGTGAAAGCGCCAGGTTGAATTGCACAGTTGAAGTTTTGCTTAGCGAATCGAGAGGACGATGCTCGTGAATTTGGAAAAGAACGTTATAGGCTGGGCCGAGGCACTTGATTCAGCTTCTTTCAACAAATTGAAATGCGGTGATTGTTCTCAGCTTAAACCACAGCAAGGTCGAAGCCATTAGATTCGGTGGGCTGCCGAAAATTAACATCAGGGAGAGAATAGGTGATTGAGAAAAAAGCACAGCTCTGACTCGCATTCATGATGGCGCATTAGAGGGCTTCATCACAGGAACATCTGCTGCTCCTCTCCCAGGATGGAAAACAAATTATTCTTGTCTGCTTTCATTTTGTTAAGTAACTGAAACAAGAACCTAAATATGCAAGTATACATGACAATATAATTAACCCTTAGAGCGCTAAATACAAATAGCGTTGCTTAACGATATAAGATATCAAATTCAAAGGTGTTGAAAACCTATCATGCGGCGACTTGTTAAAAAGAGATCCCACTGGGATGTAAGTTTTTTAACAAGATAGTTTTTCAACTGCACAAGATAATTTAATTTATATTTTTAAAAAAATTTATTTCAGCGCTCTAAGGGTTAAAAAGAAAACATGGTCCGCTATTCGTGAGTTGGAGGGGTGGAAATACTTCAGATTGTGAAAGGTTTTTCTCTTGTGAAATACCTGATGTTCATGCTAGAATTAATAATTACTCTTTTGAAAGGAAAAAAAAGACAGGTGTGTGCATATTTCACATCGTGTATTTCAAAGACACATCAGCTCAGACATCATTACAGCTCTTTTCGTGTGTATTTCAAATATAGGCTGCTCTTTCTCAGTTTCTGCGTGACATCTTCTGTGAGTAGCCATTAAAATGCATCGCGCTCAGGGACATATTGTTAGGATCCAGATATGTTTCTGGGTATAATTTGCCCCTGCTTTTGTATTAAAGGGCTTGGTGGCCATGCATAATACAGAAGGTTGCATTAATGGTGCACCATTAACCCCCCCCTTTTATCTTTGGGGTCAGTTTGCCCGATTCAATGTTCACCGTCTCTAAAAACATGGTTAACATACATTTCCGCTAGATTTTTTTCCCCCTAATTCTATGGGAAAAACATGATATTAGCTCAAAAAAAAAAGTTATGTCCTGTACTCATTTCAATTGTCAGTGTTGTCTGGGTCATTTTGCCCCCGGATCGATTATTACATAAAACGATAATTTTGATCTTGTTTTTGTATTGTTGCCTAATACTAAGGGTATTTTCGAATTTATTTCTCATTAATTTCAGATTTGGTCCCATTCATTTCACTATAACCATGTAAGATCAAGGCTTGATCTATAAAGGGAGGATAGGGGAATCATGTTTTATTTACTTGGCCATTGGTTAGTAGAAAGGCGTAAATGAGCTGAGAGGAGATTGGGTAACACTTTCCGTTACAAACATCGTTTGTTGTTATTCATTGCGGGGATCAAACTGACCTCAAACCAGAAATGGTTTATTAATTTGAACATTCTGGGAGGGTAAATACACCAAATGCAAAAAAAAAAAGCATATTTCTTGATTGCTAGAAAGCTTGACCAGAAATATAGAGATCAGAAAAAAAGACAGCTGTTGGTCAATGTTGTTGGGTTGTTCGCTGATTTGTTTAATGGACCAGTTTACACTGTATAGCCACATGGCTGCACCAGATTAGTGTTCGGAAAATAATAACTCCTTTCTTCTCTATGAGAAGAAAACCCTAAATAGCGAAGAAAATGACTCATACAATGATAATCTCACACAAACATCACAAAAATAATGCATCACAGTATAGAAATACATCCCCATCATTAGTAAAAGACAACAATTATTATTACACGCCTGCCCATTTTTTCTTGTCTTACCATATTTCGCCTATGTTTCTAAGTAACCAGACAGACAAATTATATGTTAAGAAAAAAATGGACAAGTCTGTAATTGCACTGTAATTGTGAGCACAGATAAGGTTCATGTCATATGCTTTTTTCCCCCACTGTTATGTTCTCGTTCTGGTCATGTCCCATACTGCCATTGGAATCCTCCTCATGTCTGTGTTCCGGTCCACGTCTTGTCTTCTCTCATGCACGCGCTGCTTCCTCTCTATTGGTTGGCTGCAGTATTTCCTTATTCCTTCAGCGCTGTTCTGGCTTCAGGTCTGTCTAAGCTTAATGTCAATTAACTGTTTTTAGTTACTAACAGTTACTAACATTCACGGGGGGTGTTTTTCTTAGATAGGCACTTTTACTAACATTACTGATTTAGATAGGGTGTTAATTGTCATGATTTCCCACTTCGTTACTATTTGAGATCTTGCTTTACTTTGCTGCGTAACTTTTTCACACTTCCTTCAATCTGCTTACTTTATTGGTACTTAGCTGAACATTTTCTTACTGGGCTTGTTATGTCATTAAGCCTTTGTCCAATGTCTTCCCCTCATGCGTTGTTTCCCTCCTGTTCTGCCCAGGTGTTTCCTGTCCCTTCATCTAGCCGTGTTCCTTTATATTCTGTGGAGGCATTCCAGTTGGCAGTTGGTCCGTTGTGCTGTCCTCATGCCATGTCTGTGTGTTGTTTTGTGTTCTCATGCCAGGTCTGTCTGTTGTGTTTCCAGGTCATGTTCTGTTTTTCCCCTTGCCATGTCCCCTCGCCTGCTCCCTTCGGTCTTTCCACGCCATGTTCTAGTCTGTGTTGTCTCCATGCCACACCTTGTGTTCTCGTGCCGTGTCTGTCCGTTGTGTTCCCTCGCTATGTTTCCCCACGTCAGGTTCTGTTGGTCTCCATGCCATGTCTCCAAGTTGTTTCCTCGTCATGTTCTGTTTCTGTTTGTGTCCATGCCGTGTCTCCATGCCATGCCTTGTGTTTCCACGTTCTGTTTGGGTCCACGTGTTTGTTGGTCTGTCTGTATCCATGCCTCTTTCCATGCCTGTCCCATGCTGTGTTCCCTAGTGTTTTCATGCCTGCTCCATGCTTAGTCCGTGCCTGTGTTCCCACGCCTTCTTCCATGTTCTCATGCCCTGTCCCCATGCCATGTCTCCAAGCCTGTTCCATGCTGTGTGCTTCATGAACATGTATATTCTGTTTTTAATAAACGTCCTTGTTGGAGTCAAGACTCGCTTTTGGTGTCACTCCACGAAACGTACCACCCACTTTGATATTTACAGCCTATTTGTGACCTGAAGCTTGTAGACTGCCTTCAGAGATTTCCAGATATTATTGAATGACGTTTTCAAAAGGGGAGAGCAGGACTGAACATAACAAGATGTGTTTGTGAAACACTGATGCCCCCGGATATAAGCATAGTTTGGATTTATAATATGGAAAAGGACCAGATGGAATCACTTGGACTTGCAAAGAGTTAAATAAATGAATAAAATTTTTAAAACTTATCCAGGAAACTATTGTGAAATCAAAATGACGCCAAGGTGAAGATCACAAGTTGAAAAATTATGACCTCATCCGAAAGGTCTTGTGTTAAGGGATACCTATGTCAAGTATCAAAGGTCTATCACTGACCAATGATAAGGTATAGCCAAGGTTAACATTTTTGGAAAATGCGTCCTACACCAAGGTCAAGGTCACAAGGTCAAAAATGATGACCTCATCCGAAAGGTCTCGTGTCAAAGGATACACATGTCAAGTATTAAAGGTCTATCACTGACCAATGATAAGTTATACCCAAGGTTAACGTTTTCGGAAAATGCGTCCTACACCAAGGTCAAGATCAAAAATGATGACCTCATCCGAAAGGTCTCGTGACAAGGGATACACATGTCAAGTATCAAAGGCCTCTCTCTGACCAATCAAAAGTTACGGCCAAGGTTAAAGTTTTTGAAAAATGCGTCCTATGCCAAGGTCAAGGTCACAAGGTCAAAAATGATGACCTCATCCGAAAGGTCTCGTGACAAGGGATACACATGTCGAGTATAAAAGGCCTATCTCTGACCAATCAAAAGTTACGGCCAAGGTTAAAGTCTTTTTTTGCTGCTGCAGACAGACAGACAGACAGACAGCTGGACAGGTGCAAAACAATATGACCCCGAATCTTCGATTCCGGGGGCATAAAAATGTCTGCACGGTACGAACGGTTGCTATAGAATTTCAACAGCTGGTGCTACGAGAACACGAGACAATACCAGTTCAACTAAGAGGCGCTGCATTGCCATGAGAACCCAATCTGGTAGGGGTGCAGCAGTGAATTATGTGACATCAGAGGGATTATGCACACTCCCCGCAGTGCACATGAGTGATGTGGGGTGTGGGTGGGTGGGCTGTAAGAGTTATTGTTGCAAGCGATTTAGCTGTTGAAATGGGTCAGTGAAAATCAGCAACATCCAACAGGATGGCATGTCCCCTGTCCTCGAGGCTGGTTTCCATGACGTTCTTGTGAGAGGCCCAATCAGAACCGTCCAGTGGTTTCTGTTCTAAAATCTGAACTCACTGCCGCTCATCTCTGACTGAGAGAGCATGTTACCCCATCAAGCACAGGGGTAACGACTGCGTTCTTCAATGACTGTTTTGCATTCACTTAAAAGCCGACAGTTCGCCTGGACATAAATGCTAGCGGGCTGCTGTTGTGCTTTATTTTCAAATTGCTTGTGGGCGGACAGCTGTGCTCGCAGTGGACCGTGTTTGGACCACTGTATGTTGGGCAGCTGAGGCAAGATGGGGGATTCGATTGCTGCCTAATTTTCCGCCCAAATGAGCAAGAACAGAGAAATATCTGAGGAAGTGAGGATGTCCTTGTGCTTTCATAACATAAAAACAATGTACAAAAGCCACAGTAGCTTCTGGGTCTATCCCTCTGTAATGCCCATGCATTCCATTTTCGGCTCAACTGTTGACTTAAAAGTGAAGCATTGCACCGCGGCTCACATACTGCGAATCTCTCTGGGTCAGATCCAGCTATCCAGGAGCATCTATATTTCACTTCACCGTTCTGCGCAGTACGTATAGTGATGTATATTTATAGCATGAATAAATAAATTTATTAAATTATTTATCATGTTCGTTCTAGATGGTTTTTTTTTTTCTGTAGGTCAGCCTGCATTAACCATGTTTAAGAGACGGAGCCTGTGCTGTACCATCCGAGATGGCATCTGGGCTCTCTCTGGCAAAGGCCCAGTATGGTTTGTTTGACTGTTGGCAATTAGTTACATGACACACAGCTCATTTCTGGAATTCAACTGAATGGCGAATTGTGTCTGCGGTTTCTCACAGATGGCGAACATTCTTCCAGCAGGTGTCAACATTGACACCAATACGTCAATTCGGCCAGCTGTGTTTGGGCCACTTCTGCTGTATCCAGAGGCCTTCACTCAATAAAAAGAGCCAACCATGGCTCTCTCTCTATCATGTAAATTGAGATAAAGAGTCGTGTCTGTTCAATATTTAGTCCCTATTATGCTTTTGGCAGCATGTATTTGCACCTGTGTGAATGCTACTTTTATTGACTAAGTCCCCGTTGGAGAGCTTCAATCAAAGAACAATGTATTCTGCTACACTGAAATCAAGCCCACTGGTGACTTTCTGTAAAAATAAGGACAATTTCTTTCTTTTTTTCAGAATATTTTCACGAGGAGATATTTTGTGGGGTGACCTGGTTGTATAGAGGGTTGCTCTGTCACCTCGCAGAAAGAAAGTTGAAGACTTGAATTCAGCCTGTTCCCATTACGCTCACTGGATTTTCATTGCGTACTCTGGCTTCCTCCCGTAGTCCAAAAACATACATCTTGGGCTACTTGGATGCTACAAATTAGCCATCTGAGTCAGAGAATGGATTGCGATCCGAGTGATGGATTAGCAAACAGTCCAGGGCGTGTTCCAGCTTCTTGCCCATTGCATTCTGGGATGCGCTCCAGCACCAGCTCTCAGTGGCCCTGCGTGTTCGAACTAGCGAGGATGTATTTTTGATCAGAGACACATGCATTATAAAAAACATTTTGAGCTTTTGGGTTTCAGGAGATAAATATGTCCACTGGCTGGGTTGTGAGTGCATTTGAATTTCACAATACAACGCAGCTTTGGATTACATAATGGTAGTAAAGTTGTGTGAAAAAGTTTAGCCGTCAGACAACATGAGATATCGTACCTTCAATTCTTCACAGGTGCAAGCAGATTGCCTATCCAGATGACCTCCCGCAGATTTCAGTGGTCTTCATTTTCGTGAACGAAGCCCTGTCGGTCATCCTGCGGTCCGTCCATAGCGTGGTCAATCACACCCCAGCACACCTCCTGAAGGAGATCATCTTGGTGGATGATAACAGTGACAGCGGTAAGTGTAACATGGGGTGCCCTCTACTGCTCTGGGTTTGGAAATCATAACCTGTGACCAGGCACAGCTGAAAATAATACCAGGAAAAAAGACGCTGGGAGTAGTTTGGGTGGGGTGGCGATTTGGAGATTGGTTTGGGGTCCAACTCTTAAGACGAGAGGGATTCACTGGCACGCAAATTAATTACAAACTAATGAAATTAAATTCCTCCCATCGGTCACCCATCATCATCATCATCATGTGCCTGCCACTGTCTGTAGGTCGAGCATCATGGATTGTCATGTTGAATGTCCCTCTCTTTTTCTACAACATGGAATAAATCACATGCATTGAAAAATAGCATTAGAACTACTTATCTTTGGTTGTTGATGTAATCGCTGACAATAGACACTTCTCTCATAGGATTGATTTTAAATACTTACCTTCTCCATGTAAAGGTAAGAAAAAAAAAAAAAACTGGGTTAAAGAACACAGCCTTGTCTCACTCCTTTTTTTTTATCTTAGAACTTTCTGAAACACCACTATCAGTCATTACAATGGCAGTCTGTTCCCAATTCATATTTATTATCATTCCACCATTATTCAAACATTCGACCAGTTTTGAACGATGTACCTGATCAAATGCTTTGGTGTTGTCAAAAAAGTAAATATAGACTTCTTTTTTCATGCATCTATTGCTCTTCACTGATAACTCACAGGTTGAATATTAATTCCTTTGAACTCATGCCATATCTAAACTCAATCTGTGGATACCTCACTTATTGGTCTATTTTAAATACTATTCTCTGCTGCATTTCAAGTAATAATTTTGTAATATTCGTCAAGCTAATCATCCCAAGACTCCTTGAGTGAAGTAACAAAAACTGACTGCTTCTTTTGATCTGGTATACATCCACTATTAAACATTACTTTGCACAGGTCAAATGTTAAATCAATGTATATGTCTAGTGCTTTTGATGCTGCAGCAGGAAATTCATCTGGACCTGTTGCTTTGCCATTTTTCATGGAGTTTATTTATTTTTGAACTTCTTTCTCAAGATGTTCCCTCCAATTGTCACCTCAAATTGAAGAATTGGCTCCCTTTCATTGTCGTAGAGCTCTGTGATAAATTTGCAATCACTTCTCAGCAAAATAAGATGTGGCCATGTGTGTCCTCGACACAAACAGGTTCCTTTGCACTTTTATTGTCAGTTAGCTTTTCCATTTTTGCATGCAGTCCCATTGATTTAAACTGACCATCCAAATTTTAAATCTCCTTGCATTGTTTTTTAGGCTGTTATCTTTCCCTGTTCTATCTTTCCTGTCTAATTCTTTGTACTTTTCATCATCGGTTGCTTTGAATTTTGCCCGTCCTCCATTTTTATAAAAGATCTCATCAGTCATCCATTCCCAATTTTTTTCTGTTGCCATTCTTTTGGAGCGCAGTACTGAGCTACTGTGCTACTGAGCGCAACGTACCATATTGATTCTGTTATATCTCTGGCTTAACATTCATTTTGATCTGTACAGAGTTATAATCAGAATTAATATCTGCTCATGGCAAGGCTTCCGCTTGTATGATGCTGTTTCTCGTAATGCAGTTCCTCTGCCTCCACCACTATTCTCGACTTAGCACAGTTTGGGGTGGTGTCCCCAATTCAACAACCCTTATTGGGTTGCTGCTGGCCTCCCCTTAGTATAACTTGCTGACCAAAGTGATGTGACTGATGGTGTGCACTGCCAAGTACTTTTAGCCATAAGTGAGAGTCATGTAATTTTAGGACACTAATCATCTTGTCCACATTCACATTAACAAGAATGCACAGCATGACAAGTTTTCAAGGGTCCTACCCCTCATACTGCACCACACACCACAATTCACTCATACTGAACACCATACTGCCTGTTCTGGACTCCAAAAAAAAAAAAAAAAAAAACAGATGCCTGGGAACCTTATTGAGGATGTCTCCTTTCTCCCCCACTAGTGATTCACATGAGTATGAAAAAAAAAACAGGAAATGCAGACTTCATATTAGCAAGCTTGTAATTAAAGCAATCAGCTTCACTACTGTTGCCTGCTAGAACTGGCCAACTGCACCAGCAAAGAAACCACACTTACATGTAGTTGTTGAGATTTTGTCAAAACTGCACAAATTTATTATTTACCAATTAACTGTACCAAGCTGTTCAGCAGTAGGTGCTATGTCATTGATTCGCAAAACGCTGCATGATTAGAGTGTGCCTACTTCATTGTTACCCCGCCCTCTCAAAGAGATAAGGCGAGGGTACTGTAATTGTCTCAGTTTGTGCATTTATTTTTATTTATTTATTTATTTATTTATTTGTTCTTTACAAATATTGCCAGAAAAGCATTGACTTTGAATGTAATCTGTCATGCGAAAAATTAATTTCGCGTCCAGTGTGCAAGCGGCTTAATACTATTATTGTCACTTAGGTTTTATCGTTTTTAGTGGGGAAAAGGAATACAGCCTGATTGCTATGATCTCATACTGAGTTAAGATCACATATTGAAAATAAATGCGTAACGTATCTTGCATTGTTGTCCATGCATATTAATCCCAAAATTTTAAGCAGTAACAGGGTGTAATAATAGGAACACACTATCCATCGTTTCTCTTCCCAATGATGCAGGCAGAAGAAATAATGAGCAACCGTTGTATTTCATTCCAACTTCATAAGTTTGAATGATCTGACGTAGTTTCGTTTTGAAATTCCATTCAAGTTCGCTAATGGTAATAATTCGCGAATGCCCTAGCTGGCCAGCTTACTCATATTCGTAATGCTTAATATAGACGTAAGCGGTGCAGAAAACATGCCTGACACAGCAAAGTAAAATGCAACATTAACGCATCATGCAGATATAGGACAGAGGCTTCTTTATTCCAACATTTTAAAGGTGAGGAGAGGAGCTCATTTGATTGGTGAAGATTTGACTCGGTTCAGTTAAACCCACTCACGCCTTCTCTCCTCCCTTTTTGCTACTTGCGCCGGCAGAAGGGACAGAAGAGTACTTGCGCCGGGCTGCGCCGGGCACGAAATACGCGCTACCTGATGCCGAGGCAGTTTGTGGTTGGCTGCGAAAGATGTGAAGTCGTTAGTTTGCATCACAGATTCAGCTGCGTTGATTAAGCCAGGTCGAGTTTCCATTACGCGTGCCGACCGCCTTTGATCTGACATCAGGACAATCGATATAGATACTATAATTTATGTCCTGATTCAGATAGTTACATTGAATAGTGGTTGCTGTAATTACTTATTGCATTGAAATGTGCCTGACATTCTGGAAACCTGCCTGTGAGGTTTCGGTGACGTGTGTGCACTGTGCGCCGGTCAGCCAAATTACCACTGCACAGAAAGTAAACCGGGTTGGAGCTGGCGAGCGCTCTGCGCACTTTCGGCGGAGCCTTTTGCCACGAAAATGTCACTGCGTCATGATGAATATGTGACACCTCCCCCTACTATGCCGCCACACCCATCCCGGCGCACGTCGATCTACCAAATTGCCAAAGTGGCTGCGCATGGGATGAAATTACCACTGCACGGGCTGCGCCGGACGAAATTACCACTGCGCGGGCTGCGCCACGCTGCGCCACCCTGCTCTGCGCCAAGAAATTAGAGCCCCATGTATTTTACTGAATGAGGCAACAAGTGAGTTTACCCTTTATGTCTAAATATTGAGGCCATCTTTGCAACAACAAGGGATAAAAAATTATGAATTTAGCAAGGCAGAAATCTCAGAGATCTGACTCACATCTATACTGTGCAGATGCTGCCTAGTCCTGTATTTGATTTTATTTGTTCAAATGGTCAAGTATGAAGCAAGTACATAGTTTACTTTTCATGGATTATAATCCACTGGTCTGCATGTGTAAAATCAGAATGCTGCTCTTTACTGACTGGTCTTACTATACTGAGACTGCAATGTCCAAATAAAATAGATTGATTTCATTAATGATCATAAAGATTACTCAATGGGCATTTAATGGCTTAATCTACAGGGAAAAGAGCTGAAAATAACCAATAATGAGATTCTCATTTTTAATAACGGAGGCTTATTTGTACACATTTATATTTTCAAGCATTTAATTACTGTCAGAAATGGGCACTTACTCGGGCTGCCGGAGAGGGTTCATGGGTAATTACATTTTCAACAGAGAAACATCCTATACTGTGTAGTGGGTTCTTCAAAGGCTCTCTGTGCGCTCAGCTCGTCAAAGTCTACATTAAAAACTCAAAAGCCCCAGATCTGAGGGCACGACGGCATGAAAGACAACCGCTATTGCTGAGTATCCTGGCTACTGCCGGAGCGCCCACAAATGCACAGTCTCCAGTGCACCGATACAGTGTGAGAATGTTCATTATCCTGGGGAGGAGTGTCACGAACCACAAAGCACTTTTAAAGTTCCTTTTAATTAATTCCCTGAGGTGTTTATTTGCCCTTTCGTGGCCATTGATTCCACTGAAGAACAGAGAGGCTTTATCCTATCAGGACACCCTTGTACTGTATGTACCACTTCTACAGTTTCCACCAATGCGGCCCAGAAAACTTGATCATGAAAAGAGAGTGAGAGTCATTCTGCATTTGTCGTGCAGAGTCTGTCAGATCTCTCATCGTTTCTCTCTCGCCAAACAAAGACGGAGCTGAATCACCACTGTAGTGGGTCTGCGCACTTGCTTGCTGGCAGAGATGACAGGGAACTGTATTCCCTTGGAAATGGATTGGCAGCATTTTTATTTTGTATCCTAGATATAATTAGCTCGCTCCCTGGACGTGCCTTGGAACGTGAGCTCATCTTTTCCTGAACCCTGCGACTGTAATTATGCATTCTTGTTTGTGAGTATGGATGGAGAAAGAGAGGGAGGGCAAGAGAGAGGGAAAAGCTGAGAGAGAGAGAGACATGGAGAAGGAGAATGGAAGATACAGGGGGTGAGTGGGCTTGGATGCAGTAAAAAAAAAATTTAAAAATAACTTGGAAAGGATGACACCTGTCCTTTGGTGATCCGTTGTGAATGGTCTCCACGGTGATGCCAGTTGAAGTTCCTTCACACCTGCATGGCCTGTGGCACCAAACCTGGTCCCGGATGCCCGCTGGTTTCTGGAAAGATAGAGAGAACCAGAGTCCCTCTGACATCTGGCCCTGCATCACAAGGTACAAGCCAGGGTAACGCTTTACAAAAAGAATAATGCCTCCGAATACCATATGTGAAAGGCCAACATTTGAAGAGCACTTTTGAAATATATGAAATATATGAAATAAATCACCTTATAAAAGGGGATTGAGAAAAAGTAACCTATTTTATGTTATTTCACATCACAGGCTCTGTCTTTATATGTAAAAATTATAGTTCATAGTTGAAAAAGGCCTTGAAAAAGCCCCCTTGGGGACTTTAAGGATATCACATGATTATAGCGTGTTACAATTTTATTTTTTTGCATTTGGTGATAAGTGAAAAAATACAAAAGTTCAGTGCATGACAATGTACAGTGAACAGAGGACCTTTTCTTTGAGTATTATGTCTCATATTGTTATAGGCTCGGTTCCTGTTCGCGTTCGTGTTCCCGTTCCCATTCCTGTTCGCGTTGGCATTCCCACTTCATTTCCGGAGCGTAACTCCAAAACCGTTTGCATAATCTTAGTGAAACTTTGCATACTTACTACTCAGGTCCTGAAGTGGTGCCTTTTGGTATGTGCCTGTCCGTCCGTCCATCTATCTGTCCTTCCAGGTGTGATATATTCTTGTCCGGAGCATAACTCCTAAATTGTTCGCATGATCTCAGCGAAACTTTGCATACTTACTACTCAGGTTGTGCTGTTGTGCCTGTGGTCTGTGCCTGTTTGCCTGTCCATCTGTCCGTTCATTCGGGGCTTAGGCAGGGAAGGGGGCCTGGGGGGGAGATGTCTGTTTTAACAAGTAAAAACACATTCCAGTTATTTTTTGAACTGACATGAATCCAGACATCAAAGGGTGCAAATTTCACATTTTTGTAAAAGGCTATAGGGGCTAGGGTTATTGTGATTGCCCCTACAATGCTACTGATGGGACGCGGGGTCATTGCCCCCATGCCTGACACTGTTCTGGAAGCAAAATATTGCCACATTAGGACTAAATGACCAGTCATATGAAAAACATGCAGTCTACGCATTTGCTCACTTTTAAGCCAAAATTGACCAGTTTGACCCATGATTCCAGGTCAAAGTGTCCAGCCCCCCCCCCCTCAAAAAAAAAGTTGCTATTTTCAGCTCAGTGCATCATGGCAGAACTCACTAACACAGAATTATAAACTAATTAGCATGTATCCAGCAAGCCCAATAGGTCATTAAGTTATAGGCTAACTATTGCATTTGTTGCACTTCAAATTGTCAGATTCGCTAAAATGTTATAGGCTATCAACAGTCCCGCGCAACTGTGTTAAGATGCCTCTAAAATGAAATGAAATAGAGGTTAATAGATGCAGTTGCCAGTTAACTCTTTATTTTATGGAATATTTTTTTTGTTGCCTACTCTCCCTGAGCATCTTCTTTCAGAAAATAGACGGCATTTCAGAATTTCTGTTGGCCATCTGTCAACTTGGATGTTCCCTCGGTCAACATGCCTCAAATAGCTATTTCATGTTGATACAAATTAATGTGGTTCAATTCTTCAATTCAAGGAGCCTCAAGCCCACTGTATACCCAAACTGTATTACAGCTTCATAAGAACAGCAAGCATCATTTTAAAATATGCAAAAGTAGTTGGACCAAGATGAATCAACAATGCGTGGTCTGAACAACCTGTTATATGGGCATTATTCAATAAAAACTCCCACTCAGACCGATTTTTTGGGAGTTTTTATTTTAGTATGAGATCAAAAAAGTCAGTTTTGACTGTACAATGTGGTTTGCTGATATACAACCCCAATCAAAGTAAGTTGGCATATAGTGGCAGATGTAACTAGAGTGCTCTGAGAGCACAACATCCCCCGTTGTATGCAATATGCGCATTATCAGTCTATCTGCAGCATATTTGCAAAGTTTAAGGGATGCCCCATGAAAACTGAAGGAGGAGCTGATTTCATTAGTCAAGTACCTTCCAATACAGGTGGACAGATGAACGGACAGAGAGACTGTCCCACGACATAATCCCCCTCATGGGCTGTCACCTGATGGGGGTTAAAAAAAAAAAAAAAAAACTAAAAATGAGTTATTTGTACGTGCAGTCATCAAATTATCAAGCACTTGAATACAAAACAATTTTTACAAAGATAATAATTCCTCAAATACATTTCATAAAATCGGCCTTACATGGGACACCATTGGATTGAAACAAATGTACCAAGAGCACAATGGCATCATCAAGTATGGCCAACATTTTTTTGCCCCCAGTGTTGAAGGGGCACTATCACAACATGCAAATGTGCGAATCTTTGCTCTAGTGCTGAATTTGTGCACCTTAAGTTTTCAATACAATTTTGAGGATCCTTGAGTATGTAGTGTTATTGTTGCACTCCTTGCACTAAAGAATGTTACAGCTGTTTTGTCATTTAGATTGATTATAGTTTTGTATTTTTGAGCACTTATTTTTATTTCTGAGTCTGAATGTGTTCGTGAACTTGAATTTATAATTCTTTGATGATTTGGTTTTTTTTAATTTTTAGAATAAAATTGCTCCAAAAAATTTAAGGGAACATTTACATCACATGTCAGATCTTGATGAACAAATTATTCAAGTTTAAAATCTTAACCGATGGAAATTGTTTAATTTGTTAAGAACAAAATGACATGACAACGGTCAATGGAAACCAAAATCATCAACCCAGTGAGGGCTGGATTCAAAATTACCTCGACAATGAAAGTAAAAAATTGAAATCGCAGGCTTTTCCAACTTGAGTTAATTTTATCACAGCAACTCATATTTAGATTCAGTCGTGTGTATGGCCCCTGAGTGCCTGTATGCACTCCCGACACCGTCTGGGCAGCTCCTGATGAGTCAGCGGATGGTGTCCTGGGGGATCTCCTCCTAGACCTAGATCAGGGCACCAGTGAGCTCCTGCACAGTTTGTGGTGATACTTGGCGGCGTTGAATGTACCGATACATAACGTCCCATAGGTGCTCAGTTGGATTTAGGTCAGGGAAACGAGACGGCCAGTCAGTGGCATCAATGTCTTCATCTTCCAGGAACTGCCTACACACTCTGGCCACATGAGGCTGGGCATTGTCCTGCACCAGGAGGAACCCAGGACCCACTGCACCAGCATAAGATCTGACATTCGCTCTCAGGATTTCATCCCGGTACGTAGCAGCAGTCAGGGTACAGATGGCTACGACATGGAAGTCTATGCGACCTTCCTAGGATATGCCTCCTCTGGCCCTCACTAATCCACCGCCAAATTTGTCGTTCTGGACGATGTTACAGGCAGCATAACGTTCACCACGGCGTCTCCAGACTCACGCCTGTCACATGTGCTCAGTGTGAACTTGGTCTCATCTGTGAAGAGAACAGGGCACCATTGGCTGACCTGCTAATTTTGTTTTTTTCTGGTGAATGCCAATCGAGCTGCACCATGCTGGGCTGTGAGCACAGATCCTACTAGAAGATGTCGAGCCCTCATGCCACCCTCATTGAGTCTGTTTCTGACAGTTTGATCAGAAACCTGCACACCAGTAGCCTGCAGGAGGTCATTTTATAGGGCTCTGGCAGTGATCCTCCTATTCCTTCCTGCACAAAGGAACAGATACTGGTCTTAGAGCTGAGTTGATGCCCTTCTACAGCGCTGTCCAGCTCTCCTCATGTAATGGTCGGTCTCCTGGTATCTCCTCCATGCTCTTGAGACTATGCTTGGAGAGACAGCAGACCATCTTGCAACTGCTTATATGGATGAACTATCTTGGAGGAGCTGGACTACCTGTGCGACCTGATTGGGCTGCAGGCACCGGCTCATGCTACTAGTTGTGACAAGGACACTGGCAGAACGCAAAATTAGAGAATAATCTGTGAGGAAGGATTAGGAGAAAGCAATTGTCTGTGGCCACCACATGCACAACCATTCGTTTTTTTGGGGTTGTCTTGCTTTTGCCTCTCCATTGCACTTGTTTTCAAATTTCATTTGTACCAAAGCAGGTGAAAGTGATTCACAATCACTTGTGCTTCCTAAATGGACAGATTGATATCCCTGAAGTTTTTACTGACTTAGTCTTATACTATGATGGTTAGGTGTTCCCTCAATTTTTTTTGAGCAGTATAGTTTATAATAGTCAACAAGTTTGCGCCCATCTAAGTTCATGTATTGGATGGGGAGCAATATCAAAAGAGACTCAGCTGGTTTGGGTTTTTAATTATCCACGGTATGACATAATGCCGCAGCAGCAAAGATTTTTCTCCTTCACTCAGGATTCCCAATTGCCCTGTCCTGTTCCTTTTTGTAGAAAAAGTGCTCTCACGTTGCAAGAGACTACAAGTTCCTAAGGCAAAAATATCTTTCTTAGTTTTAGCTTTGCATGGAAGTAAGATAAAACAGCAAATATTTCAGCAATTAAAAGAACTTTACCTGAGTTATCACCTCTCGAATCCTCTCCTCGGTCTTCACCATGGGTTCTAAGTAAATCTATATGGTTGTATTATTATTATTATAGTAAGTGAAAGCGGAACAGCAAAGCACTTTCAAATTCCTTTCAAACACACAGTTCAAAATATTCTCGAGATTCTCCCAGTAAATCTTTGAGTTTGTATTCTTAAAGTTCACGCATGTGCGTCTTGGAACTGTGCTCCTTTAAAGCTATAGTTTGCAATCTTGGAACAGCTAGCAAGATTTGAATGTAGCCTCACCTCTAAACCCACCCCCTCCCCTCAAAGCCACACCCCTTCATTCACATGCACGAGCGCGAGTCTTCTCACCATTACCTGGTAGCAATGCTGGCAGATTCTAAGTTTTCCCAAAAAAAAAAAAAAAAAAAAAAAAAAAAAAAAAAAATATATATATATAGATATACACTATATTGCCAAAAGTATTCGCTTATCTGCTTTCACGCGCATATGAACGTGAGTGACATCCCATTCTTAAACCATAGGATTTAAGATGATGTCGGCCCACCCTTTGCAACTATAACAGCTTCAACTCTTCTAGGAAGGCTTTTCACAAGGTTTACGAGTGTATTTATGGGAATTTTTGACCATTCTTCCAGAAGTGCATTTGTGAGGTCAGACACTGATGTTGGACAAGAAGGCCTGGCTCGCAGTCTCTGCTCTAATTCATCCCAAAGGTGTTCTATTGGGTTGAGGTCAGGACTCTGTGCAGGCCAGTCAAGTTCTTCTACACCAAACTCGCTCATCCATGTCTTTATGGCCCTTGCTTTGTGCACTGGTGTGCAGTCACGTTGGAACAGGAAGGGATCATCTCCAAACTGTTCCCACAAAGTTGGGAGCATGGAATTGTCCAAAATGTCTTGGTATGCTGAAGCATTAAGAGTTCCTTTCACTGGAACCAAGGGGCCGAGCCCAACTCCCGAAAAACAACCCCACACCATAATCCCGCCTCAAAACTTTACACTTGGCACAATGCAGTCAGACAAGTATCGTTCTCCTGGTAACCGCCAAACCCAGACTCGTCCATCAGATTGCCAGATGGAGAAGCGTGATTTGTCACTCCAGAGAACACGTCTCCACTGCTCTAGAGTCCAGTGGCGGCGTGCTTTACACCACTGCATCCGACGCTTTGCATTGCGCTTGGTGATGTAAGGCTTGGATGCAGCTGCTTGGCCATGGAAACCCAATCCATGAAGCTCTCTCCGCACTGTTCTTGAGCTAATCTGAAGATCACATGAAGTTTGGAGGTCTGTAGCTCTTGACTCTGCAGAAAGTTGGCGACCTCTGCGCACTATGCGCCTCAGCATCCACTGACCCCGCTCTGTGATTTTACAGAGAACTTCATGGCTGAGTTGCTGTCGTTCCCAATCGCTTCCACTTTGTTATAGTACCACTAACAGTTGATTGTGGAATATTAATAGCGAGGAAATTTCACGACTGGACTTATTGCACAGGTGGCATCCTATCACGGTACCGCACTAGAATTCACTGAGGTCCAGAGAGCGACCCATTCTTTCACAAATGTTTGTAGAAGTAGTCTGCATGCCTAGGTGCTTGATTTTATACACCTGTGGCCATGGAAGTGATTGGAACACCTGAATTCAATGATTTGAATAGCTGAGTGAATACTTTTGGCAAGATAGTGTGTATATGTGTGCGTGTGTGTGTGTGTGCGTGTGTGTGTTTATAGTAACGTTTTGTGCTACAAAACCACACAAATCCACAACATAACCACAGTAGGAAAACATCCTGTTCAATATATGATATATTACAAACAACAACTGATCATAAAGACATCTCCGTCCATTAGAACGAGCCAAAAATGCTTATCACACATGGATCTTGGGGGTACAAGTACGCTGTAGTGTTAGCTGTGTGAATGATACGTGCAAACACAGCTAAAGGTCTACATTTGACCATCAACAAGTATCCTATGAAGGGGGCCTCAGGACAAATACCAAACCAATATGACTACCTGGGCATATTACAAATATGTTTCAGCATATTACGAATAAAACAACGCAAACCACTAAGTTAGCTTTAGCACAGGAAACAAGCTAAAGTTAGCCACGGCTGCAACGTTTGTTACATGAGATATTCACAACGGAATATTACTGTAACCATTAACGTCTTGGCTATGTAGCTATTTTTTGAAAATAAAAACAATCATTAATCAAAAAGGGATAATTAAATTACCTGTCCAGCATGGCTAGCTGGGCGTTGGTTTGTAATCCTTTCAGATCCCTTAGCTCCCTCCACCTCTGGAAAGCAATTCTGATGTTTATCCTTGTTTTATTTCGGGATCTGTTTGATTCTTTCCTTCAAGCTTTTGTTTGTTCTTCAGTCTGCTTCTGTTTGCTCGTCTTTCTTGTCTAAGCAGTTGTTGGCAAAGAAGGGATGGGCAATTTTTTCTTTGCCGGAGGTAGATTTCCCGCCATCGCTTCTGCAAATCTCCTGAAACTGGATGTATACTTAGGTAACGGCAGAAGGGATGGAGCTTCTTCTTCTTCTTGTAGGGGTTTAGTGGCGGCTTATAAACCCAAGGTGTATTATAGCCAACTACTGGTTCTGTAATCACGCAAGAAGTAATTTGAATAAGGGAGAGGGCTGCCCGCTGCGTGTGCACATGAAATGATTGACATTCGTCAGCCACTCCCCCTGGCTCTGACTGGTTGTTTTGTGCCGTGAGTGATAGAATCTTGCAAATGGAATTAGGAACACAAGATGTTGCCAGATTTTCATAGATCATCTGACTCATACGCCACTGTCAGGCCAAAGTGACAGTTTTAACAAAGATGATAAAAAGTGTTTTTTTTTTTTTTAAGTTGCAAACTCTAGCTTTAAATGCAAGTTGGCGCCAGTGAATGTGACTCAGTCAACATCATACAATGATGGTGAACTCTCAAACCATATACAGACTGATATAACGGGAGGTTCAGACTTGCCCCCACAGCATCCACTACACCCTCATTGCTCCTACATTTTTTTTGCGCTCCCTGCTCAGTCCCTGAAAATAGAACAGAAAAAAATAAGGCCAGGTAGACTGTGCTCTCTCTTAAATAAATAAAAAGAAGAAGAAAAAAAGGTGATGCTGGATTCTTCACTGCCTCATTCTGCCTCGTTTTCATTTCATGAAATGGCTGAATAGTCAGTAGTTCATGACACCAAATTGTGGAACGGAAAAAGCCAGCAGTGCTGGTCCTGATTTGTTTGGGCCCAGACCCCAGTTCTCTGATGCTCAAACATTTACATACAGGTCATCCACTGGACTTTTCATCTTTTGTTTGTCTTATCTTGTACCTTCATGGACATCATTGTCATTTGTTCTATTAAAAGACAAGAGGGACACTCATGAATTATGACATAACATACTCACCCCCACCCGCTTGGATAGAGTAAGCATAGCTAGGGATCTGCTCACCACTTTTTTTGCTGTGGCATTTCAAAGAGCAAGTTTGACATTTGGAAAAAAAAAAAAAAAAACAAGACTGGTACAAAAACTATTTTATGGTTGGACCGTGTTTGTCGCTATTCATTTTGAAAGAGCAACAGTCAATGGGGAAACCGATGTAGTCACAGTCACAGACATTAGCGGTTATAGGGCTGTCCCTTTTTTGCGGTGTTTCAGCAGAAAACATGAACGCACCATTACTAATTGTTTATTCAGCAAATGCTGACCGTTCGCTATCTTTGTTTTATATTAAAGATGTTCATAAATGGCCGTTTGTCCTGTTTGTCCCCCCTCCTTCTACGAGTTTCCCCGAGTTTCCGCACGAGTTTCACAAGTAAGGAAAACGAATTTGATTGGGCGTTATCAAGCGGGCAGGATATTCAATGTTTAGGGCGGGACACAGTGTTTACTCTGGGTGACCCGTAAAAAAAAAGACTGGTGGGATGCCGCACCCCCGCGTCCAACGACCACAACACCACTGGTTATGAATCATGAAACCTGAAGTAACGAGACAATTGTCAGCCGGGAGTAACGTTAGGCTAGCTACGTTGGTAAAACTAGCAGTAGCTAACTTACAACTTTCAATGTGTAAGATACTGGTTTATAAAAGAGCAAATGTCTACGTTAGTAGCCTAGCTAGCAACTTACCAGAACTTTCAAAGAAGGTGCCCCAACAGTGTACACTGTCGGGACCACTGTATCCGTCAGGATTATATCCTTCGCCAGCCCAGCCGAGTATTGCCCATAGTTTGAGAAGCAGGATTGTGTGAAGTGCCTTCCACACACCCTGGATCTCACTGACAGCCCGCTCTCATCGAAGTGCAGGAATTCAAGCCAGCCGGCTCGTATCCCTGCATCTGAAGAGAGGCTGAACAAAGTAGTTTGGGTGGACGGACACCCAAGCAAACACCTCCTTCGTCCTCCTCCAGCCATGCTAGCTCACGTATGCTAGGCTACCTAGCTACCGCTACTAACACCACTAACACTCACACACATGCTAACTCACAATCTCACCACACACTCACTCACCCAAACGTGTCCCTCACTCACTCTCTTGCAACTGCACACTAGATAACTCTCTACAACCCACAAAACCGCTCACTAAATCTCGAAACCATTTACTCCTGCAAAAACCACTACTCGCTATCAAAGCTTCTCAGTTTTTCTCAGACTTTTATAACGCAACGATGATAGTCATTTTATTGACGTATGACGGATCCTGATATCATTGGCTGATGAATCGTGTGCAGCGTGACGCATAATTGGAGCGCCTGCATTATCCAATGCAAAAAAAAAAAAACTACCCCACTTTCACCCCGGATTTACTCGAAAATAGAATTTTGCACAAAGTTTGGGCTACATCGTCTGATAGATGAGTGATTACACTAATTTTAAGACCCATAGTGGGATCAAATTCATTTAAATGCAACTAGGTTTAGGATGAAAGGTATTGCTAATGCGCTTAGCTCAACTAGTGAGATCACAGCTGCAATTAATAATTTGTTTTGTATATTCAGATGCATGCATTAGTCCAAACCTAAAGGTATTCATTTTCTAACTTGGCTGGCTTATATTAAGTTACCTGACTCAATTTGCAATTGAGAAAGTAATCCCATCGATTTAGCTCGGCAGAAAAAAAATTGATGTCAGCACTGCAGTTGTGAGTGCATTAGCCAGTAGACACTAAGTAGCTAATGTGAACCACCTCTTATCACTGAGATGGATGAGAAGCTTGCCAAAATTTATCATTTTTGACACAATACATTAACGGTGCAGCTACCAGTTGGCCAAGCTAGCTAAGCGAAAATTTAATGTCAGCTGCTGGCTGGTGATATCACATTAATATCATGGCTAAACATAAGGGAACTAGTCAATGCATTCAATAACCACAAATGATAGTGGCCTCGATTTACGCACTATTTAGCAATTCAACCTTTGTAGCTTCATAGCAATTTCATCTCATCCTATGCCAGGCCAAGCTATCTAACACAAACACACACTTCTACACCAAGCTAAAATGATGTGAGCAAGCTCAATGTATGCAGTACACTTCATTTGGGAGATATTTTTTGATAACATAACATTCACTATCCCAGCTGAATAAGGCTGGAGTTCCTAGATGGATTTGCAGCATGGGGCTTTGGAAAATCTGGTCTAAGAAACATTTTGTTTCTATTGTAGCGAGCTACAAGATGCTTCCAGCCTCTATAATTGATGTATTTATTAGTACGGTATTTAGTCATATCATATTAGTTTCTTTATTCATTTCTCTTTCCACGTAACGGCACCCGTCACTCTTTAAGGGCAAACTGACGTGAGAATGGGGAGGTGCGCGGAGGTGATAAAAGGATGACGAGGCAAGAGTTTATGGGTGGAAGTGAATCTGCTGGAGTGAGTTTTGTGCGTTATCCAGGGTGGACGTGGATTGTTACCTTAGGGGAGTTCTCAAAAAGAATCTGGAATAAAGGCCAAGGGTGTGACTGAAGAAGCGACGTGAATTATTCCTGGTGGCTGTTTCGCTGTCGTGGGAAGGTCCGTCCAGGCCTCACAGAGCGGTCGAACTGTATGGATTGGGTTTCATTGAGAGACGCCATGCAGGGTTTGGGAAAGAACTTTATTTTTGCGTAAAAATCTTCTATCCTCCCTGTGCACTCCCTGTAACCCATCCCTCCACAAAACTGATATCATCGAATGAACACTTTCTTTTTTATATATCACTCGCATTCACTCCACATACTCCTGCCCCGAGTTCCTTTGAACATTGCTTCCCCCTCTCATATTCCCCCTCTAGCATTTATTTTGACAATTTCGTTTCCTTAATTTTTTCTCTTCATTTTAATAGTCAATTGAAGTTTGTTTAATGAAGAGAAGGCTGCCTGGAATTGTTTTATTTAGTTGACCGCGCTTTGCATCTGGCAAGCGCATCTGGTTATATATATATTTACTTATTTAGATTTCTTGCATGTGCCTCGGCTGGGGCCTGCAATTTGGGTTATTTAGTTTCCGTATATAAATTTGTTTTTTCCTTTAACCCTTTTTTTTTCCACTTGATGTAAATGGTGTTGTAAATTGAGCAAACGGAAGTGCCTCCTTCTTTGTTGTTACAATGCAAGCTATTTACTTTCTGATGGTTTTGTTGACAAGTTTTTTCGTAATATGCTGTAGTGGAGCTGAACACCACTCATTTATTTTGGTCTAACAAACGACCTGGCGCCCGGACAAAACATTTATAAAATAACTGTGTTTGGCTACGCTATACTATCACGTTATCAGGCAGCATCTGAGAGTAAATGAGTGTCTTTTCTGTTTTCTCTTTTTTGTTATGTCTGAACAGTTTCCCATCTTATGCTTGTCAATACCATTGCTAGCTGGCTTATCAGTTTTTTTTCCTTGAAATTAATTTTTACCTTCCGAGAACAGAATGAAACAATCCAATGATTTTCATTGAGCAAAATGGCTCAGTTTCATGGGATGGAAACAAAATGACTCCTATTCTTGAGTTGTCAGGACTCTTCATCTTGGGACTCAAGATAATGCTATCTGTATGCAATTGACCTTTTGCATAGCAACATTTTTAGTTGTTATTGATCCAAATAATTGATCCAATCTGTGAAAACACAAACCAGACAAAATGCAAGCCAAAATGCAAGTTGGTTACGAAGTGGGAAGATTTTCAGTCTAGGTGGTAAACTACGAAGATGAGCAACTATTGTTCATCAGGAAAGCATTCAAACAACAACTACTTAGCTGGGGATAGCCAACAAACCATGTAAAATGGGAAGTGTCTCAAAACCGAGAGAGCTGCCTTGCTTTTTTAGTTGCATCCACAGACAATATTTTAACTGCATTGGTACTTAGTAACATTCGGTCTGTGAGACACTGTAGTTATGCAGTGCTTGCCTGAGGCGTTGTTCCTGGCCATAGTAAAAGAGTGCAGGTGCTGAACTGGCCTGCCTGCAGTCCAAACCTGTCACCCAATGAAAACATTTAACACATTTTGAAACAAAAAAATATGGCATAGGAGGCCGCAAAGCTGCTGAAGATCGGCAGTAAACATGAATGGGAAAACCTTTTGCTTTCAAAACTACCGCAACTCTCCAAACACTTACAATGATAAACTACAGTGTCCCAACTATTTGGTATGTGGTTGGCATCGAAGTCAAATAAGTATTTATTTTTCAAAAAACAAGAAAATTTCTGTTTCCAAATCTTATATGTTGTTTTTGAACTATGTTCAGTTACATATTTTCAGACCATTGAATTTTGTTTTAATTTATATTTTACGCAGAGCCCCAACTTTTTCGGGCACAGGGTGGCATAAAAACTGCAACATGACCACCGGCATACCTGAATTTGCCAGCATGTTTAAGGTGTCTGAAAATTGAGACAGGCTTATTCTCAAGAACGCACATTTTTGACATAACATGCTGTCTATATAGACAGCTCACTTGTTATTGAGACTCAGATACTATATGGCTGTGCCCTGTAACATGGAAAATGCCTCTTGATGGCAGGATTCATGATTGTTCGTGGCTATTCATTTGTAAAGAGCAACGGCCGTAGCGAAAACTCCAACACACGCCTGACCAATGGGGTAACTTCATCAGTCAATGAGTCACTCAGCCACTCAGTCAGAGATTTTTGCGTTTAAAGGTTTGGCCCCCACGTTTATGCAGTCCAGGCAGAAATAAAGTGGCATTTATCTTTGAGGAAGGACATGAGGTGTGTCAGTCCCTTAACTTTTGGTAGTTCTAAGGTGAGGATGATTGTGTTGGGGAGCCCCTCCAAACATTAGCATCAACCGATTCTTCTGCTAATTGGCCTGTCTAAGGAAGGTGAGTTGGCGGGGCCCTTGTCACAGTCCCTATCCACCCTGTCGGAGGGATGCCTTTGCAAGTAGGGCCCTTTTCTCCTGAACTACTACTGGTGTGTCTTTCTTTTCAGAGCCCCAATTCAAACATATGTTCACCTCCCTCTCATATAAAATCCTAATGATCCCCTGGAATGGATTTCTCTCAGACATCGCAAGTAAATAGATTACATTTTAATTGTATGCAAGTTAAGGCGAGCGTATTAAACGGGCCAGTATTTGTTTGACGAGAAAATTGAATTTAAATTGAGGAGCCTGGCAATCAACTAAGTAGCATTAAACACTCCAGTTCTCTTTCCACTTCGGGCCCAGAGTATTTGAAATTATTGCGCTATTTATCGCCGGGCTTTCTTTCAGCAGATATTCTTGGACTCACTTGTACTGAAATGGGAAGGACTGTGGCTCTTATCTCTCTTTAAATAAATAAGGAAGCCTTGCGGGCTCTGTCATCATCTCTCCTTTGAATCACAGTAGTGTTGCTGCTGGAAATCACATGTTCCAACCAACCAATCAGCAGCTTCTCCTGTTATTTATTTTTAATTCCTCCCCCCACCCCAGCATTCCACCATCATATCTATAGATTTCCGAGGAATTCATACTTAACATATGGGTACTTGATACTCTGAGGTTTTTTTTTTTTTTCATCAAATGATATATTTTATAGAGCATGACTTTTATTTATATCTTTATATTTCTACCCATGCTATTGTGCTGGGGAAGTTCTCTTGCTTTTCGCGTGTGTGCGTGTGTGTGTGTGTGTGTGTGTGTGTGTGTGTGTGTGTGTGTTTGTGTGTTTGTGTGTGTGTGTGTGTGTGTGTGTGTGTGTGTGTTCTGGCTACATAAAAAAATAAAATTTAATTTAAAAATATGCTCACTGTCTCCCATCCATCTCCCCATATGTTCTCTTCCATCATTGCCGCATAACATCTGCCAACCATTGCATAGCTTTAGTGTAAAATCTTGTTTCCCTCAACAATATGGTAATACACTGCAATATCAGCACAATACTCTGAAATTATTGCCACATACTCAAAAATCACTGGGTATAGTGGGATCAAAATATTTTATCGACTTACTTGAAACATTATTCATTTTTTTAATTAGTTGGTAAAGCTTTTTTTGTTTTCCAAGAAAACAAGTGATAATAATACCTTGGCACTATTTTTTTTTTTCTGGCAAAGGTTTTGGGGTTACATTTGCCTGACAAATTGGCTAGACAAAGTTAACAAAATATGAAACAACATAATATGATAAATTCACGCCGATGGAAAGTTAAATAAAAATTACCAGACCGGTTTTCGATGATGGTATCTCTGTGCTGACATAAACATACATAGTGCTAAATCAAAACCAAAGGGCGATAAAAACAAATATCAAACACCTATCAAGCAGTAATATCCCAAACAAAAAGTAGAACTTAGTGACCTAGATGGTGCTCGTTTCAAACAGTGATCGATTTATTCCACCAGGATGTCTTATCCTTGCTCCGCAGGCATCTGTATGTTGAAGGAAGACAGAATGCCTTACCATGAATTTTGGCTATCTAGAAAAACAGCTGAGAAATTCTGTAGAGCATGGGTGTACTTTTATCTGAAAAAGGTCTGGAGTAGTCCTGGATTTTTTTTTTGTTTTAGCCCAGCACTAAGACATCTGATTCCCCTCTTAAATTTCTCTATTGAAGACCATAGTCAGGCCTCGCAGTGCCGAGCGAAATAAAAGCCTGCACCCACACTGGCACATTTCGGATAAGATGTTCAGTGTAACCTTCAGTCTAACGCACCTTTCTTTTGTTCCTCAAAACTAGATTCAGTTTCTGTACCTCTTCTTCCGTAGAACAGTGTGTAGTCAATGTTATAGCATTATGGATTGAAATTAGATCATTAACTGTATTCATTTATAAAAAGATTTGTTCAGTACCAGCAAAAGAAAACAAAATGAACAAGTTTTTAAAATGCTGCATTTTCGTTAATGTAAAACAGAGCATGTCTTTTGCAGTGGAGCTGAAGTTTAACCTGGACCAGTACGTAAACAAGCGGTACCCAGGCCTGGTGAAGATCGTTCGGAACAACAAGAGGGAAGGCCTCATCCGAGCTCGGATACATGGATGGAAGGCAGCGACCGCGCCCGTGGTGGGCTTCTTTGACGCCCACGTGGAGTTCAACGCTGTGTGGTAAGAGTGAGGTCTTCCCAGGGTTAGAAACTTTGGGCTGCTGAATGGCTGTGCGATGTTGTGACCTTAATATTAGACCACTCTATCAGGCATATATTTCTGGGGCAGATAGAACCTTATAATACTAAAGTCATGATTTACTGTGCATGCAGGGGAGGAGGGGGCGGGAGTCTGCGGTATGGGGCATTGCGCAATCAAACAGAAGCAGCATACCGAAAAGCAGAGGATCCAGCCTATACAATCAACACCAGATCCAGCATACTTGTTCTTGAGTCCTGGTCACACCGCTGGCACAATTTGGCAGCTATAGCAAAATGTTTGTTTTAATAAGGGAAAAAAAAATGGCTCAACTGCGCCAGAGAAATGAGAGAGCTGGCATTGGGCCTGCAATTGTTTTTTCACTGTCTGGCGCCCAATCCTGGCCAGAATAGGTGCAGGGAACCATGAATATGCTTACCTTTTTCTCGTCCAATAACACGAGTTGCATGTCTGTATTAAAGAGTACAGCAAGAATAGGCATCACATATCCAGGATGGGTCCAGTGTCTTGTCTCCTCCTGACCCTGATGAAGGGCCTTGCTGAGATCAACAGGTTTGGTTGAGTGTTGTGGTGGGGCTCACAGTGAACTGTGCACACTGGGGGTTCTAGTTCTCAGAATCAGTACCCCTGTCCTTTAGGATGCAAGTGTCCGACCGTTCCCGTGGATGTAGGTCTCTACAGAACAAATTAATCTGTATAATTACAAACTCTGACCTACTTACTCCTGACAAATTGCTTACCTCAGCCAGCGATGGCTGCTCTGAAGATGGAGGAATGCTTTAATATCACGGCAAATTGCCACGGGTACCTTGTGGATTTCAGGTAGGTCCGGTTTATTTGAATTGATGTCGGGCTCGACATCGGTGATCCTTAATTCTAATTAAAGTGCCACAGTTATGGAAGATGACCTCCATTTCAAACTATGGATTAACAATTAATGACTCCTCTGTTTTGTTCCAGTACATGACTTTTTCTTTTTTTCCCCCAAGTTTGTGATTAATAAGCTCTGGAGCGCAGGCTTTGGTTTGGGATAAAGTGACAGGATCTGCAGACTGCTGAAATAGGTCAGAGTAAAGTGGAGGTCCAGGGTAGTGAGATGTGAGAAATTAGGAGGGAAGGAGAGGGTGCAAAGAAGGTCAAGATTTCTCCTCCCTCTCACCTCCCCCTGGGACTCCGCATAAGAGGCTTAATGAAATAACTTCAGAGGGTCTCAACCCAATTTCTGGTTGACATCTCTGCTTATCGCTAAACAAGCAACACAACTGGACATAATTGGCACTTAATTTGGGCCTGTCAGCTCAGACAGGTTTGAAGACTGAGCGGCTTCCATTTGCTGAGGAAAGCAGAAAGTTTCAGGGAGGGATACTGGCCACAGGACTTTATTTCTGTAAGGTTACGCTATTCACCAGTTTGCAAAAAGCATTTCAAAACTGTTATTGTATTGAAGATCCAGGGCTATAAATACCAGTAATTTGAGTGTTGTCTTATACTGTACAAAAATCAAACCTTTGGTGTTCATCTGTGTCTGACTGACACGGCAGCACAGCAACCTATGTAGGACAAATCTGGTTACAATGGTGATCACTCCTTTCCCTTTACAGTCTGACACTGCAGCCCATAATGATCTGACCATTTGCTAACGGGGGTTAGTGAGTGGAGATAAAGGTCAATGAGTGGTCATTGGTGAAATTCATTGAAGGCAGCACAATTTAAATGCAATCATTTAAATATCAGTCAACCATGCCTGCCAACAGCCTTACTTCTCAATGCCTTCTAATGTAAACCTCTGAAGTTAAACAACAGTGTACTTGGTTAACTTTGAGATGGGCGATTTTCTGGGCAAAATAATTTGGTGCCTTTGGAGTTGTTGCTTGGACAATGGAGGGTTCTTTTCCCTTTGGGCTGTTTACTAAAATTTGTCTTAATTATTCATTTTTATTATTTATATTATATTTTTACAACTTTTGGTAGGCAAAGTTGTGGCTTTGAATCTGACCCAGGGCCTTAGTCTGGAGTTTGCATGTTCTCCCAGTGTTTGCATGGGTTTCCTCCAGGTACTCTGGCTTCCTCCCACAGTCCAAAAACATGCATGCTAGGTGAATTGCTGACTCTACATTGCCCATAGGCATGGATGCGTGAGTGTATGGTTCATGTATGTATTCCTGCCTTACGTCGATATTCGGCCATGATAAGCTCCAGATCCACTAAACCCTTGATATGGAAGAAGAGTTTCAGATAATGAATGGATGGATGGATTCACTTGGCATCTCATATCCCACTCACATCTGAAACGCCCAACTGGCAAATTAAGTGCTAGCATTCGCATATCCTACTCATGTTTGTGGTTCTCCTCAAAAACATTTGCCTCTCAGCTGCCCCTTCTTTTCAGAACCACAGCCACAATACTACTGCACTGAACGAGGGCAAAGGGAACTCGTGTCATGGTTTTGCCCCGCCGGCTGGAGACAACAAGCCGGCGGGCACTGGGACCATGGACCCAAAAGCTTGGAAAGGGACCCAAACGCACAGGCTGAGTAAAAATATAAAAATCTTTTAATTAAAGAAGTAAAATAAAACATGAGGGGAGCAGCAGCACATACACACACACGACAGGGCTTTACACTCAGAATGCTGCTGCACTCTTTTGAGGCGCAGCCAACCCTTAAATAGACAAGCCTTCACCTCCACCTCAACGAG
This sequence comes from Gymnothorax javanicus, assembly GCA_029692085.1. NCBI lineage: Eukaryota > Metazoa > Chordata > Actinopteri > Anguilliformes > Muraenidae > Gymnothorax > Gymnothorax javanicus. Next base: position 74,202,235 of record CM056194.1, read on the forward strand.
CCACACCTGTTGCCCGTTAAAGTGGAGGTGAAGAATGCAGCAGGGGGAGGGACTGCAAGGACAAAGCCTTACAACTCGAACATGAGCTTTCCAAGATGGCTGCCCGCTGGCACCCAGATGAACAATAGGAAGTACTATAGCAACAAAAACTGCTAACTTTTTGAAAGCTGTTTTTTAATAAGGATTTTTTGACTCTGTAGCTCATTGAGATTCATGATGAATGAAAAGCGTAGTACAAGTAAAATACCGTAAAGTTCCGTGTATACGGCGCACTTGTTTTTACTTCGGGAAATATGAAAAGTTGGGGATGCGCCTTATATACGGGAACAACAGAATCGCGGCAAAAGTTCCGACATACATGCAAACGTACACCCGATTTTATAAGGTCAAACTGGGGCTATATGCGCACGTGAGTTTGCATAGCTTAATAAATGGAAAGAAAATTACCGATTCAACATTTTTGAAATGCAGGATTTAAATTTTTATCTATAAATGAACTTTTTCACATTTCACTTTCCATGATAACGTTAATGCAAATAACCATCGTAGAAGCATGGAGCTACAATGGTAGAATGCAGACAGAGAGGGATAGAGGCTTATTTGCGGGATAGAAGTCCTGTCTGACGCGCCATTTACTTGTCTCGAGAACTAAGCAGCTCCAGCTTACTAAGTGATATTCTAGTTACAACATGATTGAGCTAGCAAAGCAGTTTTGTATTGCGATATGCGATGTTTATTCAGTTTTGGGAAATCACGATGTCATGAAAACATAAGCCCAAACTGGCTGGCTGACAAGGACAGTTAACGTCAGATCTCATGTATATTTACACAGAAACGGAGAGAATACTAGCAAAAAACGAACGAATGCCCACAGTATAAATACATTTTGATTATACATTTTATTTTGTTGGTAATAGTTGTATAATCGCATTATTACACTTGAGGTGTGCTTGACCGTCATTCTTGTCACTTCAGTGATGCTAACGAACTCGGCGCAAGCGCCTCGTTCCTGGCCGCATCACTGTCGTGACAAGAATGACGGTCAAGCACACCCTCAAGTGTAATAATGCTTAAAAAAAAAAAACACATAAAATCATTTTAGGCGACTTCATTGCAATATTTTTTTCTTTACATTATTTGTTTCATTTCTACAGAAAAGAAGATGTTACTCATAGATTTGTTCTGCTTTTTATTAATTCCTGACTTGCGAGTCATTTCTCCTTCTTGGTTGTTCCAACCTGCAAGGAAAAATAGAAAATAAAATTTGTTATGAATAATGCTGCCGTTTCATCGTAACTGCGCCGGTTGCGATTAGAATTTGCCGGAGGCTATTGTGAACATTTAGCAGAAATTTTTTTGTAGTAGAACCAATATATTCCCGCCCGATAGACAGTGGCATATGCGTGGGCATACGCGCTGTCGGCATATTGGTTTATGTCTTGCGTCTTGCGCCGTCCATTTTTCGCCAATGTCCGATGAATAATCACTTCTCATGGAGGAAGCTGAAAAGGAAAGGAAAAAAAAATAGGACAAATACATGCGGCATTCTAGGAAAATTTTTAGGAGAGATAATATGTCTGACACACGCAAGATTTGGGTGGAAATTTGTATGATTTTTTTTTTTTTTTTGACAAGTCCCAAAGTCGGGGTGCGCCTTATAAACGGGTGCGCCGTATATACGGAACTTTACGGTATATCATTATTATTATTATTTTTATTATTATTATTATTATTATTATTACTCAAACCGACTATATCCCTCCCATATCTTTTAGTTTTGCAAAACCAATTTTGTGCTGCCTTTTTGCTCCATAGTCTACGCTGGAATGTCCACATTTAGTCCGAGGCTGTGGTGTTCTCTCGTGCATCGCCAAGCAAGGCCCATAACGTGTGAGCCTACCCTGCAGGTCTCTGTTTGTTGAATAGTAATCTTCAGCCCAGCGATTGTGTCGACAGTTTTGAAGAGGGCTCCATGGGAAACTGAGCCCTTCACTAGCTGTGATCATCTAAGATCTCATAGTCCTCTTCTAGAGTGATGGTGTTCATCCTGGTGCTCAAATCCCTGTGGATCTGGATCCCCCATCATCCTGCCCAAACATCCTCTACACCTGAGGGGTTTCATGAGCCACTGCATTTCCCTGTCTGCACAGTTTCCCTGGATCATCACAGCGAATGAGAAGTGCTCAGTTGCGCTTCTCAGTGTTAAAAAAAAGATTCACAAGATCACAAAAATGGACAGCAGAATGTAACCTTGGTAACACTGCATGCCAGTACTGTCATTAATTTCACTGTGATAGTATTTTCAGTGTGATAATTTGAGGGCTTGAGCAAGATTTAAACCCCTGTGTTGGTTTTCTCTGTGGTGTAACCAGCGGAGAACTACCCATGCTCATTACGAGCCACAGTGTTGGTAGTTTGAGTTTGGCAGCTGACCTTTCGTGATCTCAGTGTTATAAGATGCTATCTGCTCCAGAAATACATGCCTGATAGAACCTCATGACACTGAGGTCATGGTTTGTCACGTCTCTCCCTCTCCTACTTATCCCATTCTTCCTCTTTCTCCATGCTGTTTTATCAAATAATGCTGGAAAAGGCCTTAAGAATATTTTTAAACAGAAATTTTTAAGCCCAAAAGCTTTCAAAAGACATCAAGGCAATTATTTTTTGGCATTATTTAACTTCCAATTACCTAATAGTATCATAATAATACAATTTGGTAGAATTTATAGCAAGGCAAGTGAAATTTGCTTGAAGATAGCCAGCCAAAAATAGGGAAAGCAGGGCATTACTCTTTTTAAAATTCAGGCCCGAAGATTATATGCAAAGTGGACTTACACTTAAGATATCTCATACTGTCGTATTTGTATTGAACATTGTGCTCAAATTGTGTTTCGAAAAAGCAAACGTAGAGTGAATTTTGGAATTATTCGATGTCTAGAACATCATATTCCTCCTCCTGCTTATTTCGAAAAAAACCTGTTCAAAGAATTCTCAAATTTGTGTCAATTGCATACTAGTTTTCCCGGGATGCAAATATATATCCCCTCCTACTGGACCCAGCTTTTTTGGTCACACCCAGGCATTTTTTATAATTAATAATGGTGGCAAACCAATGCTTCAAATTATGCTTGAAGCAGTGGAACTAGCTGTAGGAATCAGAACCTAAAAGTTGGCATTGGTACTGCTTGATACCTAAACTTTCAAATACAGGAGGTAGTTTTTGAACATAGTTGTACTTTCACAACTCTTTCAGGAAATGTTACAAGCTCTTTCACAAAGGAACATACCTTTGGCTCTACTCATGTCTTCTTCCTCTGGATATGGGCGGTAGGCCGAATAAGACATGAGGCTGTATTCTGGCCTGTGGTGCTGCAGGGAAAAGAACACCGTATGTGTGATCTGCAATCAAACTGGGCTGTCCTGCCAGGCCACTTCACTTAATACCCCAGCCTCACCTTCCTGCCCCTGTCTCAACTCCTCCTGTCTTTGGTCTTACAGTGTTAGAATGAGAGCCCCACTTCAATCAGGACTGTAGAATCACTGTCTGTCTACTGCCGCAGGTGGAGAATACACCTGTTTACGTGCATGGCTCCGTGGATTCGACTACCGGATGAATTACTAAATGTAATGTAATGCAATGTAAAGTGATGGGGAACACGAGCACAAATACGCGTCTCACAGAGAATAGAGAATGACTCGTGATTTGTCGCTGGGTGAAGATAATTGACGCCCTGGTGGTTTCCTCATCTGCATCTCCATCTGCTCCTTTTCAAAAATGCATGTGACCCCCTCGGATCCCCCCGCAACCCACCCCCGCACCCCCCTCCCCTGACCCTTTCAGATCCCTGCTACCGACATTCATTATTTCTGATCTTCCCGTCTGTTGTTACCTGTCAGAATCCCTTTGAGTTACGCATCTACCCTCTGCCATGCATCATGCATGTGTCTCGCTTTGTTTTGTTTGTGGAATCGTGTACAGGTTCTTTATTCTCTGTGTGCATGGGGTGGGGGATGAATTAAATTAGAATTATTAATATGTTTCTTCAGTGGCCAACAGAGGTGTGGGAAAAGGTGACAGGAAACACAAAATGAATAACCACTCTGTTTATTTACAATTAGCAAAAGCAACATAGACAACTATGTTAGTTTTCTAATGACCCAGGCATGTGATTTGGATACAGACTAAAGTAACATTGTTTCCCCTGCTGAACATAAAGGACTTCACATTACATTACATAAAACCAGATCCCAAAACTATGAAAGTAGAGTTTGGGATTTTCTCAGTGTGCAGCGATCATCCAAAGCTGTGGAGTCATACAGGGCAGTCTACAGGCATTCGGACTGTCGTTCTCAATTGAAAAAGATGCAAAATCCTACATGGGTCACACAACATGGAAATTGGAACTGACTTTCATTTCTTTATTGACTTAAAGTGAAATCTGGAGTATTCAGGATTATACATGTTCAGGTGAAAGGTGTGACTCTCCTGGTATGTTGTACAGAGTATACTTCAGTATGCACCTGCAGGTGTTCTTCGACTCTGGTGCAGAAGTATCTGTGCTTCTATGCAAGCAAAGCCTGAGTTTGCACTTGGTAATTTTACTTCTGTGTGGCTGAAGTCATTGTGTTTCATAAGTGGGAAGACAGTTTAAATGCAGGAAGGTGATGTTAGGGTCAAGAATGATTCATGATGTTTCTCACAATTGATTTCTGATTTTTCCCCCTGGATTGTCTGTTGTTTCCTTTGCTGAGTTAAGCCCTAGTGGAACTGCCATTGAAGTACTGATTTCAAAGATGCTTGCACTATCTAGGTATCGTACTTATAAGGAATACAAAGCTTATTCCTGCAAAATGGTGAATGTGTATGTTATTGTGTCTGTCTGTTTGTATTGCTGTTCTGTTTTTCTGCTGGCTGTACAACAAATTGCCCCTCATGGAAATAATAAAGTTCACTAAGACTAAGACTAAGACTAAGACTAGATTAACACCTGAGTTACACAGAGTTCAGCTCTTATCCCTCGTTTTTTAGATATAGTTACCTGGTTATCAGTTTATTATAAGTTAAAGTACGAGTGAATGAATGATTGAGCAATTGAACATTGCATTAATGTAGCACTTTTTCATAGGTACTCAAAGTGCTTTACAGTGACACAGATATAGCATGACTGTTATTTAGTTCAGAAATATTTTCAAACTCATAAAGCAGTTAACGTTAACTGAAGAAAAATTAGCTTCTAATGTCCCTTTCACAAGGGCTCACATAAAGACCTACAGGACACAGAGGAGAGTATGAGCAGCTGGGTATATATTCCTGTTACACCGCAAAAAAAGATAAATAAGACCATCTTTTCTAGCATTTTAATCTTATATTTAGACTTAAAATATTTATTACTATTGCCTGGTTTTCAGTAAGACAAAAAATGTACCAATGAGGTGAGAAAATTTTGACTCATTTCTACATTTGCCTATGGAATAAAAGAATTTCAGTTGTCAAGCACATGGTAACTTAAAATAAGCTAATATTTTCTACTTGAGAAAAAAAAATAGGAAGTCTCGTAATAAGATTAAAAGACACTTTTTGCAGCAGTGTAGATTTTTGAATTCCTTGCAGAACATTGGCAATCATTGATTTCTGACCTCATTCTGACCTCTGCTACTTGCCCTAGGTTGTGCCTTAACTGCCCCTCTAGCCTTCATGTCTGACTGTGTGTCACACCTCCACGGGTCCACCGCAGTGGAGCGATCAGACCAAGCGCTCATGCACTGTTCCCAGTGGCATTTTAAATCCATAGACTGTATAAAAAGATGGACGCAGCACTCTGGTCTGAAAAAAGAAGCCCATGTGGAAGTACCGTAAAATGGCATTCTATTTAATGGCCAGCAGATGGCGACGTCGGTGGTTGCAGGAAGAAGTTCAATGCTATAGAAGTCTATGAGAAAATGACCCTACTTTCCCACCTGATTTTTCATTTACATAATGATTTTTCGCATTATTTTATGGTAGCTATAGCAAATTTCAAGTCTCCTTCGATATATCATGATGTTCATTTTTGTAAATTATGGTCCCAAGTGGACTAGAATAAAGGATAAAGCCAGAATATGCTTTAGAGGCGTGGCTATCCTCTGGTCCTTGTCTAATACGGTCAGATCCACCTCTCTCGTCCCTCCCCGGATCTTGATTCTCGCTCTCGTCCAATAGAAATCACATCCGGCTTCAAAATGACAACATGGCGCAATTCAAATTGCCAAAATCGAGGCTTCCTTTATGATATGCCGAAACCAATGGGTGACGTCACGGTTGCTTCGTCCATCTTTTTATACAGTCTATGTTTAAAACCCATTGAATACGAAATGATCTGTTACAGTACATGGACCTGTGCTCTACGGAGATGAACATGAACAGATGTTCCCACCGTTCTTTATGACAAACCTGCAGGCATTATGCTGCATGGAGAAAGTATTTGAAATAATGAAATGAGGGGATATCGTGATGAAACGGAGGGACAGCAGATGTTTGAAGCAAGGCTTTCTGATATCTTTTCAGTTATTGTTCAGTTATCAACCCCAGTGATGAGCCGCCTATGTTAACTTTTCAGTAGAGACTGGAATCAAAGGAAAGTTACCGGCTCTTCTTTCAATGGCCAACAATATTTTTTCTTGATGCTCATTCTCCAACAATTTAAACAGCATTAATGGAAGAATATGGCCTTATAATCACTATAGCAAACAGAGGAAATGCAATTCAGGGGAGAAAACCAGATAAAGCTATATTTATTTGGTTTTGAGTGCCACTACTTTGTAATCTTGGGCTATTAGCATTCAATGATTAATGACAGAAATGTAGTAGCTGAGGGTTATGGGAGATAAGACAACAGCTCGGCCCCCGGCTTTAATGAAGAACGCAGCCCTGCATTCAAATCTCAGATGGTATTTGAATTTATAAGCGGCTCCTGACCTCCGCTTCCCCAGAAGCTAAAATATTTAGCTCTTTCAGCAAATACTTGCCCTTTGCACGCTCCTTGCCTGTAGGTCACAACCATGAAATTTGTTTTCATTGTTGCAGAGGAATGAAATGCACTTTTTGGATTTTTTTTTTTCGATGCCAGCTGACGGGGAAAAGCAAACATCCATTCTTGCGTGAATTGTGACAACCAGGGAAGCGTGCTGTAAAAAAACATACACACAAAAAAAAAAGCGATGAAGCTGAGAAGATAAGCTTTGTCCGCACGGTAGGGGGGATGGTGGGGGGAGCGATGCGGGCAGGTTTTTAGACGCTTTGAACAATTTCAGAATAAAAACCGCAATGTGCTGCTCGCTTCTGGCAGGCCTGAATCTGTTTAGTGCAGCTGGTGCCTCCGCTGTTTTTGTTTCTCCTCAAAAGAGATGGGAATCGCTGTGTGCGCCGCTCCAAGTGAGCACTCCAATGAGCATATGTACTTTCATAAATGCGCAAATGACGAAGCCTTTAACCTGTATTCGCGCTTGCTTATTCACTGGTTGCTTTTCATCCAGATTATTCACAAACATCATCTGTTGCTGTGATGTATTTTCCCTGTAATGTTGGTGATGATTCAGTGGTTCATTGGGACATGCTGAAGCTTACATGCGGTCACTGCAGTATGACAATATTGGTTTTCAGTGGCTTACCCCTGCCGATAAAAGATAGATCCCAATATATGAATTGGGTGTGAAAGCACCGCAAGCGAATTCTGAGCATGTGAGGCTTTCACTTGAATACAGTAAAAACAACCCTGCGTAGAATGAGAATTGAAAAAAGTAAATTGTTGCAGTTGATGACAAAATGTTACAATGCAAATGACAGAATGTGAAATTTTCCTGGGGTACATGTGTTCACGGGACATTTTCTGATCACTGATGATTATTTTAATTCAAACACACAAATGTTGAAAGATTAATCTGTGAAATGGTAATTTACTTTTGAGAAATGGCAAATTTCAATTTTTGATGTAAGTGTGATTAATCTAGTGGAGCAAACATCAGTAGCTGGAAAATATATTCACCTTGGATTTTCTTGTTGATTTTTCCTGTTAAATCCGTCGATGCAAATACATGCACTGACTGTAATGAAAATGGCATAACAGCATGCACTTACCTTACACCCACTCTTTTATTCACTTCTACCTCACATTAATGAAGGGCTTTTTAAGCCATCCAATTATCTGCTCTATATTTTATGCAAATTTCTACCATATTGCAGATTAATGATGGCACTTCAGAAAACTCTCCATGTGCCATAGAATTCACCTTCAAATATTATACAGGTATGAGGTTGACTATTTAATAAATGAATACTCAAGGGTATTTTTTTCTGAATAGGTTTTGTATATTATGAAAGGTGCAGACCAATAAATTGTCCTTGAAGACATAATTTCTTGTCAGCATCATGCACATTCAAATCTGCATGCATTGTAACATCTTTGTGGAATGAGTACAAAGATATAGCATAAAACATAATGCAGTCGGCAAAGGCAAGTGCTCACAGTATTGCGGATCAAAACTGAGCATTTTAACTCGATTCTGGTAATTTTGTGCCACGAGGTGATAACACAACTGTGGAACTTGTCAAAAGGGTGGGACTCAGACAAGTTATTACTTGTGGGAGTTTTGGGGGTTTGGTTCAATCAGATAAGCCACGGTTAGTCCCTTTACAATCAGTGCTTTAATGCCATTGTGAACTAGAAATTCTGTTTGCTGAAGAACAAGCACCTAAGTTGCATTACTGCTGCTTCCTCTGGTCCTCTAAGAAGCAATATGGTAACGCATGGAGGTGTTTGGGGGGTCCAGAGGTTATTTCACCAGGTAACGCATTTTGTGTGAAGAGATGTTGGCGATTCAAATTGTATACAATACAGCATTCGAGGTGTTAAAACAAGGGTGAGGCTGAGGTTAATTATTTGTATTTTACACTCAAAAAGAAAATATTCTCATGTATAAAAAAAACCCGTCACCGCCCTCTTCCCATCCAATCTTACCACCATTCTGTAGGTATTATTTGCAGGTTACGTAATAAAAATGGGAGGATAGCAATATGTTTTTACTTTCTAAAAGCTCCGCTGGCTACAATTAAGTCCCATGAAACTACCATGGAGCAGCAGCGTCTGCATTAAAAGGTGGGCTGGGTGAGTGAAAATGCAAATGAGGTCTGTTACATGAAAATTGCACAGTGTGAGCTTTGTGCATTGACACACCTCCTTTTTGGCTATCCAACCCCTTGAGGCACAAACGCCTTCATATTGGGAACAACCAAACTGAGCAAAGACGATAAATATACTGTTTGCAACGGACAAAACTGTCCATAACGTTACCGCTGCATGCTTTTTCATGGGTGAGGGCACAAATATAGAGCCCAATGAGTGCCAGCCACATTTTATTTTGGTGGAGAGAAGTGTTACCTAAAGTGAACGTACGCACCGACTGTAACCAAATTGCATCAAATTGATCCCATTAAGGGGCAAGCTTAGCTCTTCATTGAAGTGAATGAAGCTGGATCCCATTAGCTGCTAAATCCTTGGGTGAGAAGCTATGAAAATCCCAGCTGTGCCACATTGGAATCTCATCAATCTCTGAAAATTGGGCCAGTAAAGTTGGCAGAACTGTGAATCTCTTCTCAAGGACAGAGCTGGCCAGATATAATGCTTTTTTTTTCTTTTAGATTGTTTCTTCTTTTGTTGGCGGAGGATAGATGACAGAAGTGGGTATGGGTGTAGAAGATGGCTATCGAGGGGGAGGATGGAGTGTACAAGCTGCACTCTTAGGGTCAAGAGCAAGACTCCTCAGGTTTCTGTTATGTGTCCCACAAGTTGTCTGAGTTGGAATCAAATCCCTCAGGCTGCAAAAATTGTTTGTTTGGGCTTAGCAGCTGCACGAACATCTAGACTTGAAGGACCCCACCCATTTTACAGCTGGTCTTTTTAAAACCTTCAGTACAAATGAAGACAGGCTTTTGAACAATTATAGTGAGGGGATATGAGTTCACAGAACAAGGCGGGGGAGGAGGTGTGGTTTGGTGGTGCAGGAGTGGGAAATACTGGGGACAGAGACCAGAATACAAGCTTCTGTAACCTTATAGTCTCCTTTGGTGGTGTAAAATCTTATTTTTCTTCACGCGCTAAAACCTAATTGTTCTCAAAGGGTAGCTGAAATGCTTTTATTATGTGATAACATTGTCACAGTATTTTTACACAATGACGAGAATGTCTTGTGATTGGTGGGTGTAGACACCTGAATGGTCCAGTTCTGAAAAAAAGACAATTTTTGGAAAGTTCAGTTGCACCTGAGGGTTGCATGAAATTTACCCCAGCCCAGCAATCCAGCATAATTTATTTGTACCATTTTTACTTTTTTTGCAGCCAATTTGCACCCAAATAGCACATTACTGCAGCAATGTTGTCCCATTTGGGCACTGAAGTTTCCCATCTTGGCCATCGACCTTCAATCCCCAAATCTCTTACCATCTTTGTCCTTTCCTGTCACCGTAGGTGCTCTGAAACTTTCATATTGATCAGTATATTACCAGTATGGCTTCAACTAGTTGGGCTCAGAGTAAAATTTAGTCAAATTCATCTACCTTTGGATTGGATTGTTGCTTTTGCCAAAAACATGGTGTTTGGTGCCAGCCGCCATGCCTTACTGATGCCAAAGCCATTCCATTTTAGGATGGATGCCATAAACATCAAAAAAGGATAGTTTTGTGTGTGTGTGTGTGTGTGTTTTGTGTGTGTGCGCGCGTGCGTGCGTGCGTGTGTGTGTAATTTCATTGAAGGAAACTTGTGATTTTCTACTAAAATTGTTTTTTTTTTATTTAGATAATTAAGCAGGAAGTTTTTAGAATATGAGTTCGGTGTAATTTCTGCATAACCCAGTATTTTTTACATTTGCAGGTTGTTTGCATAAAATAAGGTAAATGCAACGAATATCCTATCTTGTCAGTAGCAACCCTTGCTGAGTCCACGCTACAATTTCTTGTCCGCATGTTGTTACGTGGAGAGAATACACTTATCAATACAGTATTTGGATCACCCATTGTTTTGGAGAGCCCAGTTTTAATGCTGCAGAAATTGATGAGAAGGAACATTCTACATATCTTGAAGTGCTCTAAGGGCTCAGTGAAAAGAGTTATTTGAAGTTCGCAATTCTTTATATATTTTCTGTCTATTTTGAATATTTCTTTTAATCGGTCATGCACATCTATGAAAGTGTTCCACATGTATTCATGTGTTTCCATTTCAAGAAAATGTTGCTTTGTCATCCTCTACTGTTTCCTGTGGGGGAATCTTTAGCACCGTGACCGTCATTCAGTTTATTCCTGAGCGAGTCTTACTCACTCTCACAGAGAGTCTGAAGAAAAGCAGCTGAACTTCCCATAACTCTAATATATTATTAGAATATATATTGTAATATATTCATCACCCTGTTTTGAGTGAGGGGAAACTAAGATCTCCTCTATCACTTTCACTAACTGGCATAATCATTTTACTCCATTAGTCATCGCTGTCACTTAGTTTATGCTCGGCATTTGTGCTATCTCTCGTGGTAAGTACCCACCCCTTCTCATTTTCGACCCTTAGTTTTTACTTAAAGGGGACCTATTATGCTGATCCTTCTTTTATTACATATTAGTAATGTTATAATGTTGTTTGTCCATACTCAACCTCTGAAAAGTTTCTAAACATAAGATACAGGGGTTTTGCCGTAATCCAAGAACGTGATTTCGTGAACGTGATTTCCTCTCTGAACAGCTCCTCCCGAGATCTTCGCGAGATCTGGGCAAAACCTGACGTCAGGTTGTGCCGTCCAATTAATACAGACCTAGCCAGAGCCAACCACGGCGCTGGACCTGCCCACACTGGAAACTATTCTAGCGGGCACTAACAACGGCAGATCATACTATGCCTTAGCAGCGTCTACACTTTTGGAAATACAAAAGAAGAACCGCAGATCATTTGAGGTGCAGTTTTGTCAGAAACTCTCCCAAAGCTGCTTGTCCGTTTACTTTTGGACGCAAAAAAAACACCTATTTCTCTTCCAAAAGACGATGCCACCAAAAATCAGGGGATAGCTTTTTTTGTTTGCTGGCAGCAAACAGCCACGGCCAAAGGGAACGTTAGCTGCTTGTGCTCAGCATTTCACCAAAGATAGCTTTGTTAATAAAGGATAATTCGACACAGGATAAGCGTTTCAGCTGCTTCTCAAACCTGAAGCAGCTGCATCAATCAAACGCTCGGAGCCGCAAGCTGTAAGTAACGATATAACAGAAAATAATGTAAGTGAAGCTAACGTGTTATGGGTGGCTACTGGCTAGCAGGACCGCTAACGATAGTTAGCACTAACAACTGGCCTCAAGCACAGGCTTTCTAAAATATCTGAAGATAAATCCTGGATCGGTCGCGACAGTCCGTGACTCACAGACACAGAAGCTGCAAGTTGCTTTTACTGCATAAGCCAACCTGGCGTGATAGCCAGTTGATTGTTGCTGTAGCACTGCGGCTAACGTGGCCAAGTTACTGTTGCTAATTTTTGAGTCCTAAATATGCAAGAGTGATATCAGGGGAAATTCTACAGAAGGTGTGTGAACATAAACCTCATTTGAAGCTAACTTTTTATACTTGTTTGTAATTTGGATGCTTGGTACAACTGTCCATGCTAACGGAACTTGCTGTCTGTAAAACCTGTATTGCAAGGGTTTGTCTCTGTGGTTATGACCGCTCAGTTTCCAGCTACTGCATGTTAGTTCGCGTGCCGTGCTAATTAAAAATTCTCCTGGTTAACTTATATGCAATAATTCTGATCGGTATGCTTGTGTTACTTCGGTAAGCATCAATGTGACAGTTTCATCATAACATTGCCCGATTGAAGCCACTACAGTTGAGGCTAACCGGAGAGGTGCAGTTAGACTAGATGTAGGTTTTGTAGAGCTTGGGATATGTGTTTGGGTTTGTTTACGGCTGCTTCTGATCGCTTCACTTATCCATGACCGGGATCAGCTGGATACTTCACAAATGTCTGGACAAGCTCTCTGGTGCTACCGAGAAAGCAATTCGAAACGCAGAAGCTCTACCGTGTCTGATATAACAAATGATTTCTCTGCACTACCGTGACATAATTTCATCCCCCTTTAGAAGTTGTTGAGGCTGATAAAAAGCCGAAAAAGGCAGGGATTAACTAGGAAATTCTTTCCTGTAGAAGTGATCGATTCGCTAGCTCCACATAAGCAACTTGTCCGTGCTAACGGAACTTACGGTCTGTAAAACCTGTATTATGTTCCTAACATAACCGAGCTCTCTCTAGCTGTCGCGTACTATCCATAAAGCTGCTTTCACATCGGACGCGAAACAAATTTTTCGCGGGACAGATTAGCCTACATTCAAAGTCAATGCAAAGACGCGAATGCACGCGTTATGGGCGCGTTAAGCAGCTTTCACACCGGATGCGAAACTAATTTTTCACGCGACAGGTTACATTCAAAGTCAATGCAAAGAGGCGAATACACGCGTTATGGGCGCATTAAACAGCTTTCACACCGGATGCGAAACTAATTTTTCACGCGACAAATTACATTCAAAGTCATGACCGGTTATCAGCTACTGCAAGTTAGTTCCTGTGCTCTGCTAATTAAAAATGCTCCTGGTTAACTTATATGCAGTAATTCTGATCTGGGTAAGCTCTCTGATGGTACCGGTGAAAGCAATAGGGAAACGCACAGGCTATAACGTGTCCGGTATAACAAACGATTTCTCTGCATTGCGATCGATTGAATATTAAATTCTTTCCTGTAGAGGTGATCGATTTGCTAGCTCCACATAAGCAACGGTTCACGCAAACGGAACTTACGGTCTGTAAAACCTGTATTATGCTCATAACATAACCAGAGCTCTATCTAGCTCTCGCGAACTATCCATAACGCGCCCATTCTCGGCGAGGAAACGCTAGTCATTCCGGCGCAATAAGTAAACCATTACCAAGCGCATTTCCGAAAAGGCCGTTTAGCCTGGAGCTTTCGTCCCTCCGTCATCTACCAGTGCAGAAGCTGTTCGTTTCTCCACGCTAACGACACACCACAGTTATGCACACGAACCAGCAGGTCCTTATACACACTGAAGCAGTCCATAAGCTGTTGGTCCACTTTTAGCTGCTCCTCACTGTCTATGTTTCCCTCTAAACTCAGACCCACCGGATTTCTACGGTCTCCGATCTACACTTGGGCATGTCGATCCGTTCTACAAATGTGTCTATATGGGGTGGATTCTAGCTTTCCCTGAATCCTAGCTAGAGTAGAAAAACCGCTGTACTCACTACTGTTGCCGTAGCAAACTGTAGCCGATAGCAAATTTGAGCTTGAGCTGCCAGATTTTCGCACTGCGTCCTCCACTTTCGCCGCTGCGTTTATTAGAACAAGTTAATTTCATTAGATCTATACTCAAGTATAACGTTAGATTACGGAATTTGCCCGCCGCTTCCTTATCAGATGGCAGCTGTGTCTCACGTTTCACTCTGGGGAGACTGACCCGGAAAACTGCGTTCTGCAGCCTCGTCCCGCCCAACTCCGCTTTCCACAGAGCTGGCCAGTCAGAAGAAAGTGGGCACACGGGGAGTGGGGGCCATAGCGGAAGAGCCACCCCAGTGAGGCGTTTCAGGCAGAGACTACAATGGACTACAAATGGGGTTTTTTGAGGATGGCAGTATGAGCTAAATAAGGACCCTGTTTTGGACTTTGAACGATCAGGAGTACTCTAGGGGAGTCCAAGATCAAAATATAACCTTGGAAATATAGCAAAATAGGTCCCCTTTAATAAATAAAGATGAATCATTTTTACATAGATGGAAAAAGATGGAGGCTCTTATTCTGAAGTTGGGACACAGAGTATCTGTTTTATGTCCATTTTTCTGTTTTTCAGAAACCCCCGGCTGAGATTTTTGAAGCATTAGGCTCATAAAACAATGCCTTGTTCTTGCAGAGTCCCGTCAAAACACTTTATATTGTAGCTCGCAGATTTTTTATGAGTCATTAGCACACATGCCATGGTTACACCGAGTTAATTTCGCTTTTACAACTAACAGCCCATCTGGACCCCCAGTTTTTCCCCCATTTTACCTGATAATAATAGTAAAGGGATAAGCTGTAGGCATCATCACATTTTTCAGTCAGCCAATCACCCTTTGTGATAAATTCATTGAAGTGAGTAGTACCTGGTTGACTGGTCTTACTGTAGGTTCCAAAAATTATAGCCAGGAAGTGTTCACTATTTGCCAGCTGGGTAGCACTAGCTCTCTCTTCCAACTTTGATTGGTGGAGCTCCTCTATGATTACTATGGTAAGAGTGACAGAAGCAACATTTTTCCTCAGTATTTTTATTATCTCTGATGTCACTGCTCTGTTTAGATTTGAAAAGCAATGTTCAAGTGGGAATTTGTGGGGAATTATCAATCATCACCTAAACCATAGAGATAAAAAGTTTTTGACAGGATGCTGAAGCTGTTATTGCTCTCGTTTACAGCTCTCTGCCAACTGGGATGTCATTGCAGTCGTAGATGGATTTTTTTATTCAGCTGAGTCCTCCAGAGCCATATTTGAGAATGCCTGGTAAATTAGAAAGGATCCTATTGGCTGCATATTCCACATTGCTACCACCGTATTCGGCTTCAGGTCTCCCGTGAAGAGCCAAGCAATCAATGTCATGCTTAACCTGTCGTGGTAGTCAGAGATCTGCTCAGAGAATGATTTGTCGCGAGGATGTTGGGGGCAATGTGATTATTTTTAGATACGCCTGGGGAGCCATCCATGGTCTTCGGGATCTGACATCCTCCAGGTTTTCACGCCAATCCTAACAAAGCATACCTCATTCAACAGCTGGAGATCTCATTGGGCTGCCAGTGAGAGTCAGGTATGCCTTATTAGGGTTAGAATAAAGATGGACAGGGTGGTGGAAGAGAGCTACCAGTGTTCTATCTGGTTCACTGCAGGGTGATAGTCATTGCTGGGCACTGGGCCATACACAAGTCTGTGTGATGTCATAGAATCTGAGAAATTGGCGTGTAAGCACAATTTTACTGGAATGTTTTGTCTACGTTAGAACATTTACACAACATTGCGGCAATATTGTGAGAACATTTTATTGTGACATTGCGCTGAAAATACTCAAATTATTGAGCACAGAAGTCAGAGTCCTTACTGTCTGCAAAAGCACTGCCCTATCCATGGAAACTGCTGAGGCGCAACATGGCTGACAATATCCCCAAGAGGGAGCAGTGCCAGTTCGGTGAACCACTGGAACCTCGACAAACACAATTAGATGTTGCACTCTGACTAAAAATAAACACCTCACTCATGCACAGAACTTGCATAGCACAGCAAAGACTGCAACAAGCTTAAACAGTGTGCTGTATCTGGTGTTAAGGACAACTCGTCAGATAAGGACATCAAAAGCCTCCTTTTTTTGTCGTATATCGATGCTTGGTCAAGTAGTGTCACTATATGATGACTTGGGATGAGAATGTCTTGAAAAAGGAGACTTTAGCATCTTTATTTGACGTTTTGGATTAGGGTTCAGGTTTAGGGTTTGAGGTTGGGGGGGGTTTAAACTGGCGTCAAATAAGGACAACACCTTTTTTGGCGTATATCGACGCTTGGTCAGGAAGCGTAACTCTATGATGAGTCCAGATGAGAATGGGCTCTTTACCGAGGCATTATAAGTAAGTAAGTAAATTTTATTTATATAGCACTTTTCACAGACAAGTGTCACAAAGTGCTTTACAGACATAAAAAGCAAAAGTAAAATGTAGCAATAGATAAAAATAACAAAATACATACACAATAAGCTAAGAAAAGAGCAGTTATATCAGTAAAAGACAGCATCTAATCAAACGCCTGTTTGAATAAGTAAGTCTTTAGTTGACATTTAAAAGATTCCACTGAGTTGGTAAACCTAATGGGCTTAGCAGTGCATTCCATAAGGTCGGTGCTACGACCATAAAAGCTCGATCACCACGTGTTTTGAGGTGAGTGTGGGGAACAGTTAAAAGTTATAGAAGTTGTATTTAGCTGATTGCACTGTGTGAATGAGAACAAAGGTGGCAAATCTGCCTAACTTACCATTGTGAATGTCGAGGGACTACGGACTAAAAGCAGCATGCAATGCAGAAATTGTTTGTCTCAATGACTGCCCGGTTGGATTCTGCCTTCTATGCACGTGTGGAGTCTCTTACACACCTCTGTACAGCTGGTCAGTGCAGCAAACATGGCTATAAAGTTACATACATTTTAATTGCGGAACAAATGAGGAAACAACAGCTATTAAATTATTAGCTAACAGGTAGTTCTTGAGTAACTCCTGATCAAATTTTATAGAATAGCTAATGATTAGTTAATTGAAGAACAAATGACGAGCAAATGAGAAACTAATTATGCAAAAAAAAAAAAAAACTTTACAGTTAAGTACACAAACTAGTTCATTAGCTGGCAGTTCCTCATTCGCTGCTGATTTGTTCTTAATTAACTAATCATTAGCTAATTCCTAAAATTTTATTCAGAGTTACTCCAGTGCTGCCCATACCTGAATGGTCTGCCGGCAGTTGGTTTCTTGTTTGTTCCTGAAATATCTAATCATTTGTTACTTTATAAAATGTAATTTGGGGTTATTCCAGCTGAGACCTGCCATAAACCAATGGTTTCCCAGGGAAACCACTCATATTTAGTGAAAAATTTTAACAATTTATTTCACACCAGTTTATATGGCAATATCACAAGTCATGGTAATGCATGTTGATTACAAAGTTAATTGTTTATATTTGTATATAAATACATGTTAGAGAAATTCCTGTGAGTTTGACAGGAAGCATATATGCTGTAAAACCCAACAGAGCCATAACAGAGACTTTCCAAAAAATGTGACCACAAATAATAAAAATCTAGTCAAGTTTGATGAATATGCTCTGAGCCTTGCCATACTTCCCAGGGCTTGACCTCATCATACACAGGGGCTTATTTAACAGAAATACATATGCTGTACAGTAAGTGAACAGCACCTTCTCTATTCATTTTGTAGAGCTAGAATAGATAACGCTCCTGCTCTGTAGTAATACGTGAACCAAATAATTGCTCGAACAAATAGACCCGTGATAATGCTTTTTTGGTTACACTTACGAACAGAAACTGAAAACAACTTCAGGGCAGATCTTCAAAGTGTTTGTTGTTCATGTCGTGGATTATCCTGAAATGAAATGTATTTCCTGATGTTTTCTCTCTGGACTATGATAAAATTAAATAAATGAATTACTACGTAATCTATCTTATTAATGCATTTTATTCTGACATGTTAACTGCTATAACTCTGCAGAATGAAATTCTATTAGTACTTATGTCTGTAAACGCTTTGAGTCCACTGCATTTCATTTTGCAGCCCATATGTTCAGCTGACATGGTAAGCTGTTATCGGGGCTATCCTGCAAAGCTGTTTTAACTCAAATGCACACAATTTTAGACAGGAAATTGCAATATTGTGTTTGCTTGTCTGCCTTTTGACAGGGCTGAACCGATTTTGACCAGAGTGAAAGAAGACCACACTCGGATTATCCTCCCGGCGATTGATAACATCAAGTACAATACATTCGAGGTGCAGCAGTACGCAAACGCCGCCCATGGCTACAACTGGGGCCTTTGGTGCATGTATATCATCCCTCCACAGGAATGGCTGGACAAAGGAGACGAGACTGCACCAATCAGGTAAGCCGCACAGTCATGCCTCTTTGTACAGTACAGCCCTCAGTAAGAGTCAAATTAGCGCGCTAGTTCATGCACCTAATGCGCTAGTTCACGCGCTAGCTCAGACGCATCACTGAGGACAAATCACTGCAACATTTTCTGTTTGAATGGTAGGAAGAAGTCCTAGATTGTTCTTGCCAATTGTCTCTTGTGTGGTTATTGCTTTAACAAAAAAATACACAATTTTATACGTACGTAATCAGAGCAATGGTAATTTCGCATAAATCTGCCGTTTTGAATTATTTCCGATAACGCTAATGGGCTTAGCATAGGGGTTGCAGCGACCCATTCGGCTGTGCAGGGGTATACCGAAACAGTCGAAGCGGGTCGCTATGCGAGTAATCTCTATGCGGCTACTCCACTAAACCATCGGAAAATCCTGCTTGACATTCTGTGTGCTACTCGTAGTTTGCAAATTGCGTATCTGTCGGGAACAAGATTTTCACCTCCATTTGTTTCGCGGCCACAGAGTTTGGTAACATGTAGCATATCGTGCTGTTCACTAAACACGGAAGGAATCGTAAGGAGACCACAAATTTAGACATTAAAAATTTTACCTCAAACTACAATTAACGTACAGTTTAGACAGAAAACAAATATTGCTTTCATTTCTAAGTTTCATTCAGACAGGGATTCAGCGTTGATATAAAAAATACAATACTTGACGCCTGTTTTCAAAATAAAATAATTTGTTCTATCGTTTTTTTTCTGTTTTCCACATGAATCTGTCTTTTGTCTGTCTCGGGAATTCAACAGTTGTCCCCGAAGAGGAAATTAATATTGTAATTACGCTGTCATCATTTAGATATCGATAACAAATGACACATTTAATTGTACAAACGGGCGGGGACAGATAAAGCAGACCAGACATAAACTTGGTTTCCTGTCAGGCAGTGGCATTGAATGTCTCAGTTATAATACCTAAGTAAGAGTACATTCTGGGTACCATTCAGGCGTGACCAGCGGTCTTTGCGCGCCAGCCGGTAGGAGTTAGCGCATTAACTCGCGCGCCGGTAGTGCGCTAGTTTTTACCTTTACTGAGGGCTGTACTGTACTGCACCAATCAGGTGAGCTGCACAGTCTTACCTCTTTGTACTACACCAATCAGGTGAGCCGCACAGTCTTACCTCTTTGTACTGCACCAATCAGGTGAGCCGCACAGTCTTACCTCTTTGTACTGCACCAATCAGGAGAGCCGCGCAGTCTTATCTTTTTGTATTTTCACAAGAAAATGCAAAATGTCCAGTTTTGTGCAGAATACAATTAAAGCCAATTTTTCTTGTTATGCATGAGCTTATTTTTGCTTTATAACTCAGTATTTGTGTCACAGAGACTCTGGAAAATTATTCCAGTGAAGCAAGACATTTGGAAATTCAATTACAGAATGATTTAGGAATTAAATTTTGGAATTTACGGACGCCAGCGTCTATATCTGCGCAAAGGGATTACTAACATCTACAATGGGAGTCATATGTACTCTATAAGTGCCAAAATAACACTAACCGTTTCATTGTGAATTGAACATACCAATGCTTGAATTGTTAAAATAAGAGGACTTGGTGTAGACCCTTTAGCTGTTTGCTAGTACCTGCTCGCATCAGGATTAGACTCATGTCTGTGGTCTAGGTTCGTTTGCCTTCAGAGCCCCCCAGGGGGGGATGAGGGAACGTCTTTGTCCTTGTAATTGTGTATTCGGCTGCATCTACACTCCATTCCGCCGAAAAACAAGAGTTATGCCAATTTACTGTGAAACCCACCACTTTCTATTTCATCACAGTAATGTATTTCTTATTGATTTTTCTCATTATTATTCATTTTCCCTTAGACGTCTTTGGGACTTTCTGTTCCTGTGTGATACATTAGGGAGGCTTTAGACTGTCGTAGAAACTCGGGCGCGCGGAGAGAAACCGACACACACATATGCACACTCTTACCAGAGGCACAGAGCCAGGATCCCTGAACAAATAAGACAGAATTTCATTATTCATAAGACATCAGTCATTTGGATGCAGAAGACAGAGCTAACATGCCGGTTCTGTCAGAGAAGGTTTGTGGCTGAGCGCGAGGCCCCATATCAATGCTCTCTCCTAAGACAGTACCCGACTCAAGCATGAAAGTGCTTGTCTGACAATCTCAGATGCAAAGCACGAGTTTACACTTGTTTTGGCATCAGACATGCGTACTTCCTCTCTGCCAGGAAGTGAGGTTATCAGTCTTTCAACGTAGTCACCTGACCAAATACTCCTGCATGTCATTCTGCAATGTAAGAAGTTTTCTTGGCCCCTCAGGCAAAACATATGCCAGCACATGGGCATGTGGACTAATTGTGTGTACGCAAAGACATATGCTTACAGTCTCCCACACACACACACACACACACAAACAACACACACACACACACACACACACACACACACACACACACACACACACACACACACGTGTGTGCGCGCACTTGTCAGATGGTGCAAACACCACCTATTCCTATCATTTTTAGTTTATTATAGTGCTAATCATTCCAAAGCACACTCTTAATGTAAAAAAATACTGGAAAACAATCATCTAGATATCACTAGGACACACAAATAAAGATACATGTATGTATATACAATGTTCTGCTTTGTATCAGCCAACATGCATCTTGGGCTTTCATTTAGGAGCTTTCAGTATATCATTTTACTTGAAATTCATTCATTCATTTATTCATTCATGTATCATCCATAATTGCTCTCCTGTGATTTCATCTCTTTCTCTCTTTGACATTGCCCTACTTTCATCACCATTCTACCTTTATTCCTCATGTGTTCATTCATTATTGTTCAAGTCTTGGCTAATCATAAGAATTGAATTAGTTTTTGGCAATGCTCTCACTGCAACTGTAGACATTTTTTAATTGAAACGATATGCTCTATCCAATAAAATTGGAGTTTCTGGTCTTGGGCATGGGGGCATCTTTCCCTATGTACGAAGTATCCCATTTTAACACAGTCATCCCACTCGACCAGTCATACCAAGTGAAGTCTATACTTACCTTTATGTACGTCTTGGCTTTTTTGTGCTGATCTAAATGCACCAAGTCATGGCTAAGAATATCCAGGCTCACAAAGAAAAGGTTGAAATTAGGCAGACAAAGCTTATTATGACAAAACTCTCCTCTCATGCACAGCACTAAATGAGATGTGCCATGTGAAAGATTTTCATATTCATAAATGCGATTTCTGTACATGATGATTCTATCGACCATCCTTTGTTAAGCTGCTGCTTCAAATAGATGACTAAGTAAAAAGGTTCTGGGGCAGTAAGGTCTGTCGGAATCGTGATGCTCATGTTGGTAATCAGTTTCTGTGCCTCATCTTCCAGTTCCCTGTCCATCAGACACAAATGGCTACTGGTTGTTTGATACTAGAAAACAATCAGTATTGGCCTTAGAAGTGCAGCCTCTCAAATGTTTTAGCCCTTTCCAATTTTAGCATTTGCCAAATCGGATTAGACATACCTTTGCAGTGCTTGGCTCTGAGCTGGGAGAGTAAAAGGAGGTCACTTACAAGTCGCCCTCACCGCCATCATCTCCCCACAGCAGACACAAATCAATCATCAGAGCGCACACAGATGCAGACACAGTTCCTGCTCTGCCAAATTCTGGTCCTTTGGCTAAGCTGAGATGTGTAAACAAAGCTGAACTATTGTAGAAAAAAAAGTATAGTGTGCATGTGTGAGCCTCTGTGTGTACATCGTAATAGGCTTCTAACCAAGGGGATAAGCCAGGGAGCTGGGGGGCCGCCCTGCAGTCCGAAATCACAGTCTCGCGCCTTCACTCTCCTGTTACGTGATTACAATCTCCTATCCCTCCTGGTCCTACAATACAATCTCATGGTGTGCTGCTGTACTCCTTCCCACAATCAAACATCTCGGCCTAATAGTAGTTCACTGTCTGTTTCTCCTATGTTGTTTCCCTTCATGAACAAATCAAGCTAATTTAGGATTCCAATCTTAGCTTGATGTGCCCCAGCTTGCGGAACTTCTGTGAGATGGGCTTTTAAGGTGTGAAGTGAGAAAATGTCTTGGTAAATATCACTGAGGAGTTTTGACAAAATTTACGACAAATCGGCACCTACACAAAACAAAACGTGTTAGCCATCATCCGACAGTTCATTGCCAGAGAGCTGTGGGTATTATGACATGATATGCCCTGTGTTTGTAAAATGTTTACCATGGATTAAAGAGGGTAGCTGCGCCGGGTGCTCTACAGGGGTGTCATAAATCATTTTGACAAGGGAAGTGTGTCAAAAAGCAATAGGCAATTTCGCTCTCAGTGAATAAGTGGGTGAAGTGGGAAGTCAGAGTGTAGTCACTTCAGTTGTGTTTTTCCTCAATTTCTGCAATCTTTTTTGGATTGATTCATCACAATTGACATCAAATGCACCTCCTCTCATAAGACATTTAGTTTCTCTTTTCAAGGTTCTGCTCACTCTTTTGATGAGTCCTGTAGGTTTTTGAAAAAAATTTTCCCCCAAATATTGCAGTGTTCAAGTGTTCAAGATTTCTGTTTTTCTTAGTCACCAATAATGATAGCTACACCAGAAATAGAGCTTTGTCTTGAATATCCTGTAATTACAATACATACAACACATAAATACATTATTTCTGGTCATACACATTAACTGTTTAGGGGCTCAATGCTTCTGCATATGTTACGTCGAGCAATATGTGCACAGAGAGATCACCATGACTATTTCTATTTTCCTTCAGCCGCAGGGAGTAGCTGGCAGTTCTTGGTCAGTGTTGCAAGCATCTGTGCAAAGAGGCGCATATTGAGGATGTATACTGGACAAAGAAAGTTAGGGATCACTCTGATTTTTAATATTGAAATATGATATGGAACATAATTTGAACTATCAAATATTTCAATTTCGAAAATTGGGGTGATCCCTAATTTTCTTTGTCCAGTATAGTTCTATTTTGGGGGCTGTTTTCAATGTACATTAGAGGGCACCAGTGCTCTTACCTACCACAGCTGTATATCAATTCATTTTGGCAAGAATACTCAAAATACTGTATGTCCATCTCAACATAAAATGAAACTCAAAAGTTATCCATTTACTGGATTTTATTTGCTTCAACACTCAATTTGGAACAACAGTTTTTGATTTATGGAATGTATTCACTTGCATTGCTTGACAGAGTATAGATCATATAATCACCTAGAGGTGGAGATGTTAATGATTGTTCCATCAGAGTCATTCATTTTGACAATTTTGACAAGGAGTGTTGGAGACATCTTTGTCCAGTGGTGGCGGACATCTATGATCAAAGTGATCTAAATGCCATTCCCCCGTTGCTGTCGCAATAACAATAACCGAGACCTTATTAACCAACTTTTGATTCATTCTATTATCACTGTATGATATTTTTCAATTCCAGAACTCCTTTACTCTGATTAGACAGAATGATAAGTATGCAATTTTCAACACAGCCATTATTTCCTCAGTGTTAGTGCAAACCAAAAATGCACTTGGTATTTTTCCATAGGACATCATGTACCAAAGTAATGCTTTTAGGTTCTAATATAATAAATAATTACATGAATAAAATACTTTATTAATGCTCACAAAATAATGCCGAGCACCTAATCAAAAATCAATTTTGTGTGCACCTTCTGCTTTTCTGCACACCACAGGCCTGGCATAGGTCGGCAGCATTAGTACTGAAGTTGATTGTTTTGACTGATTGTGGATGAGGTTGCAGTAGTCCTTGCCAGTATTGCATATAGTGGGGAAATTTGGGTGCTTGGTGTAAAAATGGGGGCAGTATAACTGGGAAGGGCCTTGAATGGTGCTTGTGGAAAAGTGAGGGAAACCCAAAACACTGCAACGAACAACTGTCAGGGAAATGTTCTTCACTCAGTGTTGAACATTTGTGGTGTTTTTAGACTGTGCTTGCATGAGCACCACTGAAGGGTCACCACTGAGTGTCTTGACGTTACTGCAGATCCCATGCTGATTTCCCTCAACAGTTGCACAGATAGTGATTTCCAGCTGTCTATTTTCTCTTTGTATTCTTGCAGTGAGCTGATGTTATTGGGACAACAAATGAACCATGTGCACAATCAAGCACTATCTCAAATAGTCAAAGGCATTCCGGTGCTCTTAGACCTATATGTTAAACCGCTTTTCCATGTGTATGGAAGGAATTGGCTTTGCTGGGATTGTCTTTATTCACTCAATATGTAAATTCAAACTTGCATGCCTGCACATGAGGTTGTGCATATGTCAGTGACTTCAGCTGGAACTTTTGCCATACTCATTTGAAATTGGTGATGGTCAAAACTCAGAACAGCATCAACAATTTTCTTGAGATCGAAGCAAGTGATCATGTATTGAAAATGTGGGGGGAAAAAATTAAGCTAGCATGGATAACCATTTTAAAATTTGAGTAAGAAAAACGTTGTTCAACAAAATCGTGTTCTTGACATTAGTTTATTGTTTGCACATTGCTGTCAACATTGACAGTCAAACACAAAGCCACCTGTATGGCAGGACAGGACCAGTAGTTCTAGCTTGTACCAAGGGCAAAAGCATGGATTTAACATTAATGTGGCAGACTTCACACTTGCCCAGCTGCCAGTCTTGATTAGAAACCGCCATTATAATTTAAATGAGGGCACTGGACAATCTGCAAGTGGCAATAGTAGGAAGACTTCTTCTTCTCTGCAGTAATAACATCTGTTGTAATCATTTTTACCGATTTACGCTGCTGGATATTTTCTGTGGCGATATAGGTAAAATGGCTTGCTGGAGAACACCACAGAGGAACCCTGCCGGAAGAACCTGTGACCAACCAATCAGGGGTCCATTTCCCAAAATCACAGATGCTAACTTACATAGTTGGAGCCATTAACTGTGAATGGATGGACTATGTAAGTTGCTAAGTTAGTTAGCAATTACGCTTTTCGGGAAACGCAGCCCAGAACAGCCCCCGTCAGTTCCGTTCCTGAGAGGCGGCCGTGTTATTTGTTCCAATCAATTATTCTGTCTTGAGTTATAAATTGCTGTGTTCACAGATGTTGGGCCGCCTCCTTTATTAGATCACTGTAGACGTTTTCTCCAGGAAAAAAATGAAGTCTGCAACTGTAGGTCATGTGACTTTAATGAATGTCCCATAAAAAAAGAAACTTAATGCTCAGGCTAATTAAACAATCAAGAACAGAAGCTAGTATTAAATTGTTGCCAGGTGTAGACAGTAGA
The DNA here is from genome assembly GCA_029692085.1 of Gymnothorax javanicus. Lineage (NCBI taxonomy): Eukaryota > Metazoa > Chordata > Actinopteri > Anguilliformes > Muraenidae > Gymnothorax > Gymnothorax javanicus. Next base: position 74,228,257 of record CM056194.1, read on the forward strand.
CAGTTTCCTTCCAGCAGCTGGCAAAACCCTTCAGCTTTGTGCTAACGTTAATGTGGATCACATAAGCCTGAGCTGGGAAGACAAGCACAGTCAATAAACTGGATGCCTCATTTAGTGCAGTCTCAGCATAGTATCTGCTCTTGATATATTTTTTCAAAAATGAATATGTTGAAACATGTTTTAGATCTTGTTTGATTTTGAAACCACCAGCAGAAAGGAAATTCTGAGTATGAACTCACAAGCATGCATGAGCACGAACTGTTGAATTAATTTCCCCCGCAAAAGTGGAATTTTTCTCACATTTTAGTGGCACCCATTTCTGCCGTACTCCCTGTCAGTTTGGGAGTGTGTGGAGTAGCACACAGCCTCCTGGCGTTAGAGGTGTCAGACTCACACCTCTGACTGGCAAACTTCAGTGCCCAGTCGAACAGGGCAGCTGATAATGAGTTTCACTGCTCTGGGAGAATTATGAGTCTTGGGATCTGCCTGCTCTTGCTGGCATGTCAGTAGTATCTGAGCAAGCAAGAGTAGCTTAGTTTTTTTCTCCAGCAAATTATTAGATGGGATCTTAGAAGTAATCTAAACGTAGCCTGGGTGAGGATTATTCCACAAACATATTACAAATCCTGACTGTAGAGGTCCCTTGTTTGAAGCACTTAACTGCTAGTTTTTTTTCTTCTGCTGTTAATTATCCACTCATCCTACAGTTCCACTGAGTGCAGTGGGACTCTCTTGAGCTACGGCTATGATCTACGCAAAGTCACCCCTGCAAAAATGTGTAAAACCAATCCTGATGAAGCATTTTTTTCTCTTAATAGAGGACATTTGATCTCTGTTGGACTCATAAAACACTGGCAGTCTTTGCTGTGTAAGCCCTGGTGGCCCAATCACACCTGCCTTTCCCAAGCTTATTCCGAACTTATTCCGATAAATTGTTCAGATGTTTTTAAAAAGATGTACAACCCCAATTTCGAAATAGTTGGGACAAAGTGTAAATTGTGAATAAATTCAAAACGCAATGACTTTCAAATCACACCAGCCAGTATTTTATTCACAATAGAACAGACATAACACAGCAAATGTTAAAACTGAGAAATTTTATAATTTTATCCAGAAAATGAGCTCATTTCAAATTTGATGGCTGCTACAGGTGTCAAAAAAGTTGGGACAGGGGCCTGTTTACCATGGTGTAGCATCTCCTCTTCTTTTTAACACAGAGTGGGGGCGTCTGGGCATTTAGGAGACAAGTTTCTTGAGTTTAGCCATTGGAATTTGATTCCACTCTTGTTTAATAGAGGCTTCCAGCTGCTGGAGAGTTTTGGGTCTCCTTTGACGGACTTTTCGTTTAATTATGCGCCAAATGTTCTCAATTGGTGACACTGGCGCTGGAAAGGGGGGGGCAGGGGCCATTGCCCCCCCACTTTTACCCTCCTCCCACTTTATTTTTAAGCATAAACAGTTTAGGAGGTTTGCGCACGCATAGTCTATTGTCACGCTGTCTTCAATGGGCATCATTTAGGCACAGTGCTTCTCTGCCCAGTGGCGTAACAATAGGGGATGCAGCGAGTGCAGCAGCGCTAGGGCCCAGCGGTGGGGGGTGTGTGTGATACTTCTGCCCTGCAGTCCCTCCCCCTCCTGCTGTCTTCGCCTCCACTTCAACGAGCCCCGTGGTGTTCCGGACACCTGTTGCTGTTCTCCCGTTTCCGGATCTGTTCTCCGTGGTGTTCCGGATCAAGTGTTCTCCGTGGTGTCCGGGTCCGGCGGAGGTGTTCTCCGTGGTGTTCTCCGGGTCCGGGTCGGAGGTGTTCTCCGGAGTGTTCCGGGTCCGGGTCGGAGGAGATGTTCTCCGTGGTGTTCCGGATCCGGCGGAGGGTCCGGTGGAGATGTTCTCCCCGTGGTGTTCCCGGATCCGGCGGAGGTGTTCTCCGTGGTGTTCGGGTCCGGTGTGTTCTCCGGGTGTTCCCGGCGGAGGTGTTCTCCCGTGTGTTCGGGTCCGGTGGAGTGTTCTCGGATCTCCGGGTGTTCGGGTCCGGCGGAGGTGTTCTCCCGTGGTGTTCCGGGTCCGTCCCGTGGTGGAGATGTTCTCCCGGTGGTGTTCTCCGTGGGTCCTCCGTGGAGATGTTCTCCGTGGTGTTCCGGGTCGGGTCCGTGGTGCCATGAGTTCTCCGGGTGTTCGGGTCGGCCATGCCATGAGTTCCGGGGCCCTTTCCTGGCTCGCCAAGAGGCGTGCCTTTGGGGGAGGGTACTGTGATGGTTCTGCCCTGCAGTCCCTCCCCTCCTGCTGTCTTCACCTCCACTTCAATGAGCCACACCTGTTGCTCGTTGAAGTGGAGGTGAAGTGTAGACTATTTAAGAGCTGCACTGCCAATTTGGCAGTGCAGCTGCATTCTGGCGTTTTTAGCTCTGTGTGTGTTGCTGCTGCTCCCTGTCTATTTTTAAGTATATTTATTAAACATCTTTTTGTTTGTACCAGTCTGTGCGAGTGGATCCCTTCACCCAACCATGACAGAATGCAGCTGCCAGCTTGGGACCCAGTCAGGCTGGTTGTCAGGGGAGCAGCAGCAGTGTTCTTTTTGTAGGGGAGCAGTATTCCGGGTCCGGCAGAGGTGTTCTCCAGAGAACACACAACACGGCACTTTTTGGCCCCCCCACTTCTTAAGTGAATCCGGCACTCTTGATTGGTGAAAGATCAGGACTACAGGCAGGCCAGTTCAGCACACGGACTCTTCTACTACGAAGCCATGCTGTTGTAATAGCTGCAGTATGTGGTTTTGCATTGTCCTGCTGAAATACACAAGACCTTTCCTGGAATAGATGTCGTCTGGAGGGGAGCATATATTGCTTTAAAACCTTTATATACCTTTCAGCATTCATGGTAATTTTTAAAACATGCAAATGTCCCACACCATATGCACTAATGCATCCACATACCATCAGAGATGCTGGCTTTTGAACTGAACACTGATAACAGGAGGGGTGGTCTTTCTCCTCTTTAGCCCGGAGGACACAATGCCCATGATTTCCAACAAGAATGTCAAATTTGGACTCGTCTGACCATAGAACACTTTGCCACTTTGCTACAGTCCATTTTAAACGAGCCTTGGCCCACAGAACACGGCGGCGCTTCTGGATCATGCTCAACAATGGCTTCCTTTTTGCATGATAGAGTTTTAGGTGGCATCTGTGGATGGCACGGTGGACTGTGTTTACAGACAGTGGTTTCTTTAAGTATTTCTGGGCCCATTTAGTGATGTCAATGACAGAATCATGTCGGTGAGTGATGCAGTGGCGTCTGAGGGCCCGAAGATCACGGACATCCAGTGAAGGTCTTCAGCCTTGTCCCTTTCGCACAGAGATTTTTCCAGTTTCTCTGAATCGTTTGATGATGTTATGCACTGTCGATGATGAGACCTTCAAAGACTTTTGCAATTTGACATTGAGGAACATTGTTTTTGAAGTATTCCACAATTTTTTTACGCAAGCCTTCACAGGTTGGAGAGCCTCTGGCCATCTTTACTTCTGAGAGACTCAGCCTCTCTAAGACATCCCTTTTATAGCTAATCATGTTACACACCTGATGCCAGTTAATGTAATTACTTGTTTAATGTGCTTTCAGATCATTCTCTTATATATTAATAGCTTTTTCAGCCCTTTTTTGCCTGTGTCCCAACTTTTTTGAGACCTGTTGCTGCCAGAAAAATTGAAATGAGCTCATTTTGTGGATAAAAATGTAAACTGTCTCAGTTTCAACATTTGAAATGTTATCTATGTTCTATTGTAAAGAACATATTGGCTCATGTGATCTGAAAGTCGTTGCATTTTGATTTTATTCACAATTTACACTTCGTCCAAACTATTTCGGAATTGGGGTTGTATGTTTGCATATACTAGCCATGTGGAGCTCTTTTATTTAACTGGAGGTTAGCAGTATATCATGTGCAGATTAGATGTATTATTCATTAAGAACTTATTTTAGCATGTTTCACATTCTGTTAAATCTAATTTATCACTCATTTCTCCCCTCCATTGTCCACCAGGGGGTCAATTAAAACATTTTAAAACATTTCCTGAGAGCAGAACTTTGCATCAAAATGAGTTTAGGGTGAATAATTACAAAAGAAGTGTAGCAAACGGGAGAGGAGGTTGACCGCTGGAGTGCTGTAAATACTTTGTGTTTGCGGGATAGCTGTTGTATACTTCATATGTAATCAAAACGGAAGAGGAACACAGTAAAACCTAAACAGTAATCAGTTATCTTCATATACAGCAGGGCTCTTCAACCCTGTTTCTTGAACTCTGACATCCCGTAGGCTTTCACTTGAAGCCTAACAAAGCAGACCTCCTACAACAGTTATAGGTTTTTAACATCCTCAACCCCAATGTCCCTCTAATGTCCCTCTAATGGCAGCACCAATGCTTCTTACGTCAAAGTGTTGGTCATTTACTAATTAAGTAAGGCGGTCATTTGTGAATTGTGAAAGTTTGACGCATGGCATGCATTTCTAATGCACGCCATGCATTAAACTTTTATGGTAGCAAAATCATTGAGGTTTTTATAGCCCAGCTTCTGTGAAAGTTGTTGGAAGGCTGTAACATGTGATGGTATGAATTGTAGTCACTAAGTTAATACAATTAAGTCTAAACCTTATCTAAATACCATCTTCAGCAGCATTTACTACATAATATTCTACTACAAGATCTAATTTTGAGAAAGTTCAGTTAATTGCCACCTATGCAATCTCATATTGCAGCCTTCCTCTTTGACGCAAAGCAGTGTCTTTATCTTAAATGCCAACGCAGCTTATTGGTTGCCCATTTGCAGTAATTTTATTCATTAATTCAACTAATTGTCTAATTCTTAATCGGAAACTGGTAGAGAGATAACCTGCATTATGATGATGTCATTGGTTGTTGAAAGTTTCATTTTTACATATGCAAACTTAACATGCAGAACGGAGTCGGCATAAACCCATTTTTAAAAACATTTTCTCAGGCTTATCAAGAGGATATGACACTAACGCAAAAAAAAAAAAAAAAGCGTTTTGTGAGCCACAGGAATTCAGAAGCATTGACAGACATTGACGTGTTATGTCATCATTAATGTGAATAGGAAAATGCTTGATAACTGCTGCAATAAACAACAATGCCAGCTAAGGGGAAATGGACAGTAATTCTACCGGTTGATCCTCGCAACTGAACGAATTAACACTTAGTTGCTGATTAGGAAATGTAAATGGGAATAGGTTTGGAGAAGTAGTGCGCTTTTAGGTAAGGTGAGAGCAGAGCTGTAAACCCTCCGATGGCAAGTCCTAGGTGGAAGAGGTTAAACTGCTAATTTTTAGAATCTTGTAATTTAGGATGATGTCTACACCTGCAGGATAGTAGATCCACAGCATCTTCATTACAACTTTGCATTGTTCTACATTATAAAGGCTCTTACACCCATCTTCAGTGTCCCAAGGCTCATCTGCCCTTTGATGATACTTGATTTCCTCATGCAGGACCCCAGCTATGATTGGCTGCTCATTTGTGGTGGACAGAGAATACTTCGGAGAGATCGGTCTCCTGGATCCAGGCATGGAAGTGTATGGAGGGGAGAACATTGAGCTTGGCATGAGGGTGAGTGATGAAATCATGAAGTATTCCCAACGCATGCACGCTGGAACAAATCTCACTGTCACTAACCTTAAAATAGTCTCCTCCTCATATTCTCTAATTAACGGAGAATTATACAAACATCAAAGCAGGAATTTTTTTTTTTTTGCATAATTCCAGGTAAATAAGAATTGCATTCAGCCTCGTAAAAATTCAGAAATATGGTTGTGCCGCTATAATCCGTAAGCTGGAAATGAAAAATGGGTCGAACGGAATAGCAGGTCACAGGAGTAATTGGAAATCCAATATAATGCAGTTGCAGCTGAGACATCCCCAGTAGGTATGATTTGAGAAAGCCACAAATATTCAAGTTTTTTTTTTCTTTTTTTTTTTTTGCAATGCTTCATAATTAAGTTTCTTCATGTTTATCAGCCTAAGGGTGAAGCTTAAAAACACCCTCCCCCCTCCCCCTCCCTCTTCCTCTGTGTTATTGCAGAGGAAAAGGAAACCTTAATGCTAAATTACACTGCTCACTTGACTGAAATGCTTTAATGTCCCAGAAAATACTGAAAAATGTAAATCTGGGCTTCAGGAACTATGCCACTTAATTTAATGCTTTGTGAGAGCTTGAGGGTTTGGAAGGCAAATTTGAATTACCTCTGAATTTAAAAAAAACATTCTCATAGGCTAGGATTTTTTTTTTTTTTAATCTCAAATGCTCAGTATACTTAATTATTCAAATAATAACTGTCACTGTCACAGAATGATTTTGTTCTTTGTTTAAGTGACATATCCACATATAAGTACATTGGGATCGTTGGTGTTTTTTGTACGTTTTTCTCTGTTTCTTTAAGCAAATGTTGAGGGCTATAGCTACAGTGGAACAGGTATTTGTTCAGTTGATCTAAACATTTGGATTCGTGGAGTTTTACAGGGGTGATGAAAACTATAGGAAGAAAAAAATAATTTGAAAAACCTGTTGAGTGAAAGCTGATTTCAGGAAAAAAAAAAAAAAGGTGTTTTATATCCAGTCCATAATTATGTGTAAGTTGCTCATATTCATTGTTTTCAAACACAATGTTATCAATGACACCTCCAAGGGGTGGCCAGAGGGGGCCGCGGCCACCATGCAAAAATGACTGGCCCCCCCAGCCGACGACACCTGTCAGTTGTACAGATTTTTGCCATAGCGTAAAAACCATACCTCGTATAAGGGGCGGAAAAAATGTGGTTTTGTCCAGGTATTTACCGGACACTTCTGTAACCACGCATAGTTCCCTTTTTTTGATGGGAGGCAAAAAATTTTTCAGCAGGGCGGTTAGTTCCATTACGTACATCAGCCAATTACAGCTCGGCTGTGGTACTATTATACGTGGAATCAGCCAATCACAGCTCGGTTGAACTCATGTATCAATGAGAATGGCAACGCATTCGACCTTATCACTATCAGCTGAAGAATTCTTCTGTGTTCTTCGTGAAAACAAAACTTTTTGTGGTGCGTTTCAAGAGAAGAGACGAGTCAGAATTGGTGTTAGAAAACACAGTTAAAAAAAACTGAGTTTATTAAATGTCGTCTCGACCACAATGTAATTATGATCTGACTGCCTTCATTGGGATACAACAGGGTTTAAGTATTCATTGTGAACAAAAGATATTGGCCGAGGAGTTTCGCTGCAGAAAACAATACAGCCTCTATTTATTGGGTTAAACACAGATGACATTGTCTCAGTGAATGACATAACCCATCATACCTGCGGATCAACCCAGCAGTGGGCAAAACTTTTGTTGATTAAGTAGTAGAGAGGATGAATAGCTGTCCGATTCTAGATTACTGCCAACAGAATGCCATAAAAATATGAACACTAAAATTAACATGACATGCGGCAAATTTGTAAATGTTCCTCCGACAATAACAATGTAATTGCTCCACAATGCGCTAAATTACAAGTAAACTAGCCGGTCTGCTGCAGAAGTCCAACAGTCTATTTATTAGGCCTTGACTTCGGTGACTAATACTGCGGATCAGAGAGCAAATTTTGTGATATTAGAAAGTGAGGATGATGTCCGACGTTATTAGCCCCAAAAATACAGTTTGCTTCATGACCGTAGACTGTTCGTGACACAGACTCCTATTTGAGGCATTGAGCCGATAAGCATATGGTCGTCACTGGAGTATATTGGGGAGGCGTTACCGGTTAGTTTCTGAACCAGTATTTTGAACAGTGGCGGCTGGTGGATGGAAAACCGAGGGGGCAGAAAACATCCCTTGAAACGGTTGAAATTATTGACGCGATTTCAATCATTGTTCTTGGTCAACATGCTTTCCAACAATATGAATAATCCATTGGTGGTTCAGAGTGGAAGGGAGCATCCAATCTAATCCATCACGATAGAAGATAAGAGATTGATGTTGATACGAGCTATGGATGCATGCGTCCAGTGGCAAATGGTTTTATTGGGCTAGCTCGTATCAACATCAATCGCTAACCTTCTATCCTGATGGATTAGATTGCATGCGCTCTCTTCCACTCTGATCTGAAGTCCCGCATGTACACGATTAGCCACGCAGCATGTACGAAGTCAGGGACTGGTTGGTCCAGGTGCAAGGTGATTTATTTTCATTAGAGTACAATAAAGATCAGAAAAGCTGCGGTTCTTAGATTTATAGTCTGTTTTCTTTAGGGTTCCAATAATTAGCCAGCGGTCAGTTGAAAAGTATTTTGTTGATTGCAGCAGATGTTCAAACTACTGGTTCAGAAACTGACGAGTAACGCCTCTCCAATATACTCCAGTTACGACCATATGCTTATCAGCTCAATCACTCAAATAGGAGCCTGTGTCACAAACAGTCTATGGTCACAAAGGCAAAGCAGTCTGGGTTTTTGGGCTAATAACATCGGACATCGTGCTCACTTTCTGATATCACGAAAGCTCTCCGATCTGCAGTATTATTCACCAGAGCCAAGGCCTAATGAATAGAGTATTGGACTTCTGCAGCAGACCAGCTGGTTTACTTGCTATTTAGCGTATTGTGGAGCACTTTAATCTGATTTACTCATTTGTCAAATGTTCGACCATCTATAATCTTGATACTTGAAATGCTATGATTAACAGTACATACTTGTAAATAATATAAAATACAATGTGCTAAACATAAATATTTTGTCAGCTAATATTTATGATTAAGCAACTCATAGCCTGATTGGAGGTGATGCATTCAAAATGTTATTTGATGGGTTCCTGAACTGACCTCATGTGAATATCGTAATCTGACATTCATATGATAAGACAAAACTGTATACAATTTATTATGCAATAAAATAGTGTCTTTGCATTAATTTGCGTACCAGGAAAATCATTATTTATCCTACCTAGTGGGTCACCCCCATGATATTCTCTGGCCCCATCTGGCCCCCCCACTAAATATTTTCTCCAGGTGCCACTGAATGTTATGGAGAAAAAAAGCCAAAAACCAAATGTGACACTGTGCAATGCGTATACTATAATACTGTAATTTATTTTTCTGCATTTATCATATATTCCAATGAAAGGAAATGCATGCATGAATGTTAACGTTTATGCATTTTCACATCCTTTTTAAATTGTGTAAATATTCAGTCTCGCAGCATAATGTCCTCTATCTCTCCATATTTATGGCAGTCCATGCTGTGAACTTCCTGTTTATACCTACAAATAGATTTTTCATTTTTGACCTGACAACTCATTCACTGAAATCAATTCCATATTTGAATTAACCCCAACTTGAAATTAGCTAATATGTTGAAGGCACCGTGCTGTCAGAGCTAACAGCACCAGAAAAAAAAAAAAAATTCAATAAGCGAAACACGGCAGGCAATACAGTAAATGACCTTTAATGCGTTTAGGATAGTTTAAATATTTAACTACCTCAGTAGAATAGGCATTTTCTATTATCACGTACAATTTAATAAAACATCTGCTTGAGTTTGTTAGCAATTTCCTGTTAAACCTGCAGAATAAATTCAGTGCTTGATTACTTTTTAAACCAGGAACATTAAAAGTCCTCTTATAGAGGGTTTTCCCGCCATAAGCAGTTGTGTTTCTTGATACAAGTAGTTAGTTCTGCCTTTGAGATGCCTCCATTTGTCTGCATTTGTATTTAATCAATAACAGTGAAAATACAAAATGACAGTAAATGATCGAATGGACAGTTGGGTGGTTGGTAATGCGTGCCGTGTAATGTCGAATCTGAATCAGGTTTAACGAGAGACTGCAGTAATTATTCCAATAGTCTTGGAGTTACCAAGTACATATGTAGCATGTGGAAAAACATTTGGCGCTAAGCCATACAGCATCACTTGGAGTGAATATTTGAATCCCCCGTTAATTAACTTTGAACATCAATACAGTGCACAGCTTATACCTACTGTATATGCTTGTCTCCCGTAAAATCAGTTCTCTACCTCAAGGCTGCAAGGATATTGATTTATTGAACAGATTATGAGAAAACGGAATTATAAACTTGCTGAAATTTACATTCAACCACAGTTGAGCGCAGGAATCCCGTTGTCTCTCCCAAGGATACAGACTCACCGTGGGTTCCATACGGAATCACAGTGCTTTAAAAGGTAACTGTGATTTATGAATTTAAATAACAGACACCCATACTTCGCTTAGTCTAGTCATTTGTTCAGCCAGACAGTTTTATTGAAGCAATTCAGTAGGTGAGTTTCCTCAGGAATACAAGAGAAGTGCTCTGCTTGAAATGTTAAATTTAAAGTGCTTCAAGCACTGGTCTGGTTACTGAATAGGCATGCTTGAATTCTGCCACCACAATTTCTCTCCCGCATATGGATTATCGCGATACTGTTGGCAAGCAGTAATTTGTTTTCCCTGGAGCATCGACAACAGGTATGTTATTTTAGGCTATGGGTTGTGTCCAAACATTCACTTCACTCACTCACTCACTCACGGACAACTAGGAGAGACGCTTAGTAGGGCCGTTTAGTGAGATGCGTGTGCGTTGCGCACTGTGGGTCTGCGTGGTTTTAAGATTATCAGCCTAATTGCAATTTCAAAGAAGACAACACAAGCTGTGAATGTGAGATGAGGGTCAATTAACCTTTATTGAATCCTCCCTGACCACAGAGAACAGAAAAGAAAGTAGACTTCCTCCTGCAGGGATTTAAGTATTTTAAAATTGGCTGGAGGCTTAAATCTAATTAAGGTGAACTAAATAGACCAGACTACAATAGCCTCAGCTTTTTGTGTTTTTGCTCTTAACATTATGTAACGAGTTGTCTTTGTTGTTTCCTTTTTAAATTTTTCCTTGCTTTCAGGGAGGAGTGAACGCACTGTTTTGTGTTAGAAAGTGAAACAAAAGATAGCACTCCGGTAGAACAATCATTCGAACTTCCAAGCACAGTCTGCAGTGCTAAGGCTGGATGAATGCCAAAGTATATTTAATGCAGATGCATGAAACAAAGCGTCTGTTTTGGGATATAATTGGGTTTAGAATACCTGGGAACACATACAATCTACTGTTAACTATCTCACAGAGACACGTTTATATTGAGGAGCCATAGACCCTGATGGAATTGTCAGTGGAGTTTGGAGATATGGAAATACTCTAAATGCAGGAGCATGTACTATTATTTGGTACCAGACATTATATGTGAAACTGAAAACCAACTGCAAAATGCGTTTATAAGTTCAGTAATGATCAGATAGCTTATAGTCTTCAGTCATATGGGTATCTGAATGTTTTGTATGCTTATGAATTCTCCTCAGCTCTCGCTGTTCCCACTAGCTACAAATAGAGGCTTCCATCCTTTTTATTTTTAAGTCGCACAATGATGAAGTTCACAGATTCGAGACCCAGTTACATCTGTTTGAGCACTGAGCTTGTCACACGTTTCCCAGCAAAGCGAGCACTCATGGGCAGAATGTAATGGTGCTAATAGAAACACAGTCGGCGACACCTATCAAATGGCCCTAATGCGCCAGCCTCATGCGGACGTGTTTGCAAACACAGTGTCCAGAGCTCAAATGGACTACTTTGAATTCAGAGCCTTGCTTAAGCTGGGAAAATGACTCATTCTTTTTAATAGGGACATCACCTTCTGAATGTCATTACACTATAACCTGCCTAATATACTGCAACACCGCTCCCCGTATAGAGGTGAAGATGAATTGGAGACATGCAAATTGTTACCGAATGGTGTTTGAATATAATTATGGACTGAACCATAAGTACTGGTGACAAATGCCAGGGTGAAAGGGTGTTTATGTTAAAGACATTATGCAGCAACACATTTGCAGTTAAGCAATAGGTAGTTACAAGATCCGAGGTACAGTGCAGTTTAAATGCATCGGAACAGTGACACTGTATAAAAGGGACACAGTTACAATGGTCCTCAGGATATGGGTGTAAAAACCTGCTGTTTGAAGCTGGAAGTTCCCAATATTCATTTATTAGAAATTCAATATGCCTTAGCAATTTTTTTTTTTCAGTGTCTAAATATGTACAGTGTACATGATGGATGCTGAACCTGTCTGCTGCTGTTAATAACAGCAATATCCAATGACCAGCAATGCCTCTGCCGGCGGTTATGTCTCAGCTTCATAAAGACTGCCATTTTGTCACCACTTGGGCAACTACAACCTCACCTTGAACAAATTACCTCTTTGCTATCTGACAGAATAGTTGGCCATATGTTGGCACTACAGAGAGTCTAAACTCTTGAACCATTTTGCCTTGGGTCAAATTTTATTTATTTATTTATTTATTTATTTTTTATTATTCATTTATATAAGATTCCCGGACTCTTGTACCAAAATGATATGCTGTGTTGGATTTTCCAGCATGTTTTTTTTTTGGGAAAACTCTTAAAATCGATCTCCTCCGAGACAATCTGCTTGATTTTTTACTAAATTTGGTGCCTAGCATCTTCAGGACAATATCTTTAAATATTCTGTAAAGAATGTTATTACCTGAAAAACATGGACACGGTAAATTTTGTTGGCAAGGCCTCATTTGATGTAATAGAGAGTAACTTCTGAAAGCAAAGTCCAATTGTCCCAAAACTCAAGAATTTGCATCAATTGGACAAAATGTGGTGGTAAATGGCCAAAAGGTGGTGCTGTGAAAAGCAAAAATGTAAAATTGCCTTTATCTCTTCAATCAATTGAGCCAAATGGTTTTAATCTTGCAACTGTAGGTCTGAATAAGCTTCTAATAGTCCTCCCCATGAGCAAGAGAGATCTGTAACCACTTTTCTACTAAGGATGTATATGCACACATGCACGTCTTTGCTGCAGCCTTGCAGGGACCCAGGATGTGTGTGTGTGTATATATATATATATATATATATATATATATATATATATACCCTCAAAATGACCATTTGACCCTGAGTCAGATTTTGCGTATGCAATCACGCTACTTATGCTGGTGGCTGAGAAGAGTCCACTACTGACTGGCAAAGTCCACTGACAACAAGCATTCACTGATTTTCACGGAAAATCCCACTTGTTTAAGCTTTGAATGTCAAAATGGCGTGTTGCCCAACTGCACATACAGGTACAGTGCTAAATATTAGAATCACTTGAATGTGTGGGGTGTAATCTTATGTAATGTTGCCTTGTTAACAATTACTCTTTATTGACCGTTTAATGGTATGTACCACAAAAACGTATACTTTATTCCCTGTTAAGTGAACCCGTAAGTTGACAACCAATATTTATCCTGCATGATTTATAAAGCATTGAAAAAATTATAATTGGAGCAAAAAAATTGAATCACAAAATCTTTGGTGCAAAAAAATAGAATCAAACATGTTTATGTTACACATTGCCCATGTAATAGTTCATTTTAATCAGTATTCAGTGGCTCTGCCTTTTTCATTGATTACAGCTCTAATTCTACGCGGCATGGAATGAACCAATCTTTGGCATTGCTCTCTGGTAACAGAATTCATAGATCTTTTCACGCATTCCTTCAGCTCAATGGCCCTCATTTATCAAACGTGCGTACACCAAAAAAATGGGTGTACGCCAATATCCTGCAAGGATCGGCATTTATCAATCTGAACGTGAGCGTACGGCATGCAAAAATCTTACGCCAGGTCTGACCAGGTGTACGCACATTTGAAACCAGCCTACAACATGCAGGAATGAGTGCAGCTGTCAAAATGATTAATAAACCACATGCAGCGATGCAGATGTCATGCTGTTGTTGTTCTTATTAGTAAAATGAAAAAATAGACTAAATAAATAAATAAATAAATAAATAAGACAGCTGTGTTGAGAAATTGATTAAACTTATATTTTGAGACAACCTGCTTGTCAGGCCAGACGGCTAACAATTACAATCAATTTGATCAAGCGCAATGCGCTTACTAATAAAAGTACAATGAAGCGTGATCTCTGCAGACTGTATTTTAACATAATTACCCTCATGTAGCTCCGATCGAGGCGGTGGGAACTCATCCGTGTCCCCGCCGCCTCGTATTCCCACGATGGAGGGGGAGCCTATCAGTGCTGCCATGCGCTCCTCGAACGGTGACGGCTGTAGATTTGAGCCTGGTTGGCCTCCACCGGTCCGTGTGGTGCTGCGCCTGAGTGCAGCAACCCGTTTTTTGGTGGCGATCTTTAAATCAGACCACTTTTTTTTCACCTATATGTAAAGCATTTGGATTGTCAGTTATGTCGGCTATATAACATGAAATATCATGGATCTATAAATTGAATTTATTAATGAATAAATCAAACCTCTGCTGCACTCCGGTTTTCCACCCCAACAGTGTTTACTGCAGCAGCAATAGTTTTCCAAACTGCAGCCTTCTGGGCTCCCTTTGTGCCACTCTTAAGGCTTCCAAATAAAATTATTTTGTTTTTCTCCACCTCGGACGTGATAATTTCTATTTCCTCCTCAGTGAAGTTCTTCTTCTTTGCCGTCCTCCAAGAGTCCATGTCGTGAAGTGGGCAGGACTATGCCTCCCAGAGCATGAATATATAGGGGCGTGTCATGTAAATTACGTTTGGTTTCAGCCGCCAGATTTATCAACGCCACGCCAGTTCTATACCGAAATCAGTGACATACACACTTTTCATAAATCAGACGTGACACGTGGCGTACGCTGATATTTACACCAGAATCTACACCAGATCCTACGCAAGTTTGATGAATGAGGGCCAATAAGATTGCTTGGCTTCATTGAGACTAACTTTTTCTTAGCAATGTTCCACAAGTTTTCAATCAGGTTGAGGTCGGGTGAATTCGTTGGCCACGGCAAAACTTCAATGTTGTGAGCCCGAAACCAATCTGACATACTCTTGGCGGAATGAGCGGGTGCTAAGTCCTGCTGGAAAGTAAAGTCTTCAGATAACATAACATAACATAACATAACATGAATGGCGAGAACAGGCCGTTCAGCCCAACTAGGCTCGCCAGTTTCTTTGTACCATCGTGAATATATCACTTCAGATACTCAATGCCTCAATGGTATCTAGCTTTAAGTCAAGCCTGCTCTTGAAAACTCCCAAGGTCTCTGCCTCAACAATATGGTCAGGCAAGCTGTTCCACGCCGAAATTACTCTTTGGGTGAAGAAATATTTCCGAATATCAGTGCTAAAGTTACCTTTAGTCAGCTTCCATTTGTGACCCCGAGTTCTGCTAACAACACTTGGTCGAAGGAATCCTACATAATTCACTTTGTTAATCCCTTTAACATATTTAAAGACCTCAATCAAATCACCCCTAGTCTCCTTTTCCTGAGACTAAAGAGATTAAGGATCTTCAGCCTTTTCTCATAGCTTTCATCTTTAATACCGAATTAGCTTTGTGGCTCTTCTCTGAACTTTCTCTAAAGCCTCTATGTCTTTCTTTAAAGTATGGTCCCCAGAACTGTACACAATACTCCAGATGTGGTCTGACGAATGTGTTGTACAAAAGAAGCATCACCTCCTTGGATTTGAACTCAATACTTTTGGCAATGCATCCCAGCATCCGATTGGCTTTTTTAACTGCTACGGCACAATGGCTAGAGCCTGTGAGGGTTTGGTCAACAATCACTCCCAGATCTTTCTCTTGTGAAGCACATTCCAGTTTAAAACCTCCCATGAAGTAATCCCGTCTAATGTTTTTATTACCTACATGAACTACTTTATATTTCGCTACATTAAATTTCATTTGCCACATTTCTGCCCAATTCTGGATTCTATCCAAATCATCCTGAATCACTTTAGTGGACTCTAAACTATTTGCCAAGCCCCCCAATTTAGTATCATCTGCAAATTTCACTAATCTGCTCTCAATATTCCTATCAAGGTCATTAATGTAGATGAGGAACAGCAGGGGTCCCAACACCGATCCCTGGAGGACGCCACTCCCCACCATACCTAGCTCAGATGAGATACCACTGACCACCACTCTTTGTGTTCTGTCCTGCAACCAGTTATGAATCCACTTCAGAATACCACCTGTAACTCCGATGGAGCTCATTTTAAAAATTAGTCTCTTATGCGGTACTGTGTCAAATGCTTTCTGAAAATCCAAATATATGATATCATAAGCCCTGCTCTGGTCATAGGTCTTGGTGGCCTCTTCAAAAAATTCTGGAAGGTTTGTCAGGCATGACCTTCCTTTACGGAAACCATGTTGGCTATCCCTCAAGATATTGTTACGTTCAAGAAATAAGTCCAGCTCATCTTTTATGATAGATTCCAATATTTTGCACGCAATGCAAGTTAAACTGACTGGCCTGTAATTACCTGGCTCAGTACGGTCCCCTTTTTTATATATTGGTATTATATTGCCCTGTTTCCAATCATTTGGTAT
The DNA here is from genome assembly GCA_029692085.1 of Gymnothorax javanicus. Classification (NCBI taxonomy): domain Eukaryota; kingdom Metazoa; phylum Chordata; class Actinopteri; order Anguilliformes; family Muraenidae; genus Gymnothorax; species Gymnothorax javanicus. Next base: position 74,244,671 of record CM056194.1, read on the forward strand.
TTCTCCAGTTTCTAAAGACCGTCTAAAGATGGCGGATAGCGGCTTAAAGATGATCTCACTAACTTCCCTGAGCACTCTAGGATATAAGCCATCAGGACCCGCTGCCTTATCTGCCTTTAGTTGATGCAACTTGTCTAATACTATGTTATCCCGAACCTCAATTTCCGCTAAATAATCTTGAGCATTGGACAAGCCCTCTGGCCGAAAGCAAAGACCCGCTCTAAGGTAAAATTCTCAACAAAGTAACCGTTTAAGGTATCCGCAATATCCTTGTTATCATATAGCAGCGATCCATTTTTATTCTTTATGCACTTAACCTGCTCTTTGACTTTCCTTTTTCTGCTACAGTACTGAAAGAAGCGCTTAGGGTTAGTTTTGCCCCCTCTGCAATTTGTCTTTCATACAGTCTTCTTCGTTCCTCAGCTCTTTTTTTTGACCACAGCCCGCATTTTACAGAATTCGGCCTTAGTAATCTCATTGTTATCCTCTATGTACATCTTATAAAGATTCCTCTTTTCCTCAAACTCCTACGAATAGCTGCTGTCATCCACTGAGGATTCTGCTTTTTCAGCTTACTTTTGGACACCTTTGGAATGAATTTGCATTGTGAATCAAGTAAAACCCCCTTAAATCTTTCCCACATCTCATTTACAGACTCACAGTCCAGGAGTGTCTCCCATTTTATTCCACTTAGATATGAGCGCATCCTGTCAAAGTTTGCTTGCCTAAAATTGAAAATTTTTGTTTTTGGAGACACCTTTTTAACTTCCCATGAAACCTCAAAATTAATAGTAGAGTGATCACTTGTCCCAAGTGGCTCCAGTACCTCAACACTGCTAATTCTATCTGGGTCATTACAGAGCACCAAATCTAAAATTGCCTTCTCTCTTGTTGGTTTATTAACATACTGCACCAAAAAATTATCATTTATGACATCTAGAAATTCTTCCTCCCCCCCTACCCTGTCCTTTCACCATTTCCCAATCAATACCAGGATAATTTAAGTCTCCCATAATAATAGTCCCTCCTCCTCTACAAGCTTGCATAATCCTCTTAAAAAGCATTTCATTGACTGTACTGTCCAAAGCTGGTGGTCGATAGCATACACCTATGTTTAAACCAGTCTCGTGTTTGCCAGTGAGCCTGACCCAGATATCTTCACAGGGCAAGGAATGTTCAAGTTCAGGAATTTCCTGCACATTTATGTTTTCGTTCACATAGAGTGCTATACCCCCTCCTCGCCTATTACATCTATCCTTCCTAAAGAGCTTATGACCTTCTACATTATATTCATCTCCATCCTCTTCACTAAGCCATGTCTCTGTAATCCCAACTATGTCATAGCCTTCACTAATCATAACGGCCTCAAGTTCTCTAAATTTATTTTTAATGCTTCTTGCATTTAGATAAAAACATTTCAGGTTATCACGAACGCTCTTCCCCTTCGATTTCCCATGTGCCTGCTGCTCAAAGCCCCTCACCACACTTTTTTGCTGTAAAAATATATCATCAATAGTGCATGCAACGCTGTCAGCTTCCATCAGGGCAGTCTGCATTTCCCTCTGTGTAACACTCTCTAACCTCCCTGCCCCCCAAGTCCCTAGTTTAAATAACTCTCTGCTACCCTCAACATACGCTGACCCAGTGCAAAGGTACCCCTCCGGTTCAGGTGTAGCCCATCCGGCTTGAACAGGTCACCCCTGTCCCAGAAGTAGTTCCAGTGCCCCATAAACCTATACCCCTCTTTCCTACACCAGGTTCAGAGCCACGTGTTAAACCTCCAGATAAAATTCTGCTTCCCTCTGCTTGCACGTGGTACCGGTAGAATCCCAGAGAACACTACCGTGGAGGATCTGCTCCTAAGCTTTTCAGCTAATTCAACAAATTTGCTTTGCAGAACCTCAAACCTACCCTTACCTATGTCATTAGTCCCAACATGGACCATGACAACTGGATCCCTCCCCGCTCTGGCCAGGAGCTTGTCCGCACGCTCCAGGAGGTCTCCTACCTGGGCACCAGGCAGGCAACACACCGTACGAGACTCCTTGTCGCACGAACAGACTAAACTGTCTATTCCTCTAAGTATTGAGTCCCCCACTATCAATAACTCTCTTTTCTGAGGGGTAGAGGCCAACAGGGTGCCCTGCTGCTCATCAGTCCCCTCACTCTCAGGGTCAGGGGCCAATTCGAGTTCCTGCAAGGGCCGGAATCGGTTGGACACCTCAACCACTGGAGGACCTGTCGCTGTACGGTGTGCACGCCCTTTCCTGCGCTGACGTCCTACCGTCACCCAACTTTCTCTCCCTACCTGCTCTGGGGTCCCCACACCACCCTGCTTTGGCGTACAAACCATTTCTCTAAACGACATGCTACTTAGTTCCTCTAGGAACTCTACTGATTGCGAACTATGTCGTGCCGCCAACTGGCCCTGAAGAACAAGGATCTTGCTCTCCAGATGCTCAATTAGCTGGCACCGGTGACAGACAAACCCACCCTGGAAATCCCTTTCCAAAAGTGCGATCATCCTGCAACCGTCACATAGTTTTGGCCACATTTTGAACCCCCTACCTAATGAACTCGCTCACCCTAGATAACAAAGAAAATTACTAATGCCGAGACAGAAGCTCAGGAACCACAATTTATTAATTTATTAACCTGAGAAGCCCTAAGCAGCAGTCACAATAGAAACCGTGGGGAAACTATGTGAATGGATAATAAGCCGCTTTTAACAGGGGCTTAGTTTTAGTGAACAGAAATGAAATACCAAATTGAAAAACTCTGTCGATAATAAGCACTCCTAATAAGCCAACTTGAATTTATCTAGACCCGGTACTATTAATATACTAACCTAAAAAGTATCACAGGGCTTAGCTGAGAACCCAGATAAAAAAAAAAACTGGCTAAGTTACTACCCCAGGAGAAACTGGAGGAGGTGGAGCACTCCGGTAAAGCTTTACGTTTAAATTCCAAGGTAACCGAATGGACGACTAAAGTGACTGCTGCCCTATTGACTAAATGCTAAATCTCAGATCCCCAGCCAAAAAGCAAACAGTAACTATCTAGCTAGCTAGCCACAAATACAACCAAGGGTAGATCCAAAAAGATGTTCGGCAGTTCGTATCATGTAACGCTCAAGCAACTCTTGGTAAATTCCTGCAGTTGAATTGATAATCCAGGGAAGCCCGACGCCATCGGCACTCATACCTCCCCAAACCAATATGCTCTGAGGGAATTTAACACTCTTCCTTGTGCAGCTGGGATCAAAGTATAATAGTATAGTATAACAGTCACTGCAGGAATTTACCAAGAGTTGCTTGAGAGTTACATGATACACAACTGTTGAACATCTTTTTGATGTTCAGAGTCTTATAGGATGAAAGAAGTCCAGAGAAGCAAGCACATTCATGATAAAGATGATGATTTTTCTCCTCTTTAAGTAAACTTGTTCAGGTGAGGGATGTCTGCATGTTGTTGCATTGCATCCTTTCCATAAGCTCCAGACTACACTGGACACTGGCGCCAATGATGTTACCAATACTCATAGTGCCATCTGATTGAATGGACCCTTACCCGTTGATATATAAGAAAAAAATCTGAATATTGTAAAATATTCATTTTGGAGGACTTGCACAAACTGTTTACTTTTTTGATGTGCTACGTCCTTAGTAGAGTAGGGGTTAAAAACATGGCTGCTATTAGCCAATTAGGTAACTGCGCTTTGACTGGCTTAGCAGTGACTGACTTGAAACATGATTGGTATATTTATGTCCCCCACGAAAGTGGAGGACATGCTGTTTTACCCTCCGTCCGTAATTCCGTAATTCTGTGACTCCATAAGTCCTAAACGCTACCATTTCCGTGTCATATCTCATAAACTGTTTGAAATTTTTAAACAAAACGTGTTACATGCTTAGAACTAGTTGCTATTTTGGTGATTCCGGTATTTTTATTTTTTCTTGGTTTCCATGGAAACGCATTTTATCTGGGGGGTGGGGGACTTCACAGTGCCTCACATGCACATCACTCTAGTTTGACTTTGTTTTGGTAGTAGTGTGCAAATTTGAGAGAATTGGCAACTAGGGGGTGCTATGGCAAATTTGTATGTTTCTATGAAATAAGTATTGGCTGTGGGTTATGCAAAGTCCTATCACGTGCATGATTAGATCAGGCTCCTTCTCATAAACAACTGTGCCTGTAGAATCAATATTTGCATTTCCCCTCTGAGGGGACTAAATGACTGATACTCTCTACGCCCGTAAATATGTATGTTTAACACAAATATAACAGTGGGGTCAAAGGGTTAGGGCATCTTGGATTGATCATGCATTTGTCTCTCTTCCTCAAAACCATGAATTATTTAGAAGGCTCAGATCAATGTCTTTGTTTAATGGACTGAGTGTTATTTACTCCATAGTTCATTACAGTATTATTCACTTTTAAATGGGCCAAGGGGATAGGCTGTGTGTGAACAGGGAAAGATAGACAGCCTGTGAATAACATGTATCGAGTGTGCAGAATTTAACCTCAAGGTAAATCATGTACCAGCAAGGGAATGATGGTTGTTAAATGGTGTTGAATCATTACTCAGCTTTGGCTTTCGAAGATTCAAAATATATCAATTAAATACTTAATCATTACCATTAAACCATTTGCCGTTTTCACATAAAATTTGTTTCAACCGGATATGCATTGAAGCAAGCTTACAATATATACAAGGGGATTAATTACTTCTATTAAGAAGATACATATTTAATTGCTTGCCTTAAAAAAACTTTTATTTTGTGTATCTTTGGCCCTTTAACCTTTTGTCAGTGGAATATAGTAAGTGGAAGATACCGCTTAGATACCATTAAATAATGATAGGATGAGCACAATATAACCACTTTCTGAAAAGGGCAGATGTGGCTCGCGGATTTTCTTTAACCCCAGCACTCGTAGATTTGATTATATTTTTCTAAGTTTTGTTTGAAAATATCAGTTAACTCGTTGAATTAAGGTCTGTCGTGGGCGAAAACAGGAATTTGCACACACGCTGGCCCATTTCATTTGAGATTCAGCACTTCTGAATAAGAGGCAGTATTCTCAAGTTTACCTGCTGTGTCTTTGTCAAAAAACAAGATTTTCTAAATACTGGGTGACTTAAGAGAATTCTCCTTACTCACTTAACCTGAAAGAGTTTGGTCAGTGTCCTGTGCTGCATGCCTTCAGTACACATTGAAGCACTTCCTTAATCCATTTAAATCGGGACAGCATGTGTGCATTTTAAGAACGTGTCGTTCCGACACAGATATACGCGTAATTTTGAAAGTACCGTAATTACTGTAAGTTATGCGCAATAGAAAAAAATTCCAACTGTTCCTGAAAGCTGAGAAGCTGTGCTTCAGCCCAAATACAGGTTACTATGGTAAACTTGGCAGCATGATTCTCTGCTGGGATTTTTGCATTAGACCTTAGAGGGTTAAAGAAGGTTAGATGGATTACAGGGATGGGATATTATCATCCTAAACTGTAACTCACAATTAAGTTTCAATGATACTTTTTTTTTGTTTTTATCTAATTCTCTAACTGGGACTGGAAAAAAAAAAAATCAATTTTCTTCCCAGCAGTGGCTGTCATGTGAATCAGGTTTCCAGATTTAATTAGGAGTCTTTGAATAATTCTCAATAATCCAGGACCTTGACTCCTAATTGGCATGAGTTATTACTGTGCATTTTTGTGTGGCGTTGCCATGGGGGCTGTTGCCAATGGTTGCAATGGCGGTGTTGCCACAGCTGCCGTTTGATGTACTGGATGGAAGGAATGGGATTGAGTGGAATGGAGAGGAAGTGTGCGCAATATGTTATGATTGCAGTCCCCACAGTAATGGGAACATCGTCACTGTAATGGAGGGGGGGGAGGTTGCCATTAAGCTGAGCTGATAATTAAAAGCACTGCGTCTCTGTGAAGAGCATTTCCTCAACCACACGCTCTGTAAAGAGGCAGCTGGGATTTCAATTTAACAAGGAAAGAGTAGGAACTCCAATGCTTTACTAAAAGGGGTGGGGGGGCAGGGTCTTATTGTGATAATCCATCACAGTACGTGCTGATCAATTGAGACGGAAGATGGCTCTCAACATAATCGAGAGTGCTTCATGATTCTCCCTCACCTCCTGAGCTGAGCACGGAAAGGAGCACAAAGAACTTTGGTCATTTTGCGCTCGATGGCGGAGATGAGATTTTTTGACAAGCACTCCAAATTTTATGGATGTTCTTTTGTTTTATTCATGGTCTCCTTCCTTCAACTGCGATTCCATTTCATGGGAAATGACTTGTGCTTTTATCAGGCTCAGCAGAGAGGCTTAAAAATCAGCTAAAAAAAGGTGCTGGGTCGTGTTGCTGAGTGTGCATGAGAAAAGGCTTTTTATAAATATTTGCCTCTCTTCATTTCTTATATTTTTGTCATGGCAGTTGGTTTCACCTCTTGACATGAATGTTTGTGGCAAAATGTGTGAAGTGTGGCAAAATGTGTGAACCCTATGTCATGATATAGCAAAAAAAAAAAGTCTGATTTAAAAAAATAAAATAAAATCAGTCTCAGACCTGCTATGCAGTGCAAGTGGGCTTTGAAAATAGTTTCCTTGAGTCAATCAGCTTGCATTACCTGGAGACAGTTGCTGTGATATGGATGGTGAATATTATGTCTATACTACATTCCTATCATATTGGTGTCTCCTGCAGAAAAAAAAGATCATGGGAACTTTATGACCCATACCACAACCTGTCCGTAAAACTACGGCGGTCAGGAGAAAACATTGGCAAAAAAAAATGACTTCGCTTATCAACTTGACAACCAAAAAAGTTCACAAAATCAAATATAATTTTACAAACCCCAATTCCAGTGAAGTTGGGACGTTGTGTAAAATGTGAATAAAAACAGAATACAATGATTTGCAAATCCTTCTCAACCTATATTCAATTGAGTACACTACAAAGACTAGATATTTAATGTTCAAATTGATAAACGTTATTGTTTTTTTGGAAATATTCACTCATTTTATGCCTGCAACACATTCCAAAAAAGCTGGGTCAGGGGCATGTTTACCATTGTGTTACATCACCTTTCCTTTTAACAACACTCAATAAGTGTTTGGGAACTGAGGACACTAATTATAGAAGCTTTGTCGATGGAATTCTTTCCCATTCTTGCTTGATGTACGACTTCAGTTGCTCAACAGTCTGGGCTCTCCGTTGTCGTATTTTGCGCTTCATAATGCGCCATACATTTTCAATAGGAGACAGGTCTAGACTGCAAGCAGGCCAGTCTATTACCTGCACTCTTTTACTACGAATCCTTGCTATTGTAACACATGCAGAATGTGGCTTGGCATTATCTTGCTGAAATAAGCAGGAAGTCTCTGAAAAAGACGTTGTTTGGATGGCAGCATATGTTGCTCCAAAACCTGTATGTACCTTTCATCATTAATGGTGCCTTCACAGGTGTGCAAGTTACCCATGCCATGGGCACTAACACATCCCCATAGCATCACAGATGCTGGTTTTTGAACTTTACGCTGATAACAATCTGGATGGTCCTTTTCCTCTGTAGCCTGGAGGACAGGACGTCCGTGATTTCCAAAAACAATTTGAAATGTGGACTTGTCAGACCACAGCACACTTTTCCACTTTGCGTCAGTCCATCTTGGATGAGCTCGGGCCCTGAGAAGCCGGCGGTGTTTCTGGGTGTTGATATATGGCTTTCACTTTGCACGGTAGAGTTTTAACTTGCATTTGTAGATGTAGCGATGAACTGTGTTAACTGAAAATGGTTTTCTGAAGTGTTCATGACCCTACCTGGTAATATCCTTTACAGAATGATGTCGGTTTTTAATGCAGTGCTGCCTGAGGGACCAACGGTCACAGGCATTCAATGTTGGTTTTCGGCCTTGCCGCTTACGTGTAGAGATTTCTCCTGATTCTCCGAATCTTTTGATGATATTATGGACTGTAGATGATGAAGTCCCTAAATTCCTTGCAATTGCACTTTAAGAAACGTTGTTCTTAAACTAATGGACTATTTGCTAACGCAGTTGTTAACAAAGTGGTGAACCTCACCCCATCCTTGCTTGTGAACGACTGAGCCTTTCGGGGATGCTCCTTTTATACCTAATCATGACACTCACCTATTTCCAATTAACCTGTTCACCTGTGGAATGTTCCAAACAGGTGTTTTTTGAGCATTCCTCAACTTTCCCAGTCTTTTCGAAGACGAGAAGGCGATCCAGGCACTCACAGGTGAAAAACGGAAGGAAAGATGGTTAAAAAGCCTTTATTATAGTGGCTAGAACATTAAAAAAGCCAACATGTTTCGATCACAATGGGTCTTCATCAGGGCTTCAAAACAAGTCCCAGTCTTTTGTTGCCCCTGTCCCAGCTTTTGTGGAATGTGTTGCAGGCATCAAATTCAAAATGAGTGAAAATTTCCAAAAAAAAAAAAACAATAGTCAGTTTGAACATTAAATATTTTGTCTTTGTAGTGTACTCAATTGAATATGAGTCGAAAAGGATTTGCAAATCATTGTATTCTGTTTTTATTCACGTTTTACACAATGTCCTAACTTCATTAGAATTGGGGTTTGTAAAATATATTTGATATAATGTAATATTTATCTTTTTTTATATGTCAGTGAGCCTCCATGTGTCGCTGCTCTTTGTGATTGTTACTTGTAGGGATATACCTGCTGTAACTGGTTTGGTTTTGCTATTTGTGAAAAATAGTGGCCACTGCCATCAGCTAGCTCAATAGATCTGACAAGCCAGTGCAGCATGCAACAGGCTTTTTCTCATGTAACATGAATGCAGCATTGAATTGGGAAATATGAAGGGGATAGAAAACAAGTGCAAAGTCACTGAACCTGCGTTGCTGCGTTGGTGTTATGTAGAAGTGTGCTTTGGTGAATAAATTTTCATTGAGTGATGGTGAATTGTTATGATGATGATGACGACGATGATGATAGATAGATGCAGCCATACGGAAAAGATAAACTGGAAAGGATCTTGGCATAGCACACTCATCTTCAATAATGACCTGCCTTGGGTCAGCCACTTATTTTGCGAGTTATCTCGATAACATTTTTTGGTGACCATCTTGGATTTTGATGTTGTGATATCATTTTCAATAAGAACATGCAATAGGTCAAGATGCACCACCAGACCAAATTAAAAGTTCCTAGGCCACTTAGTTTTCGCGTTCTCGATAACGTTGTTTTTCCAAAAAAAAATCCATCTTGGATTTTGATGCAGCGCGGCCATTTTGAATAGCGACCTGCCTTAGGCCAAGATACATCAGCATACCAAATCAGAACTTCCTACGATACATTTTTCGTGTCATCTCGATAACGTCGTTTTTACAAAAATGGCAGCGACCATCTTGGGTTTTGATGCAGCGCGGCCATTTTCAATAGCGACCTGCCTTGGGTCAAGCTACATCAGCATACTGAATCAGAACTTCCTATGACACATATTTTTCGCGTCATCTTGATAACGTTGTTTTTTTACAAAAACGGCGGCGGCCATTTTGGATTTTGATGAAGCACGCCCGTTTTCAATGGCGAGCTGCCTTAGGTGAAGATACATCAGCATACCAAATTATAACTCCCTAGGACACTTCATTTTCGCGTTATCTTGATAACGTTGTTTTTACAAAAATGGCGGCGGCCATCTTGGATGTTGACGCAGTGCGCCCATTTTCAATAGGAACCTGCCTTGGGTGAAGATACATCATCATACCAAATTACAACTTCCTGCGCCAATTATTTTTTGAGGTATATCGATAACGTCGTTACTTCGGACGGACGGACGGAATGACGGACGGACAATGGACAACAAAAATTCACCCGCTCTATTTGATGAGTTTGGCGCTCTCCCAAGAGATTTTTGTCCTCCGAGCATTTTTCGGAGTTCGGGTCCGGAAGTGAAAAAGCCATTCCTAGACCTGCTGCCTTCGGCGACGCAGGTAAAAATGAGGGAAACCATCCATCTGCTAGCATTCAGAGCCAGAGAATGAGTAGGTGTGGTTAAGTCCCTCAATATCCCGACATATGAAAAATTGGTGGGAAAATTTAGTAATTGTCATTGAAGTTGCTCCAGCAGAAGTTAACTTGCTTTTTAAGAACATCTTCATGCCCATGTATCATGTGCGAGCCCATTCTCATCCCGACGCGTCATTCTGCAACGGCTTTTGACCCGTCGCCGATATACGACAAAGAAGGAGGCTTTTGGCATCCTTATTTGACGCCATTGTGAAAACAAACACTACTCCTCAACCCCTAACCCTGACCTGAACCCTAATCTTAAGACGCCAAAAGGCTCTTTCTTCGTCGTATATCGACACCCGGTCAGAAAGCGTCACTATATGACGAGTCTGGGATGAGAATGTGATGCATGTGCAGGGGCTGAAGAGAATTTGGTAAAATGCAACAGTTGTTCTTTGTATTCATGTCATTCTATTTTGTTCCACCCATCTTGTTGAGATAATCTCAGATAAAAGAGCATGAGGATGAAGGAATTAAAATGCATTGTTTCAGGCAGAGCTTTCATGTTATGTCAACCATCCTAAAAAACCTACAAACGGTGGCTATCAATAGGCTGGATTTGTGAGCTCTTACACTGAAAAGGCTGTTTTAGCTTCTGAGACTCTGGATATCTCTGATCTTACTTTGTTCAAGGAGGATAATTCATCTCAATGTACTTAATCCACAATGATCCATTTGTGTCTTTCCATTGATTTCGAAGGAGAATAAATAAAACATTTCAATGTCATTAACACTTGTGGTGACAGAAACATTGTTTTGGATTGTCACAAGTGGCTGCACTGTGATTCAGCTGCACTATGAGTACATTTAAATAATCTTCAGATGTCCAGGAACAATCCAATTTGTGACTTGAATCCTTGGAGTGCTACTCCCATTTTATGCCTTTGTGAGGTTCTAAACCCCCAATTTTCATAATGACCACAAGTATGCACTATTTCTAACGAAAGAAAAATGTCACTATCCCCAGTTACAGCTTCACTGCAGTAAAAAAGGAGTGATTTTATCTGAGCAGACAATGAAAAAGAGTCATTTCTTTTTAAAAAAAAAATTTTTTTTCTTTTTTTAAAATTTGGCATCCCAATCCCACCCGAATCTGGAATGCCCAATTGGTGAACTATGTACAAGGCTTGCTCGTATGCGACCCCTTGCTGCCAATTAAGGAGAGTGTAGACAGTTCGCAGCTCTTCTCCGAAGCACGCGCCTGTCAGCCACCGCTTCTTATACACTCATTGGTTGAATCTTCGCAAGTTCAGAGCAAGGGCGGAGGATACCTGGACATGAACAGACTTAGAATCTTCCTGACGAGCGCCCATCTGGCCAACAAGAGGCGCTTGAGCAACGAACAAGGCAACTATTATTGTCCCTTCCCGGCAGTCCCATGCCAATTTGCATCCCTGTAGCGCAATAGCCAATTGTGCGCTACTCTGGAAAAGCTGCCGACCACTGCCGGCTGGTACGAGGCAGGGATCGAACCTGCGACGTGATAGTCACTTCTGCTTCGCAACGCGATGCTTTACCGAGTGAGCTCACCCATCTCCATCTTACATCAGATAAGTCTTACCTGTTGGCCATGGGCAAAATTCATTCAGCCTTTGTCGGCAGCCTTAGTCTGCAACAATATGCGCGGCGCAGTGGTACATCGAATTGCACTGCCACGTCACAGCAAGAAGGCCGCGGGTGTGAATCCAGCCTGGGACCTTCCTGTGTGGAGTTTGCCTGTACGCCCTGTATTTGTGTGAGTTCCTTCTGGGTCCTCCGGTTTGCTCCTACCGTCCAAAGACATGCATATCATGCTGATTTGAGACTAAATTATCTGCAGGTATGAGTGTGTGTCACACCCCGGCACTCACAGATGTTAAATGGGTGCCAGGGCAAAAAGTGGAGCTAAGGACCCATGTGCATGAACATGGATTTTATTAAATAAAGAGTGAGGATACAACTAAAGTAAATACAAAACTTGTTGGAGAACTGAAAAGGAGTGCACACAACAAAACAGGGTAACTGACTAAGGCTACCTGCCCGTGTGGGGAGAAGCTAAGCTTTAAATACTCAGGGGAATGTTAATTAACTAAAAGGAAACAGGTGACGCTAATTAAGGTGATGGGACTGAGGATAATAGATTAATTGGTGAAGGGCAAATAGCCAGGACTTAGAATGCCGAAGGGGAGGGGCATTAGAGTGTATGAGTGAATGGTGAGTGAATGGTGTGTGAATGGTGTGTTCACCCAGCGATGGATTGGCAAGATGTCCTGGGTGTGTCCCTGCCTTTAGTCCTGAAATCAGCTGGGATAGGCTTCAGCCCCCCATTATCCGAGGAATAAAGCAAGGGTATATAATTATAACACTTTAAAATCTATAAGCAGCCTGAGGGTACATTTCTAACATGGGGCTGGGCCTGAAATTCTGTGAGGAATTTGCGTGTCCCTCTTGTGGTCAAGTGGGATTCCTCTGAGTACTCCAGTTTAACCCTGCAGGCAGAAAACATGCAGGTTAGGTTAACTGGAGGAAGTAAAACTCTGATTTTCTCCGCGGCCAATAAAAGTCTGATACATGCAGCTAGCAATATGTTCCGGAACCACAAAAAATCGCGAGGATACATCACACTTTTGTGCAGTTTATCCTGAAGATTTGTTTTGGATCACGGTAGGTAAATTTACTCAAGCGGTAATTATTTAACTTATTTTTTTTTTTTTTTTGCATGATAAGTTTTATCGTTTCATGTGTCATAGTCTTGATCTGTTGACAGATTATTTAGTACTTTAACACATCCTTAAGTATGCAATGTCAGAGTTTTTCAGTATAGAACCAAGTCAGGTATAACTGTCAGGGCTCATTATCAAACGAAAGTAAAAGATGTTTCTTTCATCCCTCTATAATCACTACAGGTGTATCTGTCACAGCTGTGACAATGAATAATAAAAAAGAACTGAGGATGCTAATACAGCAAATTAAATGTGTTTTTTTTATGCTGTCATATCCATGGTAACGTCTCACTGACACCCAGGTGATCGCAATGAATTAGTAGCCGTGTGACTGTGTAGTACAGGGGATAGTCATTGTCAGATGCTGGCTAATACGCTGTGTAGCTACTAATTTACAGAGTAGTATGAAGTATCCAGTATATACTCGTGCATTGTGTAGTAAGCTAGTATACATTTGGATCACAGCTGTTATTGCCTAAGTGAACACCCCACACATATTTGATTTTTTTTAACAGCAGAATTTCACCAAAGAAATTACTTTAATATAATAGTTAGTACAATTGATAAAATGTTTTATTAATGTCCACAAAACAATAGCGAGCACCTTACTGAAAAGTTAGTCAAGTCAAGTAGGCCATGTGTGCACCTTCGTCTTGTGTGTTTATCAGAGCTCCGACATTAGGTTATAGTATTGGTATTGATCTAAATCGGCCACTTTTGACAGATCACCACTTTTCATATCACGTCCACTTGTGGCCATCGCATAACACACATGGCTTAAATATACGTGTACTCAGAAGAACTAGTCCCAATGATGGATTGGGGATGAGGTTGCAATGGTCCTCATGTACATCGCATATCATGGTAAAAATCAAGCCCCTCATGGCCTAAAAATCTCAATCATACATATTGAATGAAAACTACAGTGCTATGAAATCACTACTGGAAATATGAAGTAAAGCAGTGAGTGGGGGTTTCATGGGGTCTAATAAGCTCACTTGATAAGTTACAGCTTATCCTCCAGCTAAAGGGTATTTATTTATTTATTTATTTTTGCTTTTTTTTTTTTTTTTTTTTCTGAAGCGCATTTTTCAACCGAGGTCATGCTGTAACAGTTCCCTGCTGACTACTAGTATTTGGCATTGCTATGGAAGGTGGATGGCAGTTCATTTATGAAGTGTGTCAGATTCAGATAAACATACCATGTGGTAAGGCTGCTAATACTGTATGTGCATTTCTGTCAAGATTTGATGCTCATCTACTCATTGCTTAATTTGTGTACAGTACCAGCGTGGATAAAGGTACCGCTAAAGTTAACGAGAAGTTGGCTTCGCGCTTTCGTCCACCTTTATCTGATCGGCCTGGCGGGTGGCGGAGGATTACAATGTGGTGTCGGTGTAGTCCCGGCAGGCAGAACTTGGGGGGACTGTCGATAGGGGGGAGCGGTTTTTGGGTATGACTGGTGTGTACCAGATGTTATTGCAGGCCTCGAATTTTGGCAAGAATAAACTACCGCAACTGTTTCAGATACGACTTATTTACAAGTCAATCGATGTTTTTGTTATTAGAGTTTTAAAACAGCCTATCTAATTCTATAAGAGGCAGTTAGAAGTAGGAGTAGTCATTAAGCAGAAACACTTTCCTTATGGATGACAAGTTAAGCATTTATTGTCACAAAATATTTATTAATACATTTATAATTTCTCGTTTAATGCCCAAAATTTTAAATCTTGCTCGTGTCACGGTGAATGTTGATAATTTGCCGTGGCGAAATATTGGTCTTAATAATGTAAGACATTGGCTTGCATGCAGTTCGCAAATTGATAACTATACTATTACATCTGAATATAAATGTTTTACACAGTATACCTAAGGCGGATAATGACAATTTCTCACAAATGTGAAAATATAATCTGTCCCGCTGTGAGAACAGTTTTTAATCCGCGCTACCCTATGACACTTGCAACTGAGAAGGGCTTTATCGCGTTAATTTATCGGTAACAGACAAAGTTTATTCGTGAGATTAGCTCTCAAATTATGAGTAAAAGGCAACCAAAGTTAGCACACTTTACGTTCAACCGTTTGATCCGACTGAACAAGTCACCACTTTCTTGACTGAGAGTTGTTCGGCTTGTACACAATGAGGACTAAAACCTCCGGATTTCCAAAGGCTGAAACATTTCTTGCGGACTTAGGAAAAAGTGACGTCATTATTGTAAGTTATAAACACATAGATATTTGCGTATTTTATTTCTATTTTCAGAAGTGCGGGTTTTGTTCATAATTTAAATAATATTAAAGTGGTGGCAAAACATGTTGTTGTTGTTTTGCTTTCTCCCATAACGGCACTTTAGAACTAAAGGTTTCATTTCTTAATTCTTATCGGCAAATATTACGGCAAAAATATTATGGCAAAAAGACATGAATTTGCAGACATTAACTTTCCTGGAAATAAATATATTGCCAACTGCGCGAAAGAACATCTGTAGCAAAAATTACCTTAGGCTAATACACTATATTACCAATATAATGGACGTCATGTTGTCCGACGAAAAAATTTCAACGCTGAACTTATTTGGACTTCTTTGCGACGGGGATTTACACCAAGATATGTGTGAAATGGCCGGCTAACATGCCTTCTCACTCACTCTACTTCTCGGTTCAGTGAGCTGGGCATGTCCACCTGACTTTCGGCTGACACACGGCCAACGGCGCATTGGCGAAAGTGGAACCTTTATCCACGCTGGTACTGTAAATGCACTGATTGTGCTGATTCAGCACCTGTATGTTTCTTTCTTCTATGACTGTATGAATCACCTGGTGGTAAATTGCTCATAACAACAGAATTTAATTCAATACAGAGTATAAATGTTTTGTACAGTCAAGAAATTAAACAGGAGATATAAGGATGAAAAAATAATGTTAAAAGCTGGCATTAAAAGACATTTAAAGCAGTCATTTAAAAGCAACACAAATTGAATATACTAATTAAAAAGTGTTTTAGGTCCAAATTTAAAGGGCTCATTGTAGAAACTCAAAGCCCTTTGTCTAGTATTAAAATGTATTGTTCATAAAGATAGCTCTACTAATGAAAAAATAACTACAATAAGTGCTGGCTGACAAGGCTGATATTTAGCATGTTTACTCATTCCTACAAAAGCCTCTGCAGCCAGCACATTTTGAAAATAAAAGGAATGATAAATTAATCTGCTGAGTTTGGCATGCCAAAAACTTTTTCTTTTTTTTTGCCAGGTTTTGCAAGTGCAATAAATAAAGGAGTGTCGCATCCCTTCTTAATGAAAAAAAATCTGAAGAATTACAGTGATGTTCTTTGAGATGTTTTTTTTGTCCCTGAAAAATGGGAATATATCGGGTACCTAATATAGCTTTGAAAAGCTGAGAAATTGGTATGAATTGCTGATAGAACACAAACTCTTGCAATAGCATACAGTAGCTCAAATATCTGTATTATTCAGTTCCTCAACAAAAGTAATTGTATTTCAAATATGAATCTTTGTGTGGTTAATACAGTCATTGCAACCTTGATTTGGCAGAACAGTGCTCCCCAAACATAAAGTAAAAAAAAAAAAAAAAAATCTGAAAGCAGAACAAAAATGCTTCATGCTAAGGTCAAGTATTTGAACTCTAACATAATTTTCAGCATTTCGACCCCATAGGTCACCACCAGATGGATTTCAAATGAAACAATTAAGATATGCCTATAGTGTAGAATGTCAGGTTTAATTTAAGGGTTTTCTTGAAAATATAGTTGAACCCCTTTGTGCAGATATAGACGCTGGCGTCCGTAAATTCCGAAATTTAATTCCTAAATAATTCTGTTGTTGAATTTTCAAATGTTTTGCTTCACTGGAATAATTTTCCAGAGTCTCTGTGACACAAATACTGAGTTATAAAGCCTAAATAGGCTCATTCATAACAGGAAAAAAATTAGCATTATTTTTATTCTGTGCAAAGGGGTTAAAGGAGTTGCAACTATTTTGTCATACAGCCCCACAAAAAAAGCTCAAAAGTATTAGGACAAATGGCATAATACAGACTTTTTTTTATACTTGGTTGCAAATCCTTTGCAGTAAATGATAGCCTGATGTCTGGACCCCACAGATATCACAAGATGCTGAGTTTCTTCCCTAGAGATGTTCTACCTGTCCTTCACTGCAGCCGTCGTCAGTTCCTACTTGTTCTTGGGAGTTATGCCTTCAGTTTTGCCTTCAGCAAGAAAAATGCATGCCAAATTGGATTCAGGTTTAGGTGATTGACTTGGCAGTTTTAGAACATTCAACTCTGTGCCTGCAAAAAGTCATGAGTTGCTTTCGCAGTATGCCTCAGGTCATTCTCCATCTGCCCTGTGAAGTGCTGTCAAATGAGTCCTGAAGCATTTGGCTGAATAATAAGATTACGCTCGG
This sequence comes from Gymnothorax javanicus, assembly GCA_029692085.1. Lineage (NCBI taxonomy): Eukaryota > Metazoa > Chordata > Actinopteri > Anguilliformes > Muraenidae > Gymnothorax > Gymnothorax javanicus. Next base: position 74,261,867 of record CM056194.1, read on the forward strand.
TGATAATTCTAAGTGGGAACCACAGCATTTCTGACCATTTTTCAATAGTTCTCGCAAAGGTTTTGATTTATGCACTCCCATGCTAAATTCAGATTTTAAACACAGTTGTTGTTTTTTTCATTAATAAAATCAGAGGAACAAAAAGATGACTAATTTTGTGTATTTGTTGATTGTGCCAGGGTCTGAAACACCCGACCTGGAAGCCCACAGTGTCTGCAGTGATTGATCTTTCAGTTAGATCAATTTAGACCTTAGAAACAAGATGTGCAGACTTTAGCTAATCAATGACGTAAATCAGCCACTCAAAGGCAGAAACACGTGAAAACTTGGCAGACCCTCCTGGATTTGAGTTTGCACTCCAAGATTATGTACCAGATGGGAATAAGTATGTGTTCAGTTCAGCTGTAAAACGATGAGACAATTCTCAGTGCTAATGTAGATCAAAGCTGTGTGAAATCATAAAAAACATTTAAAAGAAGTTATTTTCTCAGTGAGCTTGAAAAGCTTCAGTATGGCTGTGTTAGTTGAGTGCCTGGGAACATGTTGTCCCAGAATGTTGCTGATGTGTTTTCCGTGATCCTCATATTGTGGTCATGCCTTTTCAGTTCAGGGGATGGGAGACATTTTGTCTGATTTGTTTGGGCTGTGTTGTGGTAGAGAGCTCAAAACGTGGGGAAGAGATGCCAGGATAAGACATTTGGGAACGAGACACACAGCCTAACCGATGACTCACCAGGCCCCTTCCCATCTATCCCACGTGAAATTACAGTAATGCAGAGAAGTATGGGATTAAATTCCCCCTTAGGAAGAGTTGATTTCAACATTACAAACGCCATTGCTGTCAGTCACCAGAAGTGATAGTAGCCTCAACATAAGTATGTTCACAGAGCTGTTAAGAGTCACAATGACTCCGTTTTGAATGACAGGTTGGGGATGGCAACAGATAATTGGTAGGGTGGCACTGTGGAAGTACGACTCCGTATTTTAAGTGAACTGTACCTTATTTTTTCAATCGTATTCATGTAACTATGGTGAGACACACAACTTATGCACTGATTTGGACTGTTCATTGCATGAGAAACTCTTGATGTTCATGATTATGGATAACATTTTGAGAACGGTGAACGGTTCCTTATCTGACCTGCATTCTTCAGTTGTTTCAGTGGTTTGTATTTATTTTGGGAAAAATTGTCTGGTACTCTTCGACTCAGGGCTATTGACAGTTGCATTCAAATGTTTTAGATCACTTTCAGTAACACTGTTCTAAAAAATGAGATACCAGGCCACTGATAGCTGCTCTGCAGTCCAGCGGCTGAGCTGACTCAGACATTGATATTGGGGAGAACATGACATGCACAGCTTGGGCAGGTGGACTGTGAATTCCTCACTGGCCTGAGGGGGTCGCTGGTCCGAAACATGGTTGTCAGTACACTGAATTTTTCACCTCAAAACTAATGATTTATGAACTGTGTGCATGTTATGAAGCTGGAGAGCAAAAATGACAATTGAAAAAACCAATAGGAAAATATGTTGTGCAGGTGGCATAGTTCTCATCCAATGAGAGACAAGCTTCAAGACTCCTTGCCAAGGTTGTTACCAGGGTAACTGGTTTCCAGGAGACCCACTAAGCGCCAAATTGGTTGTAATGCTCATCCTATAAATGCAGTTGAACAGCAGATTGGGATATTGGGATTCACAAAATGCTCACATTATGGAGTACATCCTCCCATAATACTCTAAATATTTTTTGACAGTATTCAGTCCACTTTTTATCAGCAGCTGACTGAACAAAGGCACCTTTTGTTGACAGTAACTGCGAAAAATACTGGTCAATTTTCTATAAACATACAAAAAGGAGTTCAGAAAATCAGTAATTGCTTTAGCAAAGGAAAATCATTTGTAAAACTCCACTAAAAACATATGCTTATTGGAATTTAAATACGGTCGTAGCAAAAGCAACTTCAAAAGCTAATTTTGTAATTTGCATAGAATGCATCTGAACTAAAGGAATTATGAGTCATTCCCTTAGTCGTGTGTTGAACCCACTGACTGCAGAAAAAACATGGAGAAATTCAGTGTGATACCACCTTTTTTGGGGGGGCTCGGTGAAAAGCAATTCAGCTGACAGAAGTGCATTTCAAAAAATAAAAACTTCATGTAAAATTGACGGCCAGAGCAGGAACAGTGCAGCCTCTAAGTGTGGGAATCCACTAAGTGCATTGAATGCCATAACATAACCAGAATATCCATTAAAAAAATTTTCAACTGCCTAAATTGCTCAATAGCGTAAGAAATTGCACACAAATGCACACAGGGGGCATTTGACAAAGAAAAACACCTGTTCACTTTACATTTTATTTTTGAAATATGCATTTTATTTTTACGTTTAAGTTACCATTGACATGCATTGAAAATTTTGAAAATGAGGTTGGCATGACATGCAGCACTGCGGACAACTGCAGCGGCCAATGATGCGCAGTGTCTCTCAAAAATGAGGCCTCTGTTTTGGGTTTGTCCAATTGCGGTGCCCCAAGTGGAAATTCAAGGTCCAAACTCCGAGCACTTGGCCTTCATGCCTGTATTCAGCCCATGATGGTGCCCTGTCATCAGTCAAGGCTTGCGTAAGCATGGGCAGCCTTAAGGCTGTAACATGTGGTGTATCCAGGGAGGCTTCGGCCCAGTGCAAGAGCAGATCTTCTGGCTCTCTGCCTGAGATGTGCAGTCCTGCCAATAACGTCCCACTGGGGAACAGGCTGTTGTTGTTTCTGCGGATTCCATTCTTCATCTGTTCTGACACTTAGTCCGCCCAACCCCCCCCCATCGCCCTCAAACCCCCCTCCCCCTCTGCCACCCCCTCGACTGTGACATGGAGCCTGCGATGGGGGCAAGGCTGGGTGCTCGAGGAGCGCAAAACAGCAGTACATGTAGATCTTATCAGAGACGGGGATCTGACATGGTTTTTTTTGGGAGTGTGAAAGTGCATCCGAGCCACGTTTATGACAATCCAGCACATTCATATTTAGTAGACATGAAAAGGCAAAATGCAAAATTACAAAATCGATACCTCATATTGATTGTGGCTATAAAAAACTTATTCCTGAAGCATTCAAATCAAAGTTTTGTCGGTACATAATATCAGTGGCGGCTGGTGAACTGGTGATAGGGGAGGCTCACACCCATCCCTTAAAATTCGTGATTGGTCATGACCTGTTTTCAATCATTCAGTTAAATCACCATTACAAAAGCTCTGAAAACTCTCAACATTACCAGGTGTGGTCAGTTTTCATTAATAACCCACACCTGTCAACTCTCACGCAGTCCGTATGAGTTTTAGTGGTATATTTACGCTCCCCTGCTCCAGTCAGCAATTATTCAATCAACGCGTATGTAAGAGATTCTCACGCGGAATTGAAGTCCTTGTGCATGGAGGTTTATCAGTTTCACCTGCGTCATGACTCTGGACTTCTCACGCTTTTCTTTACTCAGGGGTTGGAAGCAATGCATGTGTTTCATTATCATTTAAATAGTTTAAACGATCATTAAACACACACATTTCTTCCAACCCGAGTAAAGAAAAGCGTGAGACATCCAGAGTCGTAATTGGTATGCGTTATAAATGAAAACTGGCCACACCTGATAATGTTGAGAGTTATCGGAGTTTCTGTAATGGTAATTCAAATGAATGATGGAAACAGGTCGTGACCAATCATTAATTTTAAGGGATTGTTTGAGCCTCCCCTGTCACTGGTCCATATGATGTCATGTCCTGGGATGCCGAAACCTTTTGTTGTGTTGCAGGCTTGTGTGAAACTGGAATTTAACTGGAAAGATCATTGAAACTATTTAGGTGTTCATTATAAGTTCTCTGTTGTGTTTTAGTCCCCTTTGCTTCGGCATTGTCTCCTGATATTGTGCAATGGAAGTGTCTTGACAACGACACTGATGATTGAGAAGAAAAGTCTTTGAACGCTGTGCTGATGTTCTAGTTCATGCTTTCAGCTTAGCATTAGCAGTTTTAATGTACGCACATGACCTCTAATGGCACGAGGTAAGATGCGAATGGCACGACATTATGCAGAGTCAGTTATTTCACCAGATAGTGAAAATTTGTAGGAATTTTCACAGTGGCATTGGGGGCGAATCCTAAGAACCAAATAGGCTGTCCTCATATAAAAAAGCCACAGATTCACTCAGTAATTATTGTGGGAAAAAAAAAACAAGGCCTGTTTACGCTTCCTCTGCCTGTTTGATAATTCTGGGGGTTCAAAAACTTTTAGCTGGCAGTGCAAGACTGTGTTGCATGTGTCCTTGTATGAGAGACCAAGAGGAAGAGAATGTGTACGTGAGAGAAATACTTGGAAAGTATGAATGTCATAGAAAGGCTTTAAGACCAAGAGAGACATTTAACCCCTTAGACCCTGACTTTTTCACTTACATTTTCCCGTAAGTAGATTCAGCATTAAAGAAAAAAAAAAAAAAAACATTTTTTTCATACCTGGGGACAATGTCACATACATATTCTGTATCTGCTGGTTGTAGCACTTTACTGATGCTACATCGCACTTATACCAAAAGAAATACTTGAAGCCAGGACGCTATGTTTTTATGGCCACAGCATTACTCCAAATGAAAAATATATCTATCACTTTATACACTTTCATTTGTAATTCAACAGGACATATTTGGGATTGTTGAAAACCTTGGGATCTCCACTGGAATTCAAAATAGGACTGCAGTTCCTCAGGTTTGAATGCAGCAGCAGCATTTTCCACAGGTTCTATGGGGTTAAAAAACTGGAGGCAGTCACTGCACTGCAAATACAAATGACCGAATAAACTCTTCCTGGGACAGAGGATCTTGAAGAGGCTCTGGAGGACTGGAAGAGAGGTGCCTCAGTGCGAGAGAGTAGGAGGATTGCCCTAATAATTATAGTCTCTATTTTTAGCACACAATACTGTAAGTCCTCTTGGGGGACCTTTCCTATCCGCACCTGAAGTGACTACCTCTCAACACTTTCAAACACCGCATAGCGTGAGTCACGTACGCTCGCCCGCCCGCAAGGTGTACCTGCCCCGACGGCCCGCAATCAAGGTCTGCCATACCATCCTAACATTTTTATTCCAGAGGCTATGCAGTCGGGCGAACAGCGAGGAATGTCATCCATCACACCATTGCCTCAACTTAACTGTGATTAAATGGCCTCTCCACTGAGCGCCTCGCAAGCAGCCATTGAGAGATATTGATCTTTAATTTACATGAGCTAGAAGAAATGGGATTCTACACCCCAAGCACAATAATCATAAGCCTCTGAAAGTCGATGCTGGACTTTGAGGTCTTTTGGTCTTTTCACCCTCCAGGTTGCATAGCATTTTTGTTATTTTCTTTGTAGCACTGGTCACTGAACAAATATACAGACAAGTGACAAATTAATGGAAAAGTCATCAAGGGGAGTCTTAGGGCCTGACTTACTAAGACCTTTAGCACATGCAAAATCTTTTTGCCCATGCAAAACTAATAACACTGCCCATGATTGGCCAGGGTACTTGCCTTGCACCAATCAGTGTCAAGGTTTCTGGTTTTGCACAGGCAAAAAGATTTTGCATGTGCTAAAAGTCTTAGTAAATCAGGCCCTTAGTGAGGTGTAGGGCCTCCACAAACTGCCAGATCACTTTCAACACCTTAACTTAGAGTCTATGGGCTCTAATTTCTTGGCGCAGCGCAGGGTGGCGCAGCCCACACAGTGGTAATTTCGTCTGGTGCAGCCCGTGCAGTGGTAATTTCGTGCGGTGCAACACCGTGCGCAGCTACTTTGGCAATTTGGTAGACGGACGTGCGCCGAGATGGGTGTGGTGGTGTAGTAGGGGGAGGTGTCACATATTCATCATGACGCAGTGAAAATTTTGTGGCAAAAGGCTCCGCCGAAAGTGCGCAGAGAGCTCGCCAGCTCCAACCTGGTTTACTTTCTGTCCAGTGGTAATTTGGCTGACCGGCGCACAGTGCGCTGCGTCACCGAAAACCTCACAGGCAGGTTTCCAGAATGTCAGGCACATTTCAATGCAATAAATAATTACAGCAACTACTATTTCATGTAACTATCTGAATCAGGACATAAATTATAGTATCTATATTGATTGTCCTGATGTCAGATCAAAGGCAGTTGGCACGCGTAATGGAAACTCGACCTGGCTTAATCAACGCAGCTGAATCTGTGATGCAAACTAACGACTCTGCATCTTTCTCAGCCAACCATAAACTGCCTCGGCATCAGGCAGTGCGTATATATATAATGCTTGCGTTCTATGCTCAGTAAAGCCGCTTGCACACTGGACGCGAAATAAATTTTTTGCACGACTGATTACATTCAAAGTCAATACAAAGACGCAAATACATGCGTGCATTCGCATTTGCGTCTTTGCATTGACTTTGAATGTAATCTGTTGTGCGAAAAATTTGTTTCGCGTCCAGTGTGCAAGTGGCTTAATACTACTATTATTGTCACTTAGGTTTTATCATTTTTAGTGGGGGAAAGGAATACAGCCTGATTGCTATGAACTCGTACTGAGTTAAGATCACATATTGAAAATAAATGTGTAACGCATCTGGCATTGTTGTCCATGCATGTTAATCCCAAAATTTTAAGCAGCAACAGTGTGTAATAAGAGGAACACGCTATCCATCGTTTCTCTTCCCAGTGATGCAGGCAGAAGAAATAAATGAACAACCGTCGTATTTTATTCCAACTTCATAATGATCTGACTTAGTTTCATTTTGAAATTCCATTCAAGTTCGCTAATGGTAATAATTCGCGAATGCCCTAGCTAGCCAGCTAACTCATATTTGTAATGCTTAATATAGACATAAGCGGTGCAGAAAACATGCCTGAAGCAGCAAAATAAAATGCGACATTAACGCATCATGCAGATATAGGACAGAGGCTTCTTTATTCCAACATTTTAAAGGAGAGGAGAGGAGCTCATTTGATTGGTGAAGATTTGACTTGGCTGTGTTAAACCCACTCACGCCTTCTCTCCTCCCTCTTTGCCACTTGTGCCGGCAGGAGGCTGCAGATTTGTGTTCCTCATACTCAGGAAAAAATAATTCCATGGAGATGCATTTTTTATTCATGAAGGAGGTAATTTCCAAAACTTATACTGAAATTACAATAATTTTCCCATTTTGGATTAAAAAAAACCTGCTTTCACAGGAAAAAATTAAACAAATACATTGTGTGCTGTGGGCAAGAGGTGCAACTTTATGCACAAATCCAGTCACAAACAAAGTGAGGGGGCCTTTTAACTCTATAGGTATTGTTTGCGGATACCTTAAACAGTTACTTTGTTGAGAATTTTGCCTCAGAGCGGGTTTTTATTCAGCCAGAGGGCATGTCCAATGCTCAAGATTATTTAGCGGAAATTGAGGTTAGGGATAAGGAAGAATTAGACAAGTTGCATAAACTAAAGGCAGATAAGGCGGCGGGTCCTGATGGCTTATATCCTAGAGTGCTCAGGGAAGTTAGGGAGATCATCTTTAAGCCGCTATCCGCCATCTTCAGACGGTCTTTAGAAACTGGAGAAATGCCAAATGATTGGAAACAGGGCAATATAATGCCAATATATAAGAAAGGGGACCGTACTGAGCCAGGAAATTACAGGCCAGTCAGTTTAACTTGCATTGTGTGCAAAATACTGGAATCTTTCATAAAAGATGAGCTGGAATTATTTCTTGAACGTAATAATATCTTGAGGGATAGCCAACGTGGTTTCCATAAGGGATGGTCATGCCTGACAAACCTTCTGGAATTTTTTGAAGAGGCCACCAAGACATATGACCAGAGCAGGGCTTATGACATCATATACTTGGATTTTCAGAAAGCATTTGATACAGTACCGCATAAGTGACTAATTTTTAAAATGAGCTCCATTGGAGTTACAGGAGGTATTCTGAAGTGGATTCAAAACTGGTTACAGGACAGAACACAAAGAGTGGTGGTCAGTGGTATCTCATCGGAGCTAGGTATGGTGGGGAGTGGCATCCCCCAGGGATCGGTGTTGGGACCCATGCTGTTCCTCATCTACATTAATGACCTTGATAGGAATATTGAGAGCAAATTTGAAAGGAGATAGACTCCAAATGCAGTTCAAATTTATTGTTAACCAAGCTCATGGTCAAAACATTGATCAATAGCCAGGCAAACAGACAAATGCAGACTAGGTTTGGTCAAACAAGCAAAATTCCAGTAACCAGAGAATCCCGCTAAAAAAGACAGTAACAAAGGGGCTGAAACTATTGGAAGGGAAGGAAAAAGGGAGTTGGATGGGATAAGGGAGAACACAGGAGATACTAAACAGATAGGTACAAAAAGGGGATCAGGGAGAACAAGTACTAATCAACCAAACCGCAATCTCACAACAATACAAACAATCAAATACAAGACTTACGGAGAATCACAAGAACGAGCTTTCAACAATCGAAACGAGAAAATAGCGCAGAAGACTGACCAAGAACGAGCTGTGGTAGAAACGAGTCGACAAGAAGCAACAGGAAAGTGGGTCTTTTATACACAAACAAATTAAGCGGAGGCCCAGCTAAACTCAGAACAGGTGAGAGGAGGTATCTAGAAAAGCAAGGACGGTGATAGGAGAGAGATTGGGATCCTAACTTTGAACTAACTAATCACCCGTGTAACTGAACTGCTCTAAGTGTGGATAGTCCAATCAGAACAGCAAGAGAGAAGGAAGAGGAATTACCAAACCGAAATGGAAAAGATTCTTTTAAAGACACCACACAAAAGAAACAAGAGGAAAGTAAGACATGAGACTGCAAGCATTCATCCAGAAACATACATGCTCTAAAACGAATAAAATATAATGTATAAATAATAGCAATACTAAAAAACTAACAAGAAACAAACTAAGAGCAGAAACTAACTAAAACAAACATACAAATCACTGATCTCTAACAAAATTAGTTTGCAGATGATACTAAATTGGGAGGTTTGGCAAATAGTTTAGAGTCCACTAAAGTGATTCAGGATGATTTGGATAGAATCCAGAATTGGGCAGAAATGTGGAAAATGAAATTTAATGTAGGTAAAGTGTACATGGGTAATAAAAACATTTGACGGATTACTTCATGGGAGGTTTAAAACTGGAATGTGCTCCACACAAAAAATATCTGGGAGTGATTGTTGACCAAACCCTCACAGGCTCTAGCCATTGTGCCGTAGCAGTTAAAAAAGCCAATCGGATGCTGGGATACATTGCCAAAAGTATTGAGTACAAATCCAAGGAGGTGATGCTTCTTTTGTACAACACATTCGTCAGACCACATCTGGAGTATTGTGTACAGTTCTGGGGACCATACTTTAAGAAAGATATAGAGGCTCTAGAAAAAGTTCAGAGAAGAGCCACTAAGCTAATTCCGGGTATAAAAGATGAAAGCTATGAGAAGAGGCTGAAGATCCTCTTTCGTCTTAGGAAAAGGAGACTTAGGGGTGATCTGATTGAGGTCTTTAAATATGTTAAAGGGATTAACAAAGTGAATTATGTTAGATTCCTTCGACCAAGTGTTGTTAGTAGAACTCGGGGTCACAAATGGAAGTTGACCAAAGGTAAATTTAGCATTGATATTCGGAAATATTTCTTCACCCAAAGAATAATTTCGATGTGGAATAGCTTGCCTGACCATATTGTTGAGGCAGAGACCTTGGGAGTTTTCAAGAGCAGACTTGACTTAAAGCTAGATACCATTGAGTCATTGAGTATCTAAAGTGATATATTCACAATAGTATAAAGAAACTGGCGAGCCTAGTTGGGCTGAACGGCCTGTTCTCGCCATTCATGTTATGTTATGTTATGTCAAATACCTTTTCTCTGAAAGGGCTGGGAGATTTATAAGAGAGTATTCCGATACACATATTAAAGAAATATTGTTGCAAGTTAGCATTAATAGGAATTACTCATAAATAAACGATTTGTCATGTCAACTGGCTGCGTTTTAGTTCCCTTTGAGTGTGTGCTACAATATTATATTTAATTAAAAACCCTGTCTGAGTCGGCCAGTACGGACAGGAAGAGTTTGCTTTCCTTTTTGCTCATAAATTTAAATGTCTATTTCATTGCTTCACCACGATAAGTTTCAGAAAGTATGTGAAATAAATATGCTTTTCCATTTAGCACTTATTGAGAATATTACCATCTTCTGTTGTGGAAGGGAATGTGGACCTCGAGCGGTTGAAGATATTATCACCGGTTATCTGCTGGTGAAGTAGGAATAACGCTGTGGCTGATGGAGGACAATCACTTAGATCAGAGAGTGTTAATCTGGGAATGCCTGTGGACAAGCCATATCAAAGAATGCCGTATGAAAATGACCCGCATTATGCTTTAGCACAATGGTCCTGCGAAATTAGAGCATGAGCTCCCAAAAGATTGATTTTATTTTTTCAACCAGATTATTCTGTGAGACGTCGACATTTAAGCAGCGAAGATTTCTTGGGAGGTCGTGGAATGTGGGCTGAGACAGGTTTTAAATTAAAGTGTGCAACTGCTAGAGAACCAGACCGTCAGGGATGTGCTGCCACTGAGGGCCAGAGAGAGTGCCCATGCAATAATTCCATTACGCAAAAAAATGTGCACAATGTATACATCGCTGTGCAGCATGTGAATCCACATCTGGACTCAGTTAAATGTGTATACCCCCACAGTGTCAGAATGTGCTGGGCCAACTTCAGTATTCAACTTCCTGTTTAGGAAACCTGAAAGCACATGCACATGCACATGTACACACACACACACACACACACACACACACACACACACACACACACACACACACACACACGTATGTGTCATAACGCCTGCCACCAGATGACTCGCATACATAGTGCCTGTTGAAAGTAATCCATAATACCATCAAGCCAGGTCTATCACAGCTATTACATTGATCTTAGTTTAAAAAGATATTGACTGAAGATTTCTTATGATGGAGAATAAGTATTCAGACCCCTTTTTTGTAGAAAATGACTCCTTTGAATATAGGCATGAGAAAAAAATAGGCTGTCAAAATTAATGGCCTCCAAATTGATTATGGGTAGGATATGAAATGATGAAACGGGACATCTTGAATTAGAAAATACATTTTACAGCCAGGTTTTGTGAATGGGATGTATTTTCACATTCTTGGAAAATCCAATCTATTGGCATTAAGTCATTATGTCGTGACCAAGATGTTTGTCCAGAAATTGTCATAGGTTTCATTTTTAACTTGTTTTGCATTCCTGACAAATTTCCTAAAAGGCACACCATATTCTGAACAATAAAAGAAACACAAAATGAACTTGTAAATCCTCCTCTGCCTAAGGGGCAAATGGGTCAAATGATACCTGTTTTTTTCCCTCTGCACACAAATTACTGCCAAGGTCTATGCATTGGAAATTGTGGTCACTCACTCGCCCTCCCATGGACGTTTAGTAGTGATGTTTATTAGGGAAATCTGGTGGGACGCATGCACATTATGTACAGTGGGTGTCTGCAGTTTTGGGCTTTTTGACTAGTGTAATAAAAAAGCTCTGTTTCATAAAAAGTTTTAATGTCATAAATATGGTTCAAAATATTTTTTCAAACTGGAGAACTGCACCTTTATGACTAAAAAGTCATTTCCCTCCAAAGTCCAGTTTTTAATACTTATTCTCGTGAACTTCTGCGAACAAAATGTCAAAAAAAAAAAAAAAAAAAAATCTGATTAAAATTCTGGCTTTTTTGTTCACAAGGAGCAGCAGTTATGAAGGAAAAGACACCAATCTTCATTACATGCATGTTCCCACAATATCTTAGTGTCAATAATAATAGTGTCAAAATCTAATAGCATCAAAATCCATCACCATTCAGATTCTATATTCTTTTTTTTCTGGCGAGCCTCTTTTGACTTGGTTACCCAAGTTCTAATCATGCTAAAAACGTCAGCTATGTTGTAATCTTCCTTGCACATTCAAACTTCTGCCATTTCTGATATGGAGGAAAAGTAAGGCATTCCAGACATTCCCCCAAACCCCCTATAATCCAAGTCCATAAAACTACAGCCTATGTACATAAAGGTCTACATTCATGTGAACAAAAATACATTCAAAGTGTGGAAATACAAAAGATTGTCCTGATCTGTCTCACTCACGCACACAGGCACATATCTGACACCTCCAATCTAATGAATGAAAGTATTTCTTATCTGCATTTGATTGACTAAATAGAGAACCAGAGTACAAGAGATTGTTTATTTAAATTTGTTCTATTCCTATGCTCCACTAAACAGAGAGTATGATCGATCAGTCATGTAACATCCTGGCTAAAAGTTACGAGGGATGATCGGCAACAGTTTTAAATGGCCAGAGTACTGAGTAACAACTTGCTCTCTTGCCACTCCACAGTCAGTTAGGCATAAATAAAGCTTGTTATTACTGTAAAAACATAATGTGAAGTAACTTACGTACATTTCAAACAAGGGATCGATTGCCATATCTTCATTGACAAAGAGCTCAAACCGTAGCTACCTTCCTAAGTGTTGATAATTCTCCCTTGTCATAATAGCCATGGGTTTGTCCAAATGATCCAAGACTCAGCGACCATAAAATTGCAGAAATAATGCAACAGTCTTTAAAAAATTGCAGACAAATACAGCAGACTGATGGAAGTGTTTTCATCCTCGAAATGATGACACAACTGGCCAGAGAAACAGCAAATGCTGAATAGTACAATCACAATAGATAGTAGAATCACCATGCTACCATTCCAACAAATATATCACTAAACTCTGACCATGTAAAGTGCAGGCTATCTTCAACCAAATGTGATGTGCAATTGGTAGCAGAAAACATGAGACTGGCCTTCTTCAAAAAAAAAAAAAAATCAACTTTTAATCCCATTCAAATAGAAAAGTCCAAGACTAAATGTGAAGGCAGCTCCAAAACTTGAGTGATCTGTGCCACTAGCAGCCATGGGAACAGAACAAACGAGACATAGTTCCTCAGAAAATTCACCAATTGAACAGCCTTCTGTTAAAAGTACTTAAGTCACATTTTCTCACACCATGAGGTAAGGATGGGAAAATTTATTTTATAGTTACTGACGTCCGCTGGCTCAATTTTCTCAAAATGGACATTGCAAGACCCATAGCACTCATTTGCAACATGTGTCTTTCTGCCAGCACAGGTTTCCTTGCAGGAGGTCTGCATTAAAGATGTTGTTCTGCAAGCCGCCATTACATTGTTTGTCATCGTGTGGGTTCACCTTGCCTCTTAATGGTCTTTCTCAATGTTGTCATGTGAGGATGGAATGGTTGGGACAGATGCTGGAGGCACTTGAAATCAAGATGATAGTCCATAAGGTTGAAACAGCCACCCCAAATGCAGTAGCACCCATTCTTAGACAGTGCCCAGCTTGCAATTGTGTAATGATTCTTTCGGGTTATTTCAGCATTCCCACTGTCAGAGAGAGAACAAGTACCAACCTTTAGTCCCAGTGAACGCTGAATGCCGCTCACCAGGAGTGTTGCGATCTGATATCTTGTTGTGATCTTTCTTTTCATCTTTACAAATCCAAACCTGTTCTCAAATTTAAGGCAGTGTTAGGAATACACCTTTAGTACTGTGCACATGATTTTCACACCTTCCCTGACAAACACTTTGGCAACTCAGTGCCTCAATTTCTGCTGTCATCCTAGTCTGGTTGCACAAAATTTGACAAAATACACCTTGCTCTAATTTGCACCCCTCAGAAGAAGAGTTGTTTTTATCCTGTCAAATGTCCGTGTTCCTCTTTTTTAATCTAAACGAAAACACGGTCACCCCCCACAGGTTGAAGTCTTGTTGCATTGAGTTTATTTTCAGTTAAACCTAAAATATTTTGAAGCAGCCACTAGCACCTGTCATGATGAAGAAGCGGGAAGATTAACTGAAGCAGACGTTTCAATTGCTCGGCCCCAAGATGAACAAATTGAGTTTTCTTCTGAAAGCTTTTCTGATACATCTCCTGAAACTACTGTATGACTGCTCTTCACGAGCTCTTAGCCAATGCAGGTTTTATGTGTTGTCTCTCAGATTTGGACTTGCCCAAGTGCATCAGGGTCTCAATGTGAGAATTTCACGCATGCAAATTCAAAAGCTGTGCTGGATGCTTACAGGAATTTTGTGCTATTGATGAAAAAAAAAGCTTCTTCAGCCACTATATTCCCTACTTAATGTTGGTTTCTAGGGGAAGAAAGCAGTCTCTCAGAAAACCTGATGCTTGCACAAAAAGACTGTGCTGTTAGGTGGATGGTAAAACATGAAGAAGGAATGTTAAACAAATATGAAGTTGTTTTCAGCTCCTTAGTGTGTGTTTGAATTTGTTTGCTCGTAGAAAATAAAGGAATGTTCTCACCCATAAAATTCACCTTTGCAATGCTTTTTGATTATTTTATCAACAGATTTCTTGTAGTACACTTACACATGCATATACAGTGAATCGCAATAAAAGAGGTCAAAGAAGAGGAATGTTCATTTGTTTAATGTGGGTGCTTTTAGCGGAATTTGGATATTTCAGATCAATTTAAGGAGTGCCTATGGTTTGCATGTTCCACATTTCATCATAAGTGTGCCATGCCACGTGGGATTTGCATTGGTCTGATCTTGGTCTTGATTCGGTCTCGGCCTGCCTTAGTCTTGGTCTTGACTCGGTCTCGATACACTCCGGTCTTGGTAATGTCTTGGTCTTGGATAAGGTGGTCTTGACTACAACACTAGTTCTGAGCTTCCCAAGATGCAGTCAAGCTGTGGTGAGAGCATGTGGTGATCACACTAGATACTGAAACGAGTTTGGACATTGTTTGACGTTTTGATTTAACGGTCTAGACTTGGTGTTATTCTTGTTTTCCTGTGGATACCCTTTTTTGGGGTAATAAAGTCAACTGATCAAATGTTTTGATGCATTTTGCGTCTTCGAATAACATCAATGATGTGAACAACACTTGGGATTTAAGTTCAGTTTGTACACTTCATGTACTCCGGTCAAATTTGAGTGTTCCTTAACATTTTTTGTTGAGTTTACATTCATTTTATGTTTCTGTTTGTTTGCTTTGGACCAAACGCGAACTAGAGACCATCTGGGTTTGTGCCAGCAGCGATAGCAATGCTATAATTGTTTTGGGCATTGCAGTCCTCATTATAGTGCAATCAGTGAGTTTGTACTCCGACTATACCCACCTTCAAATTTAGCCTTCCTTTTTATTCCAACTTTTCACTTGTTTTGTTACTGCATCCTAAATGGTTGAGATGCTGTTGTTTTCACAAGAATTTTCCACAAACAGGCACACCCACATACATATAGACACCTGCAAAAATACACAAAATAGTTTTCATACTAGTTTTACAAAAGTTTCACTTTAGTTTATGCATACACACACACGCATGCGCATGTGCGCGCGCACACACACACATACACACAGATCAAATGAAACAATGCCAGCAATGCTATCATGGCTGGTAAGAACAAAAATATCATGTATCACCAATTATACTTGATACATAATGCTTACAGCTGAAGAATATCTTAGACCAAATTCGGTTTTTTTTTAGTCACCTGGGTTCACTAATTTGTTCAAGTCTTGCTGAAGAGAGTTTATTTTATGAATGGGAAAAACCTACGACAGTATTTTTACTTTCTGCACCCTGGACTTTCCACCCCCAGCAGTCAGAATGCAGGGGACACAAAAAACTCAAGACCTGTTTTCAGGGTTAGTCCTCATGCCAGTCTGAGTGAACTATTCAAGCCTCCAAACAAATGCCTTTACCTGTGTTTTATTCAAAGCACAAAGGCAACACAGCTATAAAAAAGATCTCCCCTGCACAGATGGCAGACAATAGCGATGTTAGCATGCTGTCAGCACGGTTTCATCACACATCCCCCATTGGGTGAGTGAAGCTAGCTTAGCAAAGGCCACTAGTGCTGCCTTCAATCGAATGACACAGACAGTTTAAAATGGGAACTGTCCCCAATGACAGTCATTCAGTGTCTAAGGTTGATGCACCTTCACAAAGGGACATAAGGCTCTCTTAAATAACTCCCTGTCGCTAACTCCCAGACCACATTCGGAGCTATGGTGACAGATGCATTTCACAGACAGAATAAACCTTGATCTCACAAAAAGGGGAAGGCTATCCAAAAATAACATTTTGGAGCTTTTTGTTCTGTCTAAGGAATTATTGTAACCAATATTTTATGAGACAAATTCAATTCTGGAGACAAAGGATGAGGAGTATTTTATAACTTAAGTGCATAGAAATATTTTTAGAAGTGCTGAAATAGCTGATTTTTTTTGGGCGGCATGCATTATAACGGATTATCATTAGGGGTTGTGTAACTCGGTTTCAGTGGTGTTCTAGCTGTCAATTTTTTTTTTTTTGGATACATTTTTATAATTAAACCATATAGATATTGCAAACCTTTTGTATTCAAAGCCACTGTCCAGATCCTTATGAACAGCACTGTAGCTGCTCCTAGCCTTCCTTTCAGACTTACTACTATTTTTTTTTACTACTTTACTACTATTTAGCGACAATTTTATAACAATGGCAAAAACATGTAGCACTGCGAGAATACATAGTTTCTGCCAAGTGTCGCCTCAATAACTGGTTCTGCACCCTGGTGTGGGAGGGCAGGCGATGGCCGGAAGTATGCGCAGAGGTGACAGGAAAATTAGCATACATATTTGAGCCAATTAAGTGCACGTCACAGGGCGGATAACTGAGGAGGAAGAACTCGGGCTGGTGAAAAAGCAGTCGATGCAATTCATTAATCATGTGAAATCAAATCAGCGGCTGAAAAGCGCAGAGTCGGCGAGGGACCGCTGTAATTACGCAGACACGAGCAGGCTGTAATGTGTAATGTGCGCTGCCTATCCTCGGAGAGAAGGCAAAATAGATGCGCTGTACTTTACGGCTCAGGATGAAGAACTGATGGCATGGTGGGACTGACAGAGCAGTGCTGATGAGCTGCTGCAACAACTCACTGGATGCAGCTCTTTTCTTTGGAAACCTTGGTCTTCGGGTAATTATGTTGACCCTGTGAGGAAACTATAATGATAATATAAGTGTACTGCAATGTATTATAAATATATACTCCGACCAGGAAAATATTATGACACTGTATATACTGCAATACCTACAACTCTAGCTCAGAAAAAAAATGTTGGAATGGTATGGAAAATGCACATAAAAACTAAAAGGAGTGATTTATGAATTTATTTTGATTTCAGTTTCATTGCAGACAATGATGAAGAAATGAATTGTAATATTTATGTGGTCAGTTTCCTTTCATGTGTTAATATACATATATTCCTGCCATTCAGGCCTGCAATGCAAAGCTGGTACACGGGGAATTTAGGACTAGTAATGAGGTGATTTAAAACAACTGATGCCAGCAGGTGGTTTTACTCATGATTTGTTTGAAAAGCAGCATCTAGGAAAGGTCGGGTCCTTCAGGATTGAAGGGCTGAGAATCTCTGATTTGCCCATAAATGCACCAGAATATCTTAAGGTTCTCAAACAATCTTCTTCAAAGAAAGATTAGAAGGTATTCGGACATTTCACCCTCTGCGGTGTATAACAATTAAAAGAGGTATGAGGAATTTGGAGGAATATTTGTGAGTAAAGGGAAAGGGTGCTAACCTAAGCTGAATAGCCATGATCTATGGTCACTCAGAGGGCACTGCATCAGGAATTTCATTTACGTGTCAGTGATTTAACCACATGGGCTCAGAATTACTTTTGAAGACCATTGTCAAGTACAACAATATGCACTTTCATCTAAAAAATGCCAGTTAAAACTTCACTGCGCAAAAAGGGAGGCTTGTGTTTAGAGTGTTCAGTGGTGCAGTAGACTTCTCTAGTCTCGGAAACATCTGTGATGAACCATCAAACGACGGGAATGCATATTGTGGTCAGTCAATTCAGTATTTCAAGATGGCATCTTTTCGAGGGATGCTTATTCATATTTCCACAAGAACGCAAAACTGTATTCTGCATGCATGGTAAGGGCATGCCTGTGTAAAAAGAAGGTGTAGGTGCTGGACTGACCTGCCTGAAGTCCTGATTGTCCCAAATAGAAAATGTATGGTGCATTTTGAAATGCAAAATGTGACAGCATAGACTCCAAACTGTTGTGCTCTTTAAAACTTGTTTCCAGGAAGAGTGGGACAAAGTTACACCTGAAACATTTAATCACTCGAGGTCTTCAGTCTTGTGTTGTGGAAAGGAATTGCGACATTACAAAGTAGTAAATGCATTACCGTCCCAACTTTTTTTGAAATATACTACAAGAATCAAAATTGAAATGAGAGTTTAATTTGAAAAATCTATAAAATTCCCATGGTGAAACATCAAATAATATTCTGTTGTATTGTTTTCAATGTACTACATGTGAAAGATAATTTAAAATTCACTTCTTTAAGTTCTAATTTTAATTTAACATACTCTCCCAACTTTTTCTGATTTAATGTTGTTCAAGGTAAATATTTGAAATTTTAGATACAGACGCATGATAAAGTCAACATAAATGATCTTGGTAAGGTGTTGGGCCACGACAAGCTGCAAGATCTGCTTTACGCGCCTCTGCATAGAGTTTACATATGTAAAACTTTACTGAAGGGATGCAGTACTTTCTTCCAAGAGATCTTCCCTCATTTGGTGCTTGTGGTGGCAAAGAGCAGTGTCTAACACATTGCTCCAAAATCTTCCAAATGAGTTTGGGATGTGATGACAGTGAAGATGGTGGCATATGCTGAGGATCATTTTCGTACACATAAAACCATTCAGAGACCCCTAGTGCCCTGCGGGGCTTGGGCCATTGCCATCCTGAAATTGACCACTCCAATCATGGTGGGCATGCTTCATCGTGGGATATAAAGATGATCATGCAGAATAACTCCGCATTGATTTGCAGAGGATTTAAGGGAATGACTTGACTCAAACCATGTAATTAAAATGAACAGAAACATCTGCATTTGTTTTGTTGGTGTATTCAGGCTTTTCCTCTAATTTGTTGCAGTTTGTATTTCTTCAAGTCAATAATCAGGATATTAGCAGATAAGCTCTTTGCTTTGTGTTGAAGTTGCTGGATAGTCATTTGGCTTTTGTGCTTAGAAACCATCAGTATTCCTAATAGAAACTCTTTCATCTTTGTTAAATGTACTGAACTTTAATGGCAGCTATTTCCAGAAGCTTTCCTCTTTATTCAGTTAACTCAAACAAGCTTCCAAGCCTACTCAGGGTCCAGTACTGGGACCTAGTTCAAGTTAACCCAGCTGAAGTCAGTTTCTCATTCCAGTTTAATAGGAACAAGCCCCCAAGCCTAATCAGGGTTCAGGATTAGGATGTTGTTCTTGTTAACCCTTCCAAGTATGTTCCTGTGTCCAGTTTGTTTGGAACAAGGGTTGGACCCAAGTTCCCCTCAAGCCACTCTACCCTCCTGTGGGACAGTTTGGTGCTGGCAAAGTCTGCACTCTACCAGGGTGTTATCCTGGAAGCCACTGGCTAGCAACTGATAGCTCAGCTTCACCCACAACTTCAGTACTGAACTATGCTATCCTAATCTGGAGTTCTGTCCCCACCTCTTATTCTTGGGTACCGTCCCTAAATTACCATATAAGCTGTCAATAAACTATGTATTGGATTGTACTCAGGCTCTGCACTTGATTTCTGGTCCGTAACAGTCTTGTATTCTGAGACCTTGAGCCAATGCAAACAAGGCATTTAAAATACTTTTATCATTCAGGTACAGTATATAATCCAGTTCAATAAGGGGATGGTGATGGCTGATGAGTCAGTGCAAATTACATGGCCTGATCTCACACTTCATCTCTCAAACCCATTGCAATGGAAAAGCAAAAGCTAAACATGACAGGATTTCACTGCATCCTATTGTTGTGCTTTGAAACAGTTAAAAAATGGCTTCTTGGCAAAGCTGAGGGGCTGCAGGGTGGGAAGTTGCCTTCAGCCGCCCATTCCAGGCTGCTCAGCCTGTTTTATCTCAAACAGCTGGACCCTGGGTCCTCCAATCAGATCGGGGCTATACTGTTAAAGGGCTCATGTCAGGGGTCACCATAAAGGCTCAAAAAGGGCTCCTCATGCTGCCGGGCTTAAGAACTACAATATTGTTTGCTACTAATGCATTTAATCGTATTTCTACTATTAAAGAAACTGATTTCTATTACTACTTAGATACTTCTACTATTTTGATTATTTATTAATGCAAACAAGTGCTTTTTTTGTCTTTGTTAACTTATAGACACTAAACTAATCATAAACAGGTCATACTTGTTAAACTAAACACTTCTACAATATAAATGTAAGTATAACTCTGTTTAAACTATAAAATTGGCCTTACTTGTAAAAAGATATTTTGGCAATAAGCTGTTTAGTTGAGGGATAAAAAGATGGACTGCAAGTTGAATGAGTGGATGGTTAACTGCCTTCAAGGCTGATTCAGTAGTGCCTTCAAGCCTTTTAATATTATATAATCAGGGACTATTTAGAAAGGAACTAATGTTGATTTCATGGTTGTAAATCTTTAATAGTATTCAGTCAGATGCCTTCAATCTGATTGTAGAAAGCACTAGTGCCTTCATTGCTTTTTTTTACAGTGGAGATTGTATCTGAAGGAGGTTAGAACATCAATTTGATTTAATTTGTATAATCTTCAAGGTAGCCTCAGATGCTTGTGGAACTTTATTTGAGGGAGATGGAGGGATTGCTGGATGAATTGTATCTGAAGGAGGTTAAATCAGAGAATGTTGATTTCATATCAAAAGATCTTTCAAGTATTCTGGGCAGATGTATCTGAAGGCATCAGGCAGAGATTGTTTGTGGACTGGTATCAAACCTGGTGTTAGGATTGTTAGGCAAATTGTATCTGAAGGAGCTGCAGAGATTTACTTTTTTTACTGGTATCAAAGATGGGGATGCAAGGATTGCTGGGACAAAGTTTCAACCCACTTTCCGAGTATCCTGAAGGAGGTGTAAAAATTGTTTTGACAACATCAATATGCAACAACACCTTGGATTGTCAGTTTATCTGAAGGAGGTGCAGAGATTATTTGTGGACTGGTATCAAAAGGAGGTGTGAGGATTGTTAGGTGAATTGTATCTGAAGGAGGTGCAGAGATTGTTTATGGACTGGTATCAAAAGGAGGTGCTAGGATTGTTAGGCGAATGTACCTGAAGGAGGTGCAGAGATTGTTTGTGGACTGGTATCAAAAGGAGCTGCAAGGATTGCTGGGCAAAGTGTATCTGAAGGAGGTGCAGAGATTGTTTGTGGACTGGTATCAAAAGGAGGTGCAAGGCAAATTGTATCTGAAGGAGATGCAGAGATTGAAGATATGGTATAAAAAGGAGATGCAGAGATCATGTGGAATAGGAGTGCAAGGAAAAAAGACTGGGAATTATTACCTCCCGAATCTTTATCTGGAGGGGAGAGGGGATGCATATTGTTTTAGGCTCGGTTCCGTTGAAGGAGGTGCAGAGATTGTTTGAAATTGGCGTTCCCTTTTTGTTTCCGGAACGTAACCGTTTGCATGATCTAAACTAAACTTTGCATACTTACTACTCAGGTCCTGAAGTGGTGCCTTTCAGTATATGCCTGACTGTCCGTCTGTCTGTCTGTCCGTCCAGATGTAATCAAGTTTTGTCCGGAGCATAACTCCAAAACCGTTTGCATAATCTTAACGAAACTTTGCATACTTACTACTTAGGTCCTGCAGTGGTGCCTTTTGGTCTGTGTCTGTCTGTCCATCCATCTGTCTGTCCATCCAGATGTCATCAATTCTTGTCCAGAGCGTAACTCCAAAACCATTTTCATGATCTTAACGAAACTTTGCATACTTACTACCCAGGTCCTGCAGTGGTGCCATTTGTCTGTCTGTCTGTCCGTCTGTCCGGTGGGTTTGGCAGGGAAGGGGGCCGGGGGGGAGACATCTGTTTTTACGAGAAAAAGTACATTCTAATTTGAAATTTGGCAGGGATTGTTTCGTAGAATTGGCTGGATGTCTATAAAGTGATTATTTGTTTTCCAGGTGTGGCAGTGTGGAGGAAGCATGGAGGTGCTTCCTTGTGCCAGAGTAGCACACATTGAGCGCACCAAAAAGCCGTACAACAACGACATCGACTATTACGCCAAGAGGAACGCCCTGAGGGCCGCAGAAGTCTGGATGGACGAGTACAAGTCGCATGTCTACATGGCCTGGAACATACCCATGAACGTGAGTGGCCATCACTGCCTCCTGCCACTGAGCATGCTCAGCTCTGCCCATTCGCATTTGCTGTGGCAAAACCCTTCTCATACCATTTAGCACAGCCAAGTATACCTGGTGATTTCCACAGTTATGCATGATACAGCTCAAGAAAATTAGGTTAATTATCCACCTGAAGAAAAAAAAAGAGATACAACAGTGCCCACCTAGGATTCAAACCCACAACCCTTAAAGTGCTTATGACACCATATCATATTTATTTCTGAAAATGCCGAAAATATCCCCAAAATTTCACTAGAAAAGCCATTTCACATGAAATGAACCAAATGTGTGCGAATAAAGATTTTTTTGTTTTTCCCACTCATGAACTGAATGCCTTGTTGCTAGCGAGGAAGAAGGCGGATATGATGTAAGCAGCAGAAATTTTTCTAGGCAAAGCAAGCACATTGAAATGTCTGGACTTCTGTTGTTCTTTCAGTTTGCCTTTACCATTTTTTTTCATAATGCCGCAATGTTGTGTAGCAGGATTCTGCAGTAATACGCGAGAGATGGGTTTTTTCGTTATCGTGATATCCCAAAGAACAAGCGAGACGAACCAGAGTTTGTAAGTCAATGGTACTTGCCGCCACTGGCACCGACTACACATGGGGCGTTGGGGCAGTTGCCTCTGTAATGCTATGGTTGGGGGTCACGGCTCCACCAATTCTGATTCTGTGCTGGAAGCAAACATTAACTCTTGAGGACTGAACAAGTCACATTAAGAACTCGCTATTCATCTAATTAGCTCTTAAGGTCACTGAGTTGTAGGCTAACTATGATGGCTAGAACATTCATCGCGCTTCTAAATTAAATGTCGGATATGCTAAAATGTTAAAGGCTATCAAGTGATCCTGCGCAATTGTGTTAAGCAACTCTGATAATGAAATTACCAAGAAGTAGTGGCGAAATACTGTTTATTAAATATAATACTTGAGTCGCAGAGTGTGTAGCCTTCCATTTCCAAGAACAGGCGGCAGTTTCAGTATTTCTATGGGCCATCTGTCAACTTGGATGTTTCCTCGACCAGTGTCTCAAGTAAAAGCCATTACATTAAGATACAAATTAATGTGGTCAAAACTTCAATTTGCAGAGCTTCAAACACACTGTAAACCTCAACTTAAACTAATGCATTCATAAGAATCGCATGTATCATATTCAAATCAGCAAAGCAGTTGGACGAATATGAGGCAGGAATGTGCGGTCTGAACTAACTGTCATCTAATCGCGATTTTATAAAAGCTCCCACCCACACTGATGTTCGGTATTTTCATTTTATCATGATGTGGCTATACAACTGTTTGGACCAGCATTGTAGTTGGTTGATGTACAGTACAACCCTCAATTACGATAAGTAATGGCAAATGCAATTAAACTCAAACAGGAGTGATTTTTACTTGCAGTTATTGAATTAGCAGGTTCTTGAATCCAAAGTGATTTATACGTAATTGAGTAATTCCTCAAATAGTGTCATAAAATTTTAATAGATTTAATAGAAGGGTATGGGCCAACTTTGGACTGAAACATATGTGCTAAGCTCACAACGGTGTCATCAAATATTACCGATATTTTGTAGCTATATTAAACCCAAGATGGTGCCAATGCATGTAAGTCTGTTTTACATTATTGGCAATGTTAATTATTTATCCGATTCCTAATTCATAGCGACTTAGAGACTGGACATAATACGATGAATGCTAGTGTTATTACAAGACATTACAAACGGGAATGACAATGATTATGTACTGGCGGCTATGCAGGCCTATATCCATATAATTATGATCTAGATCTTTAATTAGAAATAAAAAGTATCCATGACTGATGAGCAGTCTGATATATCTGAAGATATCTCACTCTGCTCTTCCATATCCTTCCGTTGAAATGCGTTGGATGGGTTTGCAAGAATTCTGCTGATTATGTCACAGTCAAGACAGTTTGGTGCGACAAGACTCTCTTAGTGGTGCAAGAGAAACATAATTTTGAATCGCTTGCTCTTTGTTATTATTTATTTGCGGCTGGAGCAGCTATAACACAAACCTTCCAGTATGGTACTACTTCAAATTCTTGAGGTCTTTTTATACTTTTTTTTTTGTGTCATGAGCACTTTATGTTTTTTCCTCTTAGCAGACCCTTCTCACCCTGAGTTACTTCCAGAGTTAGATACAATTCAGCCATACCATTTCACAATAAGTACCTCCCTGAAGGGTACAGTGTCAGAGTCTCACCTAGAAATCAAATTCAACGATTGAACCACTTGACCCTGAAGCACCCTGATTACTGTTTGAAAAGGAACATTTTGCCTTGTGTGCTTCAAGGTCATTTAAAATTCCAAGAGGGTTTCATTTTGCCACTGCTGCTGTCACAAAAATCATATAAAGAATAATTTCTTTAAAGTACTGTTGTGCTCAGAAAATCATAAACCTTCTCATGGCCTTAATTTTCAGCTGAAAGTGAGCCTCAGATATGTGCAGACACTGAAGTTCCTGGACTGCAGACCAACAACTCGGTTAAATGTAAACATGCTTAGGGACTATTTGCTGGCCTGGAGCGGCATAAATGTTGGCCAAGTTAAATATTATGCAGTTCTTGGTGAGTCTTACAACCCCGGCAGTCTAGAGGTGTTAAGGCCGGAACGCAACAAGAAGAATATGAGTGGCAGTAACCTGCAGGAGTGCAGATGGGAAGAAGGGGGGAAACAGCAACATAGTAGACAGCAGTATGGAATGAAAAGTGCCTTTTCATAGTGCAAAATATGTATTTACAATGATGGGTCCTAGTGTACAAACACAAAATGCATGCAATGGCATGTGACCAAGGCTCAGGAAAACGAGTCTTGCCAACTAAACAAAAACAATAAAACCAAAGAAAACTAGCTAGAGAGACAGTAAAGCTGTCTAGCCAGTCAACAAAATCAAAAAACAGAAAAATCTAAGAAACTATGTACACCCAAATAAGAGATACAGCCGGTGGCAATTGCTCCTACTCTAAACTGTCTATACATCTGATGCACACATACGTGAAATGTATTGGAGCCCCTATCTACGCTGTCCCTTCCTCGGTGTGGCTTAAAATCAAAATGAACACTGAATCAAAAAAAAA
Source organism: Gymnothorax javanicus (assembly GCA_029692085.1). NCBI lineage: Eukaryota > Metazoa > Chordata > Actinopteri > Anguilliformes > Muraenidae > Gymnothorax > Gymnothorax javanicus. The sequence goes on from CM056194.1 coordinate 74,287,274, forward strand.
AAAAAAAAAAACAGCAGGGAGGCAAACATAGAGCTGGGCACATACAGCGGTGACAGGGTGTGGCTGGTAAATGATGATTGACGAATGTACGAATGCAGAGGAGGAGGATGTGACAACTCACATAGGGGGTTGAGGTGACACAGTGGCAAATCTTGGGAAATGGAGAGACAGAGAGATAGAGAGCAAAAAATGACACAAACTGAATGTACACAAAGACATAACATTGACTTTAATTCATCCTAGATAATAAGAGAAAAATAAAATAAAATAATGTACCTTGGCAGCAGAACAAGGCGTGAAGTAACTGTATGGAATGAATGTTTTCTACGACCACTACTACACAAGGCCATTTTAACATTTGCATTTTTTACCCATGTAATTCTGTTCTTGGTAGCCATCATGCTTAATTATCCTTAGTCTCCCTACCTGCTGTGGTCAAACATGGTCTTGTTTTCTCCAGCTTTGTTTGTTTAGTCCGACTGTTCCAGCTTATAATCAGCACCTGCTATCTGTCACCTATTGCTCGATGAAAATTATCAGAGCCTTACCGCGATTCAGATTACAGAGGGTGCAATTTTTTCGTGCTGCCCACTCCAAAATAGAGTATGCCATTTCAAGTTAAGGTTTCAGTTTTTAGGCCAAACATTGACTATAAGCAATGAAGCTAAATGGAAAGCCCTCTGAGATCTCACTGGGATAAGGTTTTATCCGGAACATGCTTAATGTGTTGCGCTTTCTTAACTATAATTTCTTTCCAGGCATAATCTAGCTGGCAGTACCTAAAACTATGACACACATTGACATGAATTAAAACGCTTTCTTTGGCCAACTTGACATTTTTTTCCAGTGTCTTCGTATACATTCAGATTTGAAGCACTCAGTAGTTTGGAGCAACATGAATTTAAAAAAAGGAAAAAAAAACACTTTGTGAAGCAGCACCAGTCTCTTTGGTCATTAAACAGTACAAAAATTTTAGTTATTTGGCATTCCCCACATAAATCCTGGAAATTTTCCATCCAATGCTACTGTAGCCGTGAGCTAATAATAATTAAGCAGCTGATTAGAATTTGTAGAGCATAACGTCAGGCCCTAATGGAAGTACAATGATATTCCCAGACTATTGTCATGGCAATCCGTGCCAGAGCAAATATAGATAGCCTGTAGGTGGTTTGTTGCCCTCTCTTCCAAGCCCTCAGGCTATTTTTGCATTCAACACTGCCATATTCCATTTGCTCCCTCTCTTTTCTCCAAGAAACCTCTGAAACTCTCCAGGGAGGAGGTGTCTCCCTCTCTCGACAGGAAATTGTACTGACATGGGGTACTGATATCTGAATTTATTGGCCCCTCTTTCTCCTGAATTTAGACTGCCCAGGTATCTACATGTTCCTGCCTATTGCGAGGCAGGAACAGTAATGTACTGTTACTTCTGGTGGAGATCAGGCAAGCGGAAAGCCAATGAGGGAATTTAAACAAAAAAACTTAAAGGAGCTGTGTCACAATTACTGCGCGTGCTCACAACTTTGAACAAAGTAAATCCGCTCGATTGCAAGTCAAAATCTACATCCATCCTTGCAAATCCATCATCGTTTTGCGCTATATTTGTCTATTTTAGTTACTCAGGCATTATGCTTTTTGCATGAAGTAGTTTTCTGAGGAAATTAGAGGATTCATAGCTCCATTTTCTCACTTAAGCTGAAGGATACAAGGAATGTAAGCTGGTTTACCAGCCTCCAGTAATCATAGAAGAAGGAAGGTTTTCTTTTCCTCTTCTATGATTACTGGCGGCTGGCAAACCAGCTTACATTCTTTGTATCCATCAGCTAGAGCGAGAAAATAGTGCAATGAATCCTAAAATTTCCTTATAAAACTCCTTCATGCAAAAAGCATATTGCCTGAGTACTAAAATAGACAAATAAAATGCAAAACGATGAGGGATTTGCAAGGATGGACATAGATTTTGACCTGCAATCGGCAGATTTACTTTGTCCAAAGTTGTGAGCACGCACAGTAATCGTGACACAGGTCCTTCAATATCAAGCTTTTCCACTAAGTTTGTGTTGCCATTGAGTCAGATGGGGACCCTTCATTTGCACCTAGTGCCAACTGATGGGCAATTGAGGGCAATTTGTTAGATGGATGATTCATCGAAGGGAGAAATAGGAGTTTCATCAGGCTGATATCTTGCATTCTCTGGGTGATACCGTGGTGTGTTTTGTGTTCCTCTGAAGAGACAACCTCAGCTACTACTGTAGAAGTGCAGAATCATTACCAGATCACGGAGTCTGTCCATCTCATAACACAGTGCCTTAAAGAATTGCCGGCGAATTGCCCAGCAACCTTTATGTGCTTTCTTCTTGGAACTCGACTGAAGGTAATTTTTTAGAGTGCTGGGACGAAGACTGATCAGGCCTGTTTCTTTATTTATTTATTTATTTTGACAGAATCCTGGTGTGGACTTTGGCGATGTTTCTGAGAGGATAGCCCTAAGAAAGAAGCTGCAATGTCGAAGCTTCAGATGGTACCTGGAGCACGTGTATCCTGAAATGCGCATCTACAACAACACCATCACATATGGAGAGGTGAGGAGACTAAGTATCAAGATAAACGTTTTAATCTTTCAGTTTTTGAATGTCCTAAATGGATGCATTCAATGAATATACAGAGCATGCGTCATTCACCATCTATGGAATGTTTCAGTCATATAAAGCTAAAATTGATAAATCCGATCTGGCTGTTGTAGCTGAAGTCCTTTGTATATTTACAGCTGCATATGTGTCTTACCCCCATTTTCACGTGCAGCACATAGGATGTACAGCAGCAAACCACCACAACTTATGTTGCTGCGAGTTGGCCAAAATTTAGTGCAGTTCACTTACAACCATTCTGAAGCTGACAAATACCTGACTGAATTTTTATCTAGGTGGCTCAGTTGTCAAAATCATTCTCTGCACCGCATGAATCAAAACTGGAAAAAGACGGAAGAACATGAACATCATATATTTCAGTTCTACGTCTACTGAAAGGTATTCTATGAGTGTACCCATTCTGCATAAAAATATGAAAAATGAGGGCATTTTAAAGCCTATTTTTGATTGAATAATTGCCCTTTCCACCATTTAACAGCAGTGATAAAAAGAATTTTCCTTGTACTTCAACAACAGGTGGTTGAATACATGAAAAATAGCATAAAATGTGAACAGATTAAGCTGAAACAATGTCTACTCTCAAATACAAGAGTGACACTATACAGACAGCCCATATTCTGGAAAAGTTGAACTGATCTGATATTTATACCTGTCACCATAAAGTGGTACCTCAAGTCATGTAATTAAATGGCTAAGCATCCAGTCTTATTAAATCTGAGAATTAGGAACATCGAACATGAAAAATGCAGCAGGAGGTAGTTATTCATACTATATTTCAGCCCTCTACATTAGGTGTATGCACAGTCTCATCATGACGCAGTTTTGTAAATCAGATTGTGTGTACTCAATGCATGGGCAGGGATTATGAATGTGAATGCATGGGTTTGATGAACGCACACCGCCACATTCAGGAGAGAAAGACCAAACATGCAGAACAATAGATTAGTCGGCTAGTGTTGTATCCGGCAACCTGCCACAGTAACAGCTGGTGTAATGCAGGGAATCTGTGGCCATCATAATTACCGTATTTTTGTTACCCATGGCTGCCGCACAGCATACTACTGCCGCTTACGGAGTGAAATTGGCTTTAATCTATTCGGTCACATACTCCCATTTCTTGTGTAATATGTCACCTGAATATCTCCTGTAAAATGTAATGTTTGTGATTCCGCAGATCAGCTCATAAAACTATTCCTCTTTTTAAATGGCTTCAATGGCTCTCTTTGAAGGAAAAGCATGGCTACACCAGGAGGGGTTCCTTTTGAGGCCTGCCACACTTTGTCAAATTATGCTTGTAGTTGTACAAAAATAACACGAACTGGTCAAAACCTAGCATGTGGCTGGACCGCTTTTGGTCTGTGTGACATTTTGGGTAATTTGTTACCAGGATGATAGGTGGTATGGTCTAAAATGTTAATTCCCAGATTTTAAATACTCATTTTAGTTTTCTGCATTGGTCTCAGTGATAATTGCTGTTAAAGTATTTTGGTGTGGATCGACTGTTAACGCGTCTGATGATGTTATAGAAACTGTTCGCACCAAATTAGTTTCAGAGTGCAACAGCCAATGGAAAAAGTACACTCCGCAGGCCGACCAATAGTGTAACTTCATCACTTGCTCACTCGCTCACTCTCTCAGCCACAAACATCCTTGAATGTAGGGCTGGAGCGAACCAGACCGGATAAAAATGTCAGTCTTTGTGTTGCTACTGTTTGTTTTCTTTTGTTAAATCAAAAGAAGGGGCCTGCATGAAGCTTATGGATTTGCCAATACAGTAAAAGTGATTAAAAACAAAGAGGGATCAAAACTGTCATTTTTTTTAGCCAGCGTGGTGAACAAATGTATGTCACTGCATGTATTTTTCTTTGTGCTGTTTTGTTGTGAAAGCTACAGCTGAGCTGTCACTATAGATTTATTACACAATGGATTGTTCCGTAGAGTTGGTTATTCTTTTATTTAATCATTTGAGCGAAGACAAATGGCCTCATCTGTTTTAGATTGCTGTTGTTTGTATTCTCAGCATTTTTTCCAAGCAAGCAACATAATGGAATAGGCTGGAAATCATATTTTAATGTTTTGTCAGAGTGAATTTTTCTCAAAGCTCTAATGACGTGAAATACGATGTTAATGCTTATTTTATGATCGTGCAGACAAGCTCTCCACACAGAATAGAACCTCTGGTGAATAACACAATAGAAACTGAGTCTTTCTCCCCTTCTCTCCACTTCAAAGGCTACATTTTGCCAGGAAAAATAAATTATTTAACAGGAGTTCCACTTCACTGCAAGGTATAGGTATCTTGTTTCCATAGCAACACAGTTCAGCTACAAGATTAAGGAGTCAATTTCTGCTTAATGAGTTTTAATTAAACACTTATTAGCTTCAGATGCCTATTTCTTTATTTATTTATTTTTATTTTTTTACATGAAATCAATGCCTTTGACAAAACAACAAGCTCATGGAAAGGCACAAAAAACAGGAACTTGAGTCTAACTACTTTTCTTAAAATTTTGCTTCTTTCTTCATGTATCATTTTCCTGTGTTTTGTGAATTATTGGAGCGTTTCAAAGGATGATAGATTGTATCTGTTTATGATCCTATATGTCACCTTTAGAGAATTACATATTTTAATTCAACTTAATGAGTTGAAAATATTTTTAACCTACACATGCAGTGTAAATTCTATAGCATCAGCAGTGTCAGTAAAGGGAATGTATGTGCATAATAATGTCTTATTTCCCATTCATTTGTGTATTTTCCATCCTCATTTTGTGATTATTTCATTAAGAGTCTTATTTATAGCTATTAAGCCTTGGCACCTTACACCTTAACAGCTGCAGACTTTTCCCTGAGGAATCCTTATAATTTTTAATGTCTCTTTTTTTTTTTTTCGTAAAGTGCGACACTATTTAGCACTGAAAAATATGCTTGATACTGACAAAGGTGTCGACAAGATTTACAAGATTGCACAGTGGCTGAGCAAGATAAGGCCCGTTTACTGGTAGAATTTTAGTTGAACTGGCTGGAAATGATCGTGATAGTGGTAGTAGTAGTACTAGCAGTAATAGTATGAGTAGTAGTAGTAGTAGTAGTAGTAGTATGAGTATTCTAGTGGTATTAGCAGCAGAGTGAGAATCCCACATTCTTTTCCAGAGGAGCACTCAAGTGTACAGGCTGCAAATAGCACTTGGAGAAGCGGAGCACATAATAACTGCACTCATCACAGTACATTGCATGTATAATGTAAGAGGAAATGTTCTGCCTGACCAGGTTATATGCTGCACCATTTATAGCCTGATCTGTTTAGGCCACTAAACTTTGAACTTTCAATGACTTATTCAATGTTGCGGCCAAACTGCTTGCACCACTGGTCCGGTTCATATACTCAGTATACTTACAGTAAAAACCTACTAAGATCTGAAAAGGAAGCTGTGAAGGCTATCACAGAAAAATGTAATTTCTTTTTCTGCAAGTATTATCAGATGTGGCTAGTTTTCTTTTATAACGCATACAAATTACGACTCTGGACTTCCACGCTTTTCTTTATTCAGGGGTTGGAAGCAATGCATGTGTTTCATGATCGTTTAAATGAAATAAGATCATTTGAAACGTCTATGCAATTCCATTGCTTCCAACCCCTCCAGTGCACAAGGACTTCAATTCCGCGCGAGAATCTCTTACATATGCGTTGACTTTAATAATTGCTGACTACAGCAGAGGAACGTAAATATGCCACTAAAACTTAGTCATGAGAGTTGACAGGTATGCATTATAAATGAAAACTGGCCACACCTGATAATTTTGAGATTTTTCGGAGTTTCTGTAATGGTAATTTAGATGAATGATTGAAAACAGGTCGTGACCAATCATTAATTTTAAGGGATTGTTTTGAGCCTCCCCCATCGCCAGTTCACCAGCTGCCACTGATATATATATATATATATATATATATATAATTTTTCTTTTTTTTTTGGTCTGGTGATTTGGTAAAATCTGAATCAATTCTGCTCTTCTTCTTTTGTCTTCGTGTGTTTGTGTGTGTGCATGTCTGCTTGGATCAAAGGTGCGCAACAGCAAGGCCAGTGGGTACTGTTTAGACCAAGGGTCTGAAGATGATGATAAAGCCATTCTGTACCCGTGCCATGGCATGTCTTCGCAGGTAAGGATATCTAAATATGTTGGGTATGACACAATTAAAATCATTGATTTGCTGCAAAATACTTGAGCATGTCTCATCGCGCTGCTGCCCTCTCCCTTCCTCTCGCTCTGTCTTGTTTCTGCTGCAGATTATGCTTCAAATTAAGATCAAGGCTTAAGCCTTAAAACTTGAGTCTCAGTACTTTTATGTACTATTGACCTTGCTTATTATCAAATTGTGGTTTCATTGCTGTCCTTGGAAGGGAAAAGAGTGAAACAAAAACATTACATTTATAGTGTGTTCCCAATCTTCCGTTTGAAATAAATAAATTTGTATCCTCCCTAGATTCAGCAAATCAGTCATGTCCCCTGTAGAGAACGTGAATCTCTGTTCTACTTCTCATTGGACATTCTAAGAAAAGAATATAAGACATTGTCACAACCCGTGTGTCTGCTTAATTGGTTCTTCCCCTGTTCCAGCAGTCTTGTGGGTTGTTCCTGTTAATTGATTGATTGGCTTGTTATTCCCTTAGGGCGATCAGCTAGAGCCAGCACCTATATGTACATAGGTGGTGGGTTTTCTCAGTCAGGGCTGGATCATCTTACTAGAAAGGGTTATGCTAAACTCTTACTCTAAATTGTAGTTTTTCTCCCTGGTGTCTCTTCCAGTGAGTTAAATTACCAGTGAGTAAATTACTAATGAGCAAATTATTAGGTACAGCAGGTTTTCGAATCCCTCATCCAGTTCTCCTCATCCTCCTCATTATATATGTGCACCATTTTGGCTCATTGTTGATTCTGCAGTTGGTGCCACCTCTGCATTGTTTGCAACAATAAATAATATTTAAACATTGCTTTCTGGGCTTTACTTAATCATTGAAGACATTTGAAGTATGGCAAAAAATGTAACCCTTTGAGCGCTAAAGGCAACTACAGTTGCCCAGTGATGTAAGATATGAAAATCAGATGCTGTTGAAAACATATAATGTGGCAACTTGTTCAAAAGAGCTCCCGCAGGGATAGATTTTCGACAGCTCAGGATAATAACATTTTTAATTGCTCGAAAATGTATTCAGCGCTCTAAGGGTTAAATGAAAAATATAAAAACATTGTCTCTCTGAAGACTCTCAGGAGTATATGAGCTGGTTTGGGTTTAATTCTCTGGCTATTCCTACCCCAGCTGTGCCAGCACTGTGCATATATACTGACTTAAAAGATGTGCATACAGACAGCCTCAGGGCTTCAATGTTCAATGTTCTGCAAGATGCAATATGAGGAGGAAAGAAAGCATAACGATACTTACAGAAATCATATTTGCCCTGAAGAAGGAAGACGGAGCACATTTAGCGCATAATGCACTCTGACGATAAATTAGCGAGCGAGCTCAAAGGCCAACATAAAAACCTTCGTCGAGCTTTTTCTTTGAAAGCCCGGAACAGCCCAGTGACACAATGCAACACCAAGTCCTGAATCCCTACCCCGCGGCACATAAACAAATGGAAATGAATTAAATTTGTGCCATTGTGAGATTAAATTAGCTCGCAGTTGCCAGACTGTGTATCAGCGCATTGGGTCTGAAGGCATTGTGGTGTGCAGTGCTCCAGCAGGCCCAGAATGCAATTTACACTTTGCCTACATCAACTTTATAACAATATTAATTGTGTTTCATGCGATTAGTCCCCCATTCTGGCTCTAGTTGTGGTGAGTGCCTAAAAAAGTAGCAGAAAACGGGGCGCCTCGTTGGCAGGGGTTTTTTGTTTGGCCGTTGTTTGCGGAGGAATGTTGATTATGAGTGGAGCGTGTTTGTGTTTGGGAACGCCTGGCTTCATGTAAGCTGGTTATGCGGAGAGGCCTCTTAAGCTGGAGTGGTTTGGCGGTGGTGTTTCACAAGTTCTCACATGTGTGTGAACCTGCCCCACCTTCTGCCTGGGCTTAGCATGGCTTCCGTTCAGCCACCATATCGAAGTCTTGAGCCAAAATCTAGTCATTGCACCATCAGTGTTAGGGCACTGCTGACAAGTTTTTCTAGAGAGAGACAGCTGTGACAATTGGATGATTTATGACCCCCCTCCCCCAAATCCCAAACCAATCTCACCAGTACACCTCCAATATTACCATCCCAAGAAAAGCCCTCCCCTCCCCGATTTGCTATGTGCTACACTTGGGACCTCAGCTATTATAATGAAGGAAAATATTTAACTGAGCTATTTTAGTCAGTTTTAGATGTACAATGCACATTTTTCTCTCTATAGAAAGTTTATCTCGTAGAATTCCATCCATAATTGATTGTGACAAACAGATGAGAGCTTGTAATCCTGTATCTGAGATCTTGCTCCGTAAAGAGTCTGCAGTTCATGCTAGCACATCCATATTCTAGTTTTACATTGGTGTGTTCATTTTAAGTTTGTGAGGAATTGTTCCTATTCATATGTTCTCTTGATTTTGTCTTTCAACTGACAGATAATGCATGTACTCACCAAGGTTACAATTAATACTTTCAACCTGAAATGAAGTTTGGCCCCGAAAAACTTGAAGCACTGGGGAGACAGGCATCCTTAGGCCAGCCTCAAAAATCAGAAGAAATGGCAATTATGGAGGCCTGTCCACTGAGATATTTTTCTTTCGTGCTGTCTGATTCTCTGAGCATTTGGAAACATAGACCCTGCATATAAATGTCTTGACTAGCGATTTTACAGCTTTTCATGTGCCAAGCTCAGCCTTTACTCTACTGGTAAATCAGCTTAGTGACTAAAGAGCATAAGAGGGAAAAATTTAAGTAAGTCTTTTTTCTTTGCAAATGAGAAGTGCCGGGAACGGACTAGGACGAAGTCAGGAATGCAGGCTGACCTCTTGGTTATGCCACATTTTTGTTAACACAAGGGTGACATAGACAATCTGTAATAGCTTATGTCACTCTAGGCACGAGCGTCTGCCAAATTACAGTAATGCAATGAAATGTAACGTAATCTTCCATGTACCACAAGGGCAATGTCTGCGGAAATGCTCTTCCCTTTACTCTCGCTTTCTGAAGGTTAAAATAAAATTCAGCAAGGTTCATTTACCCACCCATCTGAAGTTGACTGTTCTATTGCCGTATGTGTTATCCAAACTGGTCACCAAGCACAAAGCCCTGTATCACTTAACATTGGCTCTGTCATTTGCCCTTTCAAGGTTTCCCAGGCTTTTGTCTCAAATGCATCAGGTACTTACTGTGACTGATTAGCATTGACAAGTGATTGAAGCGGTGGCTGTAATGATCCAGAGAAGAGCTATATTATACAGTGGGAGTCACACACCACTGCTTGAAGTTCCTTGTCCTCTAAGCAATGAGCTGTGTATCACATAACATTGGCAACATTGTTAAACTTCTCAAGAGGACCCTGGTCTTTATCCCATATGCATCAGGTACTAAGTGTGATAGATTAACGCTGACGACTGATTTAAGTGGTGGCTGTTATGCACAAAAGAAGAACTAAAATGTTAATTTTGTGTCACCCATCACTCTTCTAAGTTTCCTCTGCTCTATGGCATTGAGTTTCACACGGGAAAATTCAGCCCATCAATTATTGACGCCTCCACACTTCTGATCATCTCTACCTCAGTGCTAATGACAGGACTCTTTTGGAAATTGAATATTGTGGAATCGAATTTGACAGCCAAGGCTTAGAGCGATGAGCCGACACTCCACTTGACCTCACAGAACAGCCTGGTTATAACCTGGAAGTAGAAGATTCATGTTCTGAAATTTAAATATACAGTATAGTGGAATATTTTTCACCTGTCATTCGCACATATTCTAAATGTAAGTTTGATGTATAATGACGAAACCCTCACAGCTCACACCTTGATGCTTGACATATCCTTTATTATTATTTCTATGCTTTAGGAATCAATAAGTATGGTACTACTGCCACAGTTTACTGCTAGGCCAAAGAAGTTAAGCATTTTCTTAATAATAAATGCTGTGGATTTTTGCCTCCTCGGGAAGAAAGTATTGACCTATTTTTCATGAAAGTGGGTGGATAACTTGCTGACATGGGGTGAAACATTCAGAGCTAGTTCAGGCAGACATGTAAAGACAGAAACTTTTTCACAAACACTCCCAGGCATATCTGCCGCTGCTCTCCCCCTGAGTAAGCTGCTCAGCTCTACCTCTTCTGCAGAAACGTGCCTCTGACTGCTGCTGGGCTGCAACACTCTCTGCTGCTGCTAGTAACATTGCCTGCTGCTGCATTGGCTCATGGCTTATCCTGCCACTTACTTGTATAATTCAGTGGGCTGCCTTGTGCACATGGGTCAGAGCCTAGCGCCTCAGGATCACTCCCTCATAACAGCATGTTCTTCAGAGGAGACAGAAAGCCAATTAATGACCTATAAACTATGGATTTTCATGGGCTTTTTTTTTTTTTTTTTTTTTTGCTAAAGAGTTCATAACCCCTTCTTTCGGACATCCAAGAATATAATGACTTGGAGAAAAACAGTATAATTTGGGACCTTTAAAAGCCACAACAATCAATTTTTGTAATCTTGACTCCTAATGTTAGTGATCAGGTTTTCTGTTATGTAACATGAAAAATCTTTTGTAAATGACGGCTCTGAAGAGTTTTACTTGAATGCTTGCATGAAGATGACCTATACAGTGCAATCAGAGCTCTGAATGGAAAATCTTATGGGAAGTTGCCTTCTATGTGTGGAAATTGCCGTGCTTTATGTAATGAAAGTTACAATTCATTTCACAATGGTGACAATTTGATAAACTTTAAAAAGAAATCTTCCTGTCATTATGTGATGCTTGAGTGATTTGACTCATTTTACTCCGAACACTGAAGGAAAGGTTTCTGCCGCAGCAATTTGCTTTTTTGATGTTTTACTTCTCTACAAATAGAATAAGTCAGAATGTTGCTTTCTAGTCTCTTTGTTCAGTAGGGAATATCTGCTTACATAACCCTGAGGAATAAAAGAGTTTTTCGAGTCTTTTTCAAATCTTGTGTTCTAGCTTGCCCGCTACTCCACGGAAGGCCTCCTGCAGCTTGGGCCCTTAGGTTCGACCACATTTCTGCCCGACACAAAATGCCTCATTGACGACGGAAGGGGACGGGCTCCAAGCTTGAAAAAATGTGACTCTGTAAGTCGGATATCGCAACGGCTTTGGGACTTCACACAGGTGAGACGACAGTATGTTTTTCACATAATCAGTTTCTGTAAGGACAGACTTGATAAATCTTTTTAAAAAGTATTATCAAAAAAACTATGGTAAAAGGATGACATATAACTTTGTTTGTTTCTTATATGAAAATGAACTACAAGTTATGCCAGTAAATGCAAAATTATGCACGGAAAATTCTTTCCAAGCTTTCAGACTGGCCAGAGAAGTCATTCCATCCGTCGTGACCTTAAAATGACCATCATAAGCTAAAATAGCTTTCTCGACTGCATGCTGTACATTCTGTGGTAGAAATGCGGGGATTTAGAAGTCTTTGTCCTTCGAAGTGTGCATAATCCAGCCTGTCAGTAAAAACAAGGAATCGAGGAGATGCAAATGTGCAAGTGGGTGGGAGCGTCGATGGCTTTGTCTCCTCTAGTAATTACCCAGAAATCACAGAGGATGAAGTGGAGCAACTATAATATCATGAGAAAAACCTGTATGCTTCTGGATCCAATGAATCTTCTCTGCATACCAAATGTAATGGAGTGCATTTTAATCCCCATAGTTCTTAAACATTACCAGAGGTCAGAAAGTATGGTGTGTGGTGTACTAATGGAAATCTCACTTCAACTTAAATGTATTAATGGAAGAGAAGTAGAGAAAATAAATCAGAGCTTTGATTCAGCTGAAAAAGAGAATGAAGTTGTGCTTCCAATTTCAAACTGGCAAATATAGGACTGCTTGGCCTCTCACCTGGTCAAGACACAGTTCCAGTGCATGTCAGGACCTTGCATCCTAGTACAGGATCCTCAAATCTGGACCTAGAATCTAAATCCAGCCCTAGTTTTCTGTCCATCTAGGCAATTAGCTAAACACTCAGTAATACTGATAGGCCAGACTGGCTTTACACCTGACTCCCAGGTAAAGGGAAGGTGGAAAAGCAGCAGCTCTCTGACTCTGCCCTTGAGGACTATGATTTGAGGAACGGGGTCTAGCATTTGTTAGGACACTGTTAAGGTAGTTGTATCACCCCACAGTCTCTGTATCTGTGAAGGCATCGTTCCAGTGTCTGTGGGCCCTACAGTCTGGTATAGGCGGTGGTGTGCCGTCAGATGTTCAGAAGGCCTTCAGTAACCCCACCCTTCACCCTTCGATTGTGTTCAAGCTGTTCTCGTTCAAGTTCGCCTTATTAACAATAAAACAATTTATCAACTGAACAACCAAGAACAATCCATGGCCTATTATAAGAAATGATAATAAAAAAACTGAATCCCTATTGCCTACATTTATATAATTGATATGGCATTGTAAGGACGGCAACGGCAACATAAATGCAATAAATCCGAAACTTCCGCTGACTTTGCAGCATTCATTTTCTCCATCACTCGGCTGTGCAGCGTGCCGAACAGCGCCCTTTAGCGTGACCACATTCAGAATATAGAACAGATTCTCGTTGCTAATTGCTTAATGAGTCTGGAAAACTAAGCAAATCTGTGCTGTTTCACAAGCTAAAAGAGCGCAGAAATTATAAAGACATAATCATATTTTACGCCGTCATTTTTGTATGGTAGAAAATGCCTCATAATTTTGTGGTGCAATGTACAACGTATAAGAACGCTATCAAAAATAAATTATATTGTCGCCGTTCCTACCAATTAGTCTGGGCAACTGTTGCTGATCGGAAAAAGTGAACTGCGAGAGGTTTGGGTTAATGAGCGTTGAAGGGCGAGGTTTCTGAAGGCCTTTGTTACTGCCGACGGACCGCCACTGGGTATAGGTTATGGCACAGTTCCAGAGTGTGTAGAGGTCCTACCCTCTAGTATTGTTTTAGGCACAGTACCAGTGTGAGTGTATAGGCCCAACATTCAGGTATTTGTTAAGGCATTGTGCTTGTGTTTGCATGGACCCAACAGTCTGGTATCTGTAAAGGTACTGGTCAAGTATGAACACAGGCCCTACATTTTGGTGTAGTATTTGGTATTTGGTATTTTTTGGTATTTTTTACAAATTTGGTATTTGGTGAAGCACTGTTCCAGCGTGAGGAGAGGCCCATAGTTTGAAGATGGGTTCCAGAGTCTGGTGTAAAATGCTGACTGTGGCCTGCCTGGGTGGCCAGTGAGACTTTGGAGTGTTCCTGAGCTCTTGGTCTGCTATCTTATGCTACATGTGAAGCGTCCTCCTTCAGCTCATTTCTGTGCTAGTGCGACTCAGAGAAGGCGGTGTTTCGATATCACACGCTTGTCTGCTTCCCCTGAATTTCAAGTGATGCTTGCACCATTGAGCACAGCTGCGCACTCAATTTGACATTCCGAAATGGGAAAAACAGGGAGGGAAGGCATCAAGACATTGTTATTAAGGTTATATTAATTTCTCTTGCAGTAGGCGTGGTATTTAAAGTGACTGTGTGAACCGTGCTGCTGGTTCCAATGAAGACTTGAGGGTCTAACTATTTGCTATCGCACTGTGAGATGAACAGATTTTCTTTCACAAATATTTTTGTTGGAAAACAAATTTTCTCAAAATTACATTGTCCCTAACTGTGCCGGTTGAGGGCTGCACTGTGCTGCGCTCCATTGTTCTCACTGGGGAAAAAAAAAAAAAAAACTCCATATCCACTCTCCTCACATATCGATGGCCTCATGCAAGAAGGGCGTAAGTGACACTTTGGTCAAAAATGACTTTTTTGGTTGTTTTGGAATAACTGAGACTAGCCCATCGCCTGAACAAGCCTGGTGTCTCAATTCCTATCCTAAAGAGGTTAAAATGCCATTTTAACATTGGTGCAGCATATAGCTAACAGGTGGTGCTGTGGCAGTATTTTAGCTCTCCTGTAAAATTTGTAAAACGTCACTTACGCCCTTTTTTCATGAGGCCATTGATATCACACAATCAATTAAAACTTCTGACGGTGCACTTCCCCATTAAACTCTTTGAGAAATGACCAAGACTTCATTACGAGCTAGAATAAGTTTCACTATGGGGTTTTCTGAATGTCCCCTCCCTACAGAACGGTCCTATCATCAGCCGGGACACGGGCCGGTGCCTGGAGGTGGAGATGTCCAAAGAGGCCAATTTCGGACTGAGGCTGGTGGTGCAGAGGTGCTCCGGGCAGAAGTGGATGATCCGAAACTGGATCAAGCATCCCAGACACTGAGGACTAAAGGAAGCTGCTACCTCTGCTGGCGCCAGTGACCTTACTTTGGAGCGCTGCCGGAGCAGAATAATAACCCCACACTGGGGAGCAGGGCCCAGAGATCGACCCCCCGCCCCCCCAAGGTTGATACCCCAATGGGATGAATGTGCTTGATCTTCAAGGGGATCACATTTACCACATCCTCTCACCCTCCCTATTCTGCTTCCCTCAAAAAAAAAAAGTCTGTTTGAACTTTAAGAGAAATTGATCTTCCTTGTCCTCCTGGGCACTGGCTCTTGTCTCAGAAAAGGCAAGATCTTGAGGAATGGATGTTGGAAATGTTCTATAATTCAGTGTCTAAGCAAACCGTCACATAGTGGATCTGACTGCAAATCTATTTCTATCGCCCCAGTGCGGTGGAACCAATCAAAAGGTAATGATACCATTTAAAATATGACACAGTTGTAATTTTGTAAAGCTGTAAATTGCTTTGGATAGTTTGCTATCTGGAACAAGAGAGACTGGTCCACAGTGTCATGTTCTAAGAGGGAGGCAGCTCCTTATTTTGAAGGCAACAGAAATCTTTTGTTTTCATTCTTTGTTTCGTTTACCATGACTGATGCACAAACTGAAGGGACTTCTTGTGTGCCTTTTTCCATTGTTAAACTATGTCTGACCTGGGAACACGGATCCCATGAGCATGTAAGATAATTTTACTGCAGCAGAAAACAAAACAACAAATATATAAATACTGTATATGTAAAGATGTGACATAATAGAAATATACTGTAAATCTGGAATAGGCAGCAGACTTCAATTAACAATTATCATGATAATTATTAAAAAAAATGTTTTTATGACAATGATAGAATTTTCTTAATGTGTTAAACCATGACCTGGGCAATAAAGTTGAAATTCATATATGTTGGCCAAATATGTGCGCTGAGCCCTCCCGCAAATGTGAATAGAAAAAAGGAAAGAAAAATTCCACCGTTCCAGTAAAATGCACACGCTCACACTCACTGTTTTTTCTTTGACTCTGTGAGTGACTAATATCTAAATGGACTGTACCAGTTAATTTTATGGAGCAGTGATTCGGGTCAGTTTGCCCTCTGTAAAATCAGTATGTTCTCATGGGTCAGCCAAAACGTAGCCTGTAATCAAGGTTTGAACATTTTTTGAGTCATCTTTTTTTTTCTTTTTTTTTTTTGAGATGATCGGTATTTTGAAAAAGGAAGCAAACTGTTGAATAAATAAAAATACCCAAAACATTGTTGCAAAAAATAAATAAATTTGTGTTACTGAAGAATGACCTTTGACCTGGAGGAGTGATTGTCTGCGGAAACATTTACTGCCATTGGGATTACTCTTATTTATGTATTTATTTATTTATTTATTTATTTATTTTTTTGGGGGGGGTGTAGTGTGCACAGCACAGAATTAAAATGCTCTGTAAGTAAACCATATTGACTGAATGGGCTAAGCACGGGCCTTCTCCTCGGCAGCCCTTTTCCATGATTTTCCTTCTCTTGTTTGCAATCCATGGTCTTCCTCTTTAACCAGGTCACTTCTCGCTGGATGTCAATACCCCTGGAAAGTCCATTGTCTCTCCCTTGTAAGATGGATGCTGTGATGCTCTATTTTGGTCGCTACAAACTTGGATGCCCTGGGGT
Source organism: Gymnothorax javanicus (assembly GCA_029692085.1). Classification (NCBI taxonomy): domain Eukaryota; kingdom Metazoa; phylum Chordata; class Actinopteri; order Anguilliformes; family Muraenidae; genus Gymnothorax; species Gymnothorax javanicus. The sequence continues at coordinate 74,304,008 of CM056194.1, forward strand.
TGCTTGACATTGAAAGCGGCGCACAATTACCTGCCTTTGTGCTTTTCAGTAACAGCACTCCTACACAATTCACAAGCTCCCCTCTCCCGCTAATCGTTAAAAATCCACCCACAGGATAACCGGTCTTGGGAATGTACTGACGGCTTTTCGATTTTGAATGTTCTGCGGTGGAGTCTTCCTTCTGCGTGTTCTGGTTTCAAGCCAAAAGTTCACAACTCAGATGAGCACCAAAACCATTATTTATTTATATATTTTTATATATTTTCTATTTTCACCCCCGTGCCTCTGCATTTCTTCCTACAGACTTCCCTCCCTCCCTCCCACCTTCTCCCAAAATCAAACAGCCGTCTCACAAGATTTCACATTACGCACAGAGAAGCAGTGGGTATGCTGGGTTCCTGGTGTATTTCCATAAAAGAATCCCACACCGCTTCGAAAAGGCAGAAAATAATAAATAAACAAAGCGCGTTGATTAAATGCCCTCACCGCTTCAAAAGGACCTCTCCTCAAACGGCATTTTGCTGATATCTTCCCGCCACTGGATCTGAAGAGAAGAAAACTCTCGGTGCAGAGAATAAGTCTCACCTGAATTTCAATTTTTTTTTTTTCAGATGGGAGGTGGAACTTCATACTTAGTGAAATTAGCAATCTGAGCTCTTCGGTAGGATAAGACTTGACAGAACTTCCACTTTATAAACCCAGAACCTCTCACCTCTGCTTCAAATCCACTGAAACATACAATTAGAGGAACGGAGTACTCCTGTAGTGGGCTGTGCCATCGCATCCACCAGTACAATCCCGAGGCAAGTTTTAATTCTGTTTCCAGCTGGTTTACCCCAAGAGATTGCGGTCCTCTCTGTCATAGCACAGCTGTTTGCCACTAATCATTTCATATAAGCAATACATCATTTATATGCTCTCATCTCAGAATACATTCGCTCTCATGCTTTAATATCTTATTTAAGCCAAGCAAGAAATTTTACAAACATTCGCTACTGTAATAAATCTTTCACATGCTGCAGCGGTACATTTACAGGAGAAATATTAACATTAGTTTGCCAGCTTCCAGTCAGCCGGTTCTTTTCTTTGATACCATAAAGCTGTGATTTTTCTCTTCTACAGTTTATAGAGTAGACACACAACTGTGAAATGCTTTTCATACTGTCTTTATTTTTCAATTATTACAAGTTGCTCGTAGTGCGGAGTTGAACAAACACCAAAGTGCACATCAATTAGGAACTTTTTTTTCCCATGCTGTAGATTTTTCTCTAGCCAGGTAAAGGTCAAGTGAAGCAGAAACATTAATTCTCACTGGTTGACCTTTAGCTAAGATTTCCCTTGGTCAACAGAGACAAGTTTGGGGAACAAGCAGACATTTTTAGTTGGTAGAGAAAGCTGGGACCCACAACATGTTGGGCCCAAATTTGACGTCCTGAATGCAATCAAGAAACGCAACGGCTATTGGTATCGCAGATGAAAACTAGGCATGCATGTAAAACTCTATTCCTGTAATTTTGTAATGCAAGACAAAGGCACAACTGTGGTACTGTTGTTAAAAGGGTTGGTTTGAGACAGACTCGTCCATATTCTAAACTATGTTTGAGCTCGGCTTCCTGTTGAATATTCAATAATTGAGCCATCTCATGATAGAATAGTGTAACTGCATGCATAAATACAAGAGCTCCATGTCCGCTGGCATCTACATCTGCACAGAAGGGTTAAGGACATCTCTTCTGCCCTTGGTTTACAATATCTCTTGTCTGAGTGAATTAGTAGGCTAGCAGTATGTTGCAGCAGGGCCGTCGCAGGGGGGGTGTGAGGCCCCGTGCTGACTTCATGCGCGTGGCCCTGCTCACATACCCGCGCATTAATCATGTCAGGCTGCAAGCACATAGCTGTTCTAGTTATACCCGGTGAAATGACATGCATTTTTAGACAAAAACAGTATTATTGTGGCAATAATTTCTACTATGATTTTTTGGATATCATAATCTTTCAAAGGGAAAAAATCAACTGCACAACGATTGGCTTTTATCATCAAATCAGCTCAGCTGTCACTTTATACTGGCATGTTGAAGTATGACAGTGCGTCTTGAATTACAATTCAACAAATACTAATACCTAATGGCTCACATTCACTGGTGACTATCGCTTATTTTGACTCATTTCTATGGAAAAATCTCAGATTAACAAAGCCGTAGTATGCACTGTCACCCGGGACAGTTTAACATTTGATTAAGGTGCAGTATATTTTCTAATAGCTACTAGCAGTGGCAGGCGGTGGACGGAAAAGGGGCGGAAAACATCCCTTGAAACGGATGAGATTAGTGAACTTTGAAAAGCTTCGCTACCCCGATGCCAATTATTGACATCGTCAATAAGACCCTGAGAGCAATCTGTGGATTTTCCGCGTTAAATTTTGTCACATCCTAAGCAAGTCGTCAAACCTGTGCGTAATGATTGTTTAATTGAAAAAGATTGAAACGCGCTCTTTTTTGCGTTCAACTGATGCGTTTGATTTCTTATCTGAACGAAGACAATTAGCTACACCTGAGAGGGGAGAGTTCAAGTGTCTTTTACCAGGAAAATTGACTGAAAACAGATCAAGACTAATAAGCAGTTTATAGACATGTTTATCGTCCTCCTTGTTCTCTGTCCACCGCCCGCCACTGGCTACTAGTCAGTCACAAACGCTCTGCTGCAGTATAACTTGAAAACATCAGATTCCCGCTCACCATTCATTGATTAGGTGATGGTCACTTTCCTTGCCTTTTGGGCCGCAAACTCAGCAATTAAATCCTTATAATCCAGCCTGGATGCAACGTCTTTTTTGATAGACAGAAGGGCGAGCCCGCATAGTCTCTCCTGCGACATGGAGATCGGAAAATAGTTTTAAATTAGTTTTAACTTTGAAAAGCTTCGCTACCCCGATGCCAATTATTGACATCGTCAATAAGACCCTGAGAGCAATCTCACAGTTAAGAAAGGCAAATGAGCAGCGAGACAGAGCATGTTACTTATGACGACATAAAATAATTAAAAAAAAAAGATCAGGGTAAGCTTTTATCAAGATGAAATGGTAAATAATGAAACTGCCACTGAGAATTTTCATTTTAGGAGCATGATGAGTCAAGTGCAGTGATGCAAAATAAGTATTAATTTATTAAAAAAAAAAAAAAAAATCACACACCAGCCGCGAGGCCCCCTAAAGGCGTGAGGCCCTGTGCGGTCGCACACTTCGCACAGCCCATGCGACAGCTCTGTGTAGCAGACTAATGTTTGCTAACTTGATCGGTCACTAGTGAGTTCTGCATTGACTATTTTTAAATGCAGAACATATTCCGTAACAGACAATACTCTTACCAAGCTGTTTACATGCTACTTCATGCATCCATGCACTCTCTGATTAAATTGGGATTTTTAATCGCAGAGTGCGTGGCGGACTTGGCCGACCATGCGAATGCAGCCTCCCGCTTTCATTTGTTCAACTACCTTCTGTTCTTTCTTGGGCTCAACAGCATTTCTTCGAACATCATGACTGGATTTTTGAGCCTTTCACACATTTATAAAGGACTATGGAAATTCAGCCTGTGTCATGTCATTTTTATACCCCAGAGAAACAGAAAGTTTTGCTTGGCAACTTAAGAGTGAATGTACACAAAAATCAAGCAAGAGGTGGCCACAGTTGAAAAATCAACCTACCCTAATTCATGAGTGTATGAGAAGCGATTGGTGAGTTTGAAAGGGTTCTGGGGTTTATTTCTAAATTCTAGTCGAATTGAGTGAGAAAAAGGGGATTTTAGAATTTTGCCGGTCCATGACTAGAAATTTGGGTCAAATACACCAGCCCAAAAAACTCGCTTTTGGAAGCCAAACAATGCTTTTTTCTCACTTAAAAACACCTAATTTGCACAAAAGAGACATCAAACAATTAATCTATGACAGATTTCCGGTTTTAGAGGATTTTCATTACAGCTAATTAGAGCACTTTTGTGGAGTCAAATAACATGGTGAAAACTAGAATGGCTCTAGCACTGGGGGCAGTGATTTTCATTGCTTCAAAATCAGGATTTACAAGCTTGAAACATAATATTTAAAATATATCAAATCATTTTTCTGGCGTCTTAAACGAGCGCCTTAGAAATTGCACACGAACCAGGCCCAATTCTGTCAAATTTGCTTGGTGAGTGACCGTTTACTTGACCCTATTGTTTTGAAGCGAAACGCGAAATCCCCGATAAAACACAATAACAATACTATGAAATACAAAGATAATAGTTTGATTTGACTTATTTTCCCAGAGTGGTCCCTCACCAGCAATTCTGGACGGACTCTTGCTCTGCTTAGGCATTCTTTCGTGTTCAAAATACCAGGACGGAGGGTTCGTTATGCATTATTCACAGGACCGGTATTTCATAATGCAGAAAATCTCAAAAACCATCACCAGACGATCCACTGCTATTTTCATGGTTAGAACCTCTGGAATCTAGTTCCTAATGGAACTGCTGAAAGTGCTCTGCGATTAATCCCAAAATTATCCAGTCTCCATTTGAACCGAACAGCTGAGCTCCATTGTATGGCGGGCTGTCAAATAAGCCTGTCAATTTTCAATCCTTGCGTGACATTGCAACGCCAAGATTACAGACTGATTATCAAAACATTGCTTTTATTTGTACTGACTTACTGAAATCAAAGTGCTACTTTATTTGAATTCACAAAACTAATCAATTAGGGGAGACCAGGGTTACCTCCTCATGATTTTGTATTTGGCTCCATAACTTTTTGTTGCTTAAACTTAGAGAAATGCCTTTACGGTATATGTGTAGTGCAGAATGTCGCCTACAAAACTTGTATTGATACAATCTCAATATAACATATATTTACGTCACAATATTCAATTTCCGATATATCACAAACATTCCGAAACAACCCCTTACCCAGGGTTACTTCGTCAGGTGGATGGGGTAAAATTGTCAAAGTTGGCAATCAGCTGAAACTGAAGCTTATTATTAGTAGTAGTTATTAGGTATTATTAGGCTATTACAGTATTATGTATTGTTATTATTAGTTTTTATTATTATTATCATCTTGTGCATGGTTAACATTTTTATATTACAGTTTATTCACAAGGTTACATACCCAGGCTTTTGTACCATTGTAACACCAGTTTCATGTCACCCATATGTCTTTGGGTTCAAATTTGTGCTTGTCATACAGCTCACCCAACTTGGTGAAGAAATCACAAACTGAGTGTTTGTTTTAGGCCGTTGCTCAGGCAAGAGAAGCTGGTTGAGGCTTCCTGACAGCTAAGTTGTGTACAAGCGGGGCAAGTTCGGCATACCCGGGGCTACTAACCCTGACTAACCCCATGCTGCTTGGCCAGTTTAGCCCCATGTGGCCATTTTGGAAATCAGGCCGCATCTCTCATCTCATGATCGCAACAGTGTAACGTTACGTCCACAGGAACCAATCGCAACTCAGGGATAATCCAAAAATCTGAGTTTATTACAGTCCAGAAGTCAAAAAGCCAGAGATCAATGCAGAGGTACAGAGACACAGTTCAAAATCGTAATCCGGAAGACAGGCAGTGGTCGAATCCAGGTAATCAGAATGGCGAAAGTACACAAGGGCAAATCCAAAAACAGAAGTCAGAGTTCGTGAGCAAAGTTCGTTAACAGGGCAGCAGGCAGAAGAATGGTCAAACAGAAAACAGGTCGAAATCCAAAACAGGCAGCAAACAGGTACAGAGGGTCAAAGGCAAAAAGCAAGGTCTTCAAAAGGGTGTCTCAGGTTTAACAAGATCAACTGGCTTACACAAAATCGGCACAGGAGAAACTGATCAACGTTCTGACAAGGAATGAACTGCAGTGAAGACTTTAAATAGACAAGAGGGAAGTCACATGCTATGCAGGGAACAGGTGAATTGGATAAGAACTAATTACAGAGGTAAGCACACATGGGGAAGTCCTAAACCACAACAATTGGCAAAAGCCAAGACACGGACGGGATCAACGCAGACAACCTATGACAGATAAACAGCTCCGGTCAAGGAGTTCTAAGTGCACAGACGAAGAGTTTTTTTTTTTGTTTTTGTGTGTTTGTGATGTCGTCATTTTTGGTGGAATAAACAAGTGACTCATCTTACCTTGTGACTCCTGCTCATGCATTACTCAGTGTGCCTTTCGTAAATCAAGCTCATGGTTTGGACAGTCAAAGTGATGGATGTGCAAATGTAGCCGACTTTGCTGCGTTCACTGCACAAGAGAATAATTCCAACCAAAAAAAAGGAATATGACTTGGAAAACAAAGGGGTGTCAATGTGTAAAAAGGGCTGTGTAAGCACCATCTACAATGCAATTTCTCTGCCAAAAAAAAAAAACACTAGCACTCCTGGAATTCATTCCGTAAAGCGTAAGCGGGAATAAGAGGTAGCCTAATATGGGAGAGGAACAGATGTACTGTGTAATCCCTTTTGGGTGCGCGCTCTCATTTTTCTCCGCCCTCGCACAGAACAATATTAGTGTTATTTGTTGAATAACCTTACCATCTAAACCAGTTTGCAATTGAAACATACCTGACCCAACAGAGAGGAAAACTCCTGTCTCTTGCAGTAGGGTGAACTCAACTAAATTGGGCCATTTAAGATTTGGGCCTCCTGGCTCTTTAAATTTTAACAGCCAGTGACTGAAAAGCATTTAAAATTGTAGCCACAACTGTACTTGATACAAATAAATGGAATGATTGGTCTGTGATTGCTATGGTGAGCAGGGCAATGCCTCACATCCAGACTGCTGAGGAACACTGTAAGGCGAGTGGCCTGGCAGACAAATCTGACCTGAAATTTATAAGGTTGATAAATCTGTAAATAATGGATGTACTTCAATAAAAACATATGTGTAATACATGTTATGATGGCCTTCATCAGATATAATGCCACATTTTTGCTTAGCTGTCTTAGTTTTTATGAAAAAACATTTTTTGTTGGTGGCTCAATTTACCTTAATGCATTGAGGTAAATTGAGCCATGTGCTTCAGCTAAAATGAGCCGCCTTCAAAGTTGAATTTTAGCAGACATTTTGATGGTTAATTTTATTAAAAAGTATTAATACGTGCATATATTAAAATGTTATAGCATATATTACATGCTTCTTCAGACTTCCCTTCTAATTTAGTGGGCCCAATGTGGGTGTGTGTGTTGTAGCTTTGGTGCAGAGTGCATCATGAGCTAGCCCGCGATATCTACGCACACATGCGTGCACGTTCACAGACACACGCACATATGAGCGTACATACATGCACACACACGCACACAAGTGTGCACACAGAAAGTGTGCACACACACGCGTCCGTGGACACATACAAACACGTGCACACACACAGACACACACACACAAAGTACAGACACCTACACACACACACACACACACGACAGGAAAAGTTGACAGAGGCATGATGTAACCTAGAAGTGATCGTGGTATGTGTTAAGTAACAATAAACAATGATTAGGTCCACAGTATGGCAAAAAATTGTTTTAATGTAATGTTATATTGTGTTATATGTGTGTTACAATTAAAGTTATGAAGATTGTTTATCAGTAGTGACTCTGTTTTGCTTTGTAGTTTGAGTGGTTCATTTTAGCTGATCAGGTGGCCCATTTTACCTGAAGGCTACTCATCTCAAAAATATGGGAGAGCTAATGTTTTGAAAGCTGTAGGACCTGAACGATTATATTTCATTACATCAATTCATCGCAGAAATATTAAAAACAGTCCTTATTAACCATGAAAATACAATTCAACGTCATACATTGCTGTTTCTTAGCTTTCTAAGCGATTTACAAAAAAGTGGCCCAATTTACCTGACTTCACCCTATAGTTTTTGATCCAGTTTTGCTGACACCCCTCAGCGCGTTTGGCTTCTTCCTCGACAAGGCACTATATGCGAAGATAAGATAATTGTGATGCTGCATTTTCTAGAGTTAATATTGATTTTGGTACTCAATATCACCTTATGCAAGGCTGTGTGACATTTTGCACACCACTGTTTATTGGCTGACGATTTCCTTTTATTGTTGTTGGCATAAAATTTGGTACATACACTGTTATGAACTTGCACCATTTTTGCCAGTTTGCCAGAGTGGCAAGGGGTTAACTGTAATTTTATAATGAGTTTACACCAAAGTTCCGTGTATGTTAAGTGTACACAGTTAAATGCACACAGGACTCCACCGCCAGTTAAAATAACCAGGAAACAATGCTTTGATTTAACTGTTAAATTCAGTCAGTTTCTAACAGCGTTGGGTTTTTCCTCTTTGTAATGTCACGCTTCCTCATTCGAACATGTCAATTTATTAGATTTGTTCCGTTAAATATTCAAAAGCGATAGGCCTACCTTTAGTGAAATAAGCTTCATTTCATGGATGAATTCCACCACAGAAGTTATGTTTGCTATGATAGAATTGACGTCAGTATAGATATGAAATGGTACAAATAGCCCGTCAATAGGTCTGAGAGGTCGTGATTTATTTATTTATTTATTTATTTATTCGTAGGCTATTCATTTGAATTATCGCGTTTGCATCACATAATAAAAGCAACTGCTCTATTGCAGTTTAGCAGTTCCCGGAATTCCCTTTTTTGAAAATCAAAGAAATAAAAAGTGTTAATTTTCACAAGCTGACCTTTAATTGTACACAATTTCTAGCGAATGAAACGATTGTGCGACACATGTCATGCAAGGGCTGAAAATTGACAGGAGCCCACCACACAATCAAGCTCTGCTGTTCGGTTCAAAAGGAGATTCATTTCGAGACTCATTGCAGAGCACTTTCAGGAGTTTAGTTAGGGACTAGATTCCAAAGGTTCTAACTATGAAAATAGCAGTGGATCGTCTGTGTCTGGTGATGGTTTTTGAGATTTTCTGCGTTATGAAATACCGCTCCTGGACATGTGCAAAATACATAACGAGCCCTTTATCCTGGTAGTTTGAACGCCAAAGAATGCCTAAGCAGTGCATAAATCCGCCCAAAATTTCCGGTGAGTGACCACTCTGGGAAAATAAGTCAAACCAAACTATTATCTTTGTATTTCATAGTATTATCCCACCGAGCAAGCCTGCGTCCAAACAATGTCTTTTTGAGGTCTTCCACAAGTGTCTAAATGACGTCCCCTGAGGAGCCAGAATGAAGGTTTTTATGACGTCTTGATGTCCTCTGGACGTCCCGTATTAACGTCCACCAGACCTCTGAACAAGGTTAAAAATTATTTCAAATGAGGTTGTTCTGGGCGTCTTTTCAACGTCAACTGCACACTTATTTCAGAGATTCTTGACGAAAACAAAATATATAGTTTCTGTCTCCTCCCACCTTGCGATGCCTCCGACTGCTTTTTTGGCTCTTAGTCGTCGTTCTTGAGCAATTGTTATGACAAGTATAGCTCTTCTTTGCAGTAATGACGGGATTCCATCCTCCAAACTGTTAATCACTGAGCAACACTCGCTACTGACTGCACCACGAAGTTAGGTGAAAAGCACTGCGTAGTTATGTGTGTTTCCCAACGAATACTTTCCAGGGGTCATTAAACGAAGTCATTACAACTTGTATCCATAATATGAAAAATAATGTACTGGACTTATAGTATTATAGTGTTGGGAAAATAAAACAATTCAGAAAATTATTAACATGAAATTTTGTGTGCCGACAAGAGAAGCAGTTCTGCTATTGGCACCGCGGCGAGGCGGATAAGAGAAGCACTTCCGCTATTTTCCCCACAACTGGGCCAATAAGAGATTTCATTTTATTATCTGCCCCAGTCTTTGAATTTGCTGTAGCAATCGAGTTTCGCGAGGTTTTTAAGGTTTATTACTAACAAACAAACAAGGAAGCGGCTATTCGTCCCATTTAATGACCCGTGGAAAGTAGTCGTCGGGAAACACATCTTAACTACGCCATGACTTCAACCTAACTTCATGGCACAATCGGTAGCAACTGTAGCTCAATGATTCACAGTTCGGAGGATTGAATCTCCTCATTACCGCAAGAAGGAGCTTTGCTTGTCATGACAATTGCTTAAGAGCGATATCTAAGAGCTAATAAAGCAGACGGAGAGATAGGGAGGCATCGCAAGGTAGGTGGAGGGAGGAGACAGAAACTGGATTTTTTTTTCGTCAATTATCTCTAAAATAAATGTGCACTTGACGTTGAAAAGACGCCCAGAACGACCTCATTGAACTAATTTTTAACCTTGTGCAGAGGTTCGGTGGACGTTAATACGGGACGTCCAGAGGATGTCATAAAAAGACGTCATAAAAACTTTCATTCTGGCTCCTCAGGGCACGTCATTTAGACGTTTGTGGAAGGTCTCAAAAAGACGTCGTTTGGACGTATTCTTGCTTGGTGAGATTATTGTGTTTTATTGGGGATTTCGCGCTTTGCTCCAAGCAAATTTGACAGAATTGGGCCGGGTTCGTGAGCAATTTCTAAGGCGCTCGCTTAAGATGCCAAAAAAATGATTTGTTATGCTTGAAACATGTTTCAAGGTTATAAATCCTAATTTTGAAGCAAGGAAAGTCACTGCCCCCAGTGCTAGAGCCATTCTAGTTTTCACGGTAAACTACCTTGTTGCTATTTGACTCCACAAGAATGCACTAATTAGCTGTAACGAAAATCCTCTAAAACCAGAAATCTGTCATATAATTGTTTGTCTGTTTTGCGCAAATTAGGTGTTTTTAGGTAAGGAGAAAGCGTTGTTTGGCTTCCGAAAGCGAGTTTTCGGACCGTTGTATTTGACCCAAATTTCTTGTCAAGGACGAGCGAAATTCTAAAATCCCGTTTTTCCTCACAAAATTCGATTAGAATTTAAAAATAAACCCCAGAACCCTTTAAAAGTCACCAATCGCTTCTCAAACTCAAAATTGGGGTAGGTTGATTTTTCAACTGTGGCCACGATTTTGCCATTTTGCTTGATTTTTGTGTTCATTCGCTCTTTAGAGTTCCTAATCAAATACGTGAACTTAAAAATGTAAAATATGAATGGAAGTATACTTCAGTTAGAATTCATAGAATTTTCCACAGATGCCAGTGGTTGTGGCACCTATGTTTACCTCCGCCAAGGAGGTTATGTTTTTGCTGGCGTTGGTTTGTCTGTATGTTTCTGTTTGTATACAGGATAACTCAAAAAGTAATGAAACGATATCTCTGAAATTTTGTGGGTGCGTTGCTATTACACCAGGGATGGACCCTTTCGATTTTGACCGCGATTGGTCAAACAGTATGGCCACCATGGCCATCTTGAAATCCTATGATGAGAACAAGGAAGGCTGCTCATCCAAAGTGAAATTTGCCAATCAGAAAAATTCTGCAGATAGGTTTTGCGCTTTGGTCATCGATTTGGAATAAGGCCTAATTCTGAAAATTCAAAAGGAATGTGCGGTTTCTAAGACAAAGTTTGAATGTTGTCATATTTGGAATAATGGCGGAAAATGTGTGTGCATATAATTACACTCATTGTTGAAAATGCATATTGCCCTTTTCGTTACACAAGATACAAGGACATGCATAAAAAGAAAAGGCAGAGCAAGATTGACTCCTTTTTCAAGTCAAGTAGTCAGGTTAATGGAGTTACACTGCACTGTTGCACACCTTAAAACTTGTTTGCTGAAAGAATGGGACAAAGTTCAACCTAAAAAAAACTTCACTCAGTGTCTTCAGTCCCTAAAAATTTATTCAGTAATGTGAATAGGAATGGCAACATTACATAGTTGTAAATACTTTCCTTTCCCAACTTTAAAATATGCAAGAATCAAAATTGAATTAAGCAATTTAAAAAAAAAAAAATCATATGGTGAAACATCAAGTAATGGATACCCCCTTTCAGTTTTAGCATATACCCTCCAAACTTTTATTTGGGGTGGTAATTAAAATAAATTTCACCAGCAACTGGTTATCGGAAAAGCATGTGGTCTTTCATTATAATTTATACTGAAATTTCAAAAACCAGTCAAGAGTATTACAACGTACTTCAGACCCAAACATGACCTGGTGTTTAGAAATGTAGGTTTCCATTTACAGTGTAATTCTGATACGACTTGATGGACTGCTGAGGTCATTGAAAATAAATTGGTGAAGACAAAGGTTAACCTGACATCTTTGATATGCAGGGACCATTTATATGACTGATTTGTAATGAGTTGTCTATTTGATAGATTGGTGCTATGCTTTTTTAAACAAAAAAGCATAATTCCAATGTCATGTGGATCAAGGTGACTTACTACAGTATAATAATCACATGCATCCCCAATTTGCATTATATTTGGGTATGGCTATTTTTGACATTCCTCTTTGACCCTAAACCAAAGCACACCTTGGGGATTTAAGGTCCTAACATACACATAGAACTTCCATAGTTATTTGAATATCTCTCCCACAGTCATTTGCTCAAACAGAATTGTCATTTTGCTATACAATTACATCATCATTGGCTGTACCTGCCAGAGTCACGTCTACTCTGATAGGTAGTGATCTGTATAGGCCACAAATAAAGGTGCAGTCTCCTATGCATTTTGTAAAAGTTAATTATGGAGTCAGACATTCAAGATATTAAATGAAACCCTGTCTGGTACTGCATGTTTGGACTACACCCATCTTTTGCTTCTCATACTTCTGCTTTAGTGTGTATTTGAGGATGAAGATTGTGACAGTTGGTGACCCCACCAAATTTTGATTAAACTAAGTGTCAAACCTTTGTGTGAAAGTCTTGTTTCCCTTCCAATTCAGTAACTTGAGTCTGGTCATGATCTGTGATTCTGTATGTTCTGGTTCTGTGTTTAACTTGGTTTATTAGTTTATTCTGTTTGTGACCGAGTAAGGTGGGAAACCAATAATACCACCCTAAGAGGTTAAGTTAAATAGCTTTACTTTTAATCACTTACACCAAATTGAATACCCAAAAATGCAGATTCAACCAAGAAAGACAGACGCGAATCCACAGAAATCATGTTTTATTAAACTGAGCCGAAATCAGCTGGAAGTGTTAGTGTTAACCAGACCTAAAAAGGACCAGGACACTATGCTTACAGACCAATTTATTAAGTTATACAAATTGGTTAATATAGCTTGGTCAGTCAGACTGGATACAATTGTAAAGCCTAGTTAAAAACCCTTGCAGTTAAAACTGCTACCAGGAAGGTGGAATAAACCAAAGGGCCAACATCAGTGCAAATAACAAATCACAGCAAGCCACAAATTTTAGTGCTCGGTGTTCATACAGACACGCGGTGAAAAGGACCCCTAATGGCTTTCCCCACCCAACGGCACTCAGCTGGCCTACAGGACCAATAAAACAATCCAAAAGAGGGTATACCAGTGGTTTACAATGGTAAGTCTACAAAGACTCAAATTTGAATATCCTAAAGGGAATCATTAAAACTACAAACCATTCTAGATGGGCAAAACAGCAGCTTAACAAACTCAAACCACCAGTTCCTGAGTCTAAAATACAGCCAGATACCTCAGCTGAAAAAGCTTTCAGCCTACATATACCAAAAAGACTTCAGGACTATAAGGTAAGGAACCTAGGAAAGAGAGCTGCCTACAAGAGAACACGTATCAGTATACAGCCATACTAAAAGAATAATACCATAAAAACCAAAGTTACCTGCACTGCACAGCACAACAAAGAAGGGTGAATTCAGCCTGGAGAAGTCTATTCTGGCTACTAAACCAGCTGCCTTATATAAACCTACATGTTAATTGAATAATTGATTCATGCAAGGAGTTACTACCTCACTCCACTTATCCAATTAAAATTGCTTGCAGAAACAGCAAGGGAATGAAAAAGCCATTCTCTGCTACATGTTGTATTATGTGTCATCTGCCTTATCATTTGCCAGTTCTGTGCACATTGTTTCCCCTGTGATGTCTTGCATTTCTTTGTTCATTGCCAGTGCACGCCCCTGTCTGCGAGCTGTCACATTTCGGGTGATTTTAGAAGTTAAACGGTGTTTCACGATTTCCTTTATGTCTCGTTTACTTCCCTCAACTCTAATTACTAATTAAGTACTAATCCCACTAACACTCTATAATTTGTTTTGTTTATTAACTAACCCATACTAATATGCTAATCCTGTAAATAACTAACATACTAACTTGCACAATTTGGGTATTATTATTATTGCACGAAGTACCAACTTACTAACTGATTCTCTCTGCTTCTCACACTAATCTGTAACTCCGCCCACTTTGCTCTCCCAGTCCTTTGTCTTAGTTTCTGCAGATATTTTGCAACCATCTCTTATATTAATCTGTTTCTCCCATCTCTGCCCACTTAGGCACTCTTTGAATGGAGCGGTTGTTGTTTAAGGATGTCTCGTGTGAACTAGTCTTTGTCATTGTTTCCATTTTGTATTGTTAATTACCTCTTGAGTTTTCCCCTCACAGTTAATGTTTAGATTATCCCCAACACCTGTTGACCCGCCTAACTCATTACTTCCCCTGCGTATAAAAGTCCCTCACTTCTGCTTAGCCCTTGTCAGACCGTTGATCAGCTTTTTCTGTGCTGAGCTACCTGTACACCAGTGATCGGTTTGAGATATAGTGACATCCTTCTGCCCGATTTAAGAACAAAAAGTGCACACACTGGCAATCATGTGCTGATTTAACAGAAAGAGTAAGTGTTTTAGCCTAGCAGCCCTCACTCCAATATAACTGGAAAATCTAATTCTTTTAGTTGACAAGGACAGCTAGTGTCTTGAAATTTCTAAAAGATGAATGCACATGATAGCCAAAGGATTCATTTTTACGAGGAGGAATTGTTTCAACACTTTCTGACAGAGGGGATTTTGTCAATGAAGCAAAAGAGTTTTGGAAGCAACTTTATTATGCACATATGATCACCAGTGCAGGGAATTGGAAGGATATACTGGTGTAAAAATTTCGCTACATATGGGGACATTTGACCTGAAAGAAGGAAGTTGTAAAACTACTGTCAAAGCAAATGCGACCATTGCGAGGAATGCAGGGAAAATCAGACCCGTCAAAATTGTTAGCAGAAACATGCAAACATAACCACAAAAAAAGGGCTGTATTATTTTTCTAGTCTGATGAGACTTGGTCGCAATACCACTGTGCAGAAGAAAACATAAAACCTTTTTCTGTCAGACAAAACTTATATTTCCAGTGTTGTAACTCAATTTGGGTAATATTCTCAGCAATTCTGACTATTTGATAGCAATCTGAGTGTGATTTATCAAACCATACTTATGCCTGTAGTTAAAGTGCTTCAAGAACAGTAAGCATTTCAGTTTTTGAGGAAATTTGCTCAAAAAAAAAAAAAAAAGACTGCTTTATAAAAGGTCAATCCCCTTGCTCGGGTTTGCAACTTGCTGGATTGAAAATTCACCTTTTGTGTTTAGACCCAGTCAGTATTCGTAGTAGAAACTCTGTCTTTTTTAAGTGTGATGTTATCGTTAATTGTTGTAACTCTACATCTTGATTAAGTGTAATGTTATCTTTGATGACAGCTATTCGCAGAAACTTTATTCTTTACTCAGTTAAATTACACAAGCTTCCTAGCCAACTCAAAGTTCAGGAGTGGGACAGTGTTCAAGTTAAGCCAGCTCTAGTCAGTCCCTCTGTCCAGTTTAATAGGAAAAAGCTCCCTAGCCTAATCAGGGTCCAGGATAGGGAATGCACATCAAGCTGACTAAGCTCCCGGCAGTTTTGCTCCTCAGCTTCAAAGCAACAAGGTCCCGAGCCCAATCAGGGTCCAGGATCAGGACAGTGGTCTTGTTAACCCTTCCAAGTATGTTCCTATGCCCAGTTTGTTAGGAACTAGTTTCCAGTCCATGTCATCAGGATTGAAACCAAGTTTCCCTCAAGCTTATCCATCCTCCTGTGGGACCGTTTGGTGCCGCGAAGTGTGCACTCTACCTGGCTGTCATCCAAGAATTCACTCACCGGTGATTGACAGCTCAGCTTCACCCATAACCTCTGTACTGAACTATGCTATCTTTTTCTGGGGTTCCGTCCCCACCTCTTCTTCTGGGATTCCGTCCCAAAATAATTACCATATAGGCTGTCAATAAAGCTACCTATTGGATTGTATTTTGCCTCCGCACTTGATTCCTGGTCTGGAACTTAACAGTAATTGAGGATTTTTACCGCTGCTGTCACCACACATGGGATTTGTACAATACTGGTGATGAAACATGTAGTCATGATAATGCTTAGATTCCTTCTAAGAATAAATGCGTATACATCAAATTCACAACAATACATTCTGCGCAGCTGCTGAACCCGATCTTTTATTGACTCAGAGATGTAAGGTCCATGTTGACATTTAGTTTCCTGCTTTTGCTTAGATTGCTCTAATGTAGTGTTCTAATAAACCAGCATGTGTGGGGAAAAAGGTTTCCATTAGTTTTGTTGCACACCACATGTTTAGCATCCAAGACTGCACACTATGTCCGCATTTCAACACAACGTTCATGAGGACCGCAGTGCTTTATCTGAGGAATCACATGGAAGCGCTTTAACAGTGCACTTTCAGATAAAGAAATAAAAATATGTAAATTGCCTGTAATGGTTTAAAAGTTTTTCACAGCGGTGGTATAATATAGGCACAAAAACCACCCCTTGCCATGGTTTTAATAATTCATTTGTACCTCTTTTTTTTAGCTTTTGAGATGTTCTTGTTTGCACAAGAAGAATGCTGTATCATTCTGAATGCATTTTATGAATTTATTTCTTAAAGATTAAAAATATATCACGACTGCACCTTTGTTTCCGAGAGAGTGCACTATCTTTTCTAAACCCAAATGATTTTACATTTTAATGTGTAGTACTTCTTTTCCCCCAGCAACCATGTACTGGATCTCGTTTTACACCCATTGAGATTTGAATTTAATCTGACTTAAAAAGAGAAAATCTGACACACACTATATTGTAATTAAAGATAATTAGGAATTTATCTTTTTAATTACTTGCATGGCTTGGTACATTAACACTGGCCTTGACCTTGCATATTGAGAAAAGGAGAGAAAAATACATTCACGTCTGTATGCGTATTTGCCATGCATGCAATGTGTATGGTGGCAAAATTATTCAGCGAACAAGACCCTCATGTTTGCTCATACAAGGCAGGTGCTGCTGCTTGAGCAAGGGCTCTACTTGCACTCAAGTAGCTCATTTCTATAAATGTTCTTGCATTTCAACAGAAATGATCTGCTTAATGAAACAATGAAAGATCAGTTCCTTAGATGTGCACACTTGATTTGAAAGAAAAAAAAATAAGAGGAAAATGGGAGATGGTTTGCTTATGTCGTGTTTGTACCATGAGAATCATATTTCATAAGACAGTGATGCATTTTTTTTATTATGGTTCAATGCTCAAGCAGTTTGAATGGATATAGGCCTACTGACAATGAAGTGGAAGTGCAGGGTGTCAGCTTTAATTTGAAGGGGTTTTCATCCACATCAGATCAATTGTTCTCAGCCTCAATTCCAGAATGTGAAACATGTTAATATAAACAGCAAAAAGCAACTTGAACATCCTTTTTCTCCTATAATCGATTGAAATAAAAGTGCAAAGACAAAACACATAATTTGTTTCACTTGTCACCTATATATTTTTCAAAATATGTCTGCAACGCATTTCAGTGTAGCTGGGACATACAGTGACGGAAGAATGGTATCATTGAGTAACATCTGAACACTCAGTAGTCCTTTTTTGAGCTAAGGTCACTAATTGTTGGAGTTTTGTAAGCAAAATTTGTTTCCATTCTTCTTGACAAAGGACTTTACAAGTTCAACAGTCAGGGGTTTTTATTGTACTATTCTGCCCTTCATCGTCCATTACTAGTCTTACATTAGAGACAGATCCAGTGTACCTGCACTCTGTGACTTCAATTCAAAGCCACACTTCTGTAACATGTGCAGAGTGTGACATTACTTTATCTTGCTGGAACAAGCAAGGGTGTCCCTTAAAATTATGAAATCTGGAAGACGTGCATCAATTTTGTGGTCACAGATGTGTAAGTTGCCAGCGCCGAGTGCGCTAATGTAGCCCCAAACCAGGACAGATGCTGGCTTTTGCACGTCACTGATAACATCTGGGATAATCCTATTTGGCCCTGAGACCATGAGACCCATTATTTCTTGAAACAATTTGAAAGATGGACTCATCAAATCACAGCACTCCGTTTCTCTTCCTAGTCAGTCCATTTCAGATGAGTTAGAACCTAGAGAGGTCGGTTCTGGATCGTGTTGATATAGCCTCGATTTTGTGTAGTAGAGCCTTAATATGCATTGATGATGCCACAATGCACTACACTACAGGCCAAAAGTTTTGAAGCAAGATCAAATTTGAACAAAAAAGATCATAGTTTCATTGGCATACTTTGCAACAAAAAAAAAAAAAACATGATTATTATATAAAGAGTCACTTATCAGAATACATTTTTACTCAAATTATCAGACCCATATTACTAGGCCTATGGTCCTAGTGCCCGCCGGATTGCCGTTGGCATCCGGTGGGCTGTAAACCATGACATAAAGTGAATAATGCAAAGTGTGATTTGTTTTTTACTTTTTCACTGAAGTTGTGACTCTTGCAAATCTTCTCAACCCAAAAACTAAGCCCCTCCCTTCTTTTGGTAACATTTATTCAGCAATGGTCTGGTAACATCAATGTATACAGTACCTAAAGGTAAATAGAGGAAAATGATGCATATCAATGAAAGAAAAGTCTGATCATGCAGTAAATACATCCCAAAATCCATAGATTTCATACTGGTTTTTAAGAAAGGCATTGTGAACAGAAACTTGAAGTTGCTTCCAATTTTTGACCTGCATTGGCCTTGCTTCCAAACTTCTGGCCTGTAGTGTATGTCCACTGAAACAGGTCTCAGGAAGTATTTAAGGGCCAATGTAGTTATGTCCATTACAAAAGCACGTCAATTCTTAATGCAGTGCCATCGGGGTGCTCAACATTCATACGCATTCAGTATTGGTAGTCTGTAGTCTGCCTCATCTTTTATGCAAAGAGATTGCACCAGTTTCTCTGAATCTTTCAATTGAAAAATCCCGATATTCAGCGCAATCACAGCTGAGAAACATCGTTCTTAAAATACTTTACTATCTGTTCAGGCAGCTTTTGACAACATGGCAAACCTCAAACCTACTTGCTCATAAATGACTGCGGGCCCTATTTTAACAATCTCAGAGCACGGTCTGAAGCACAAGGCACAAGTGCATTTAGGACATGTTCAAATCCATTTTTGCTAGTTTATCAGCGGGTAATTAGGGCTCAAAGTAAGGCACAAGGTTCAAAGGGTTGTATTTACTTTCTTAATTAATCATAAGCGTGTTTTGGGTGTCACATGAAATAAACCAATCAGGGATATCATTTCCCATGCCCTTTAAAAGCCAGATGCCCTTGCATCTTGGTGAATTGCTGTTGTAAGGGTAGATTTTCCAAATAGCAGGAAAAACACTTCTCTGCAGAGATGGGTCAACTCATGCACAAAGTGAAGGCGTGCAAGCAAACCATTCCTGAAACCTGATCTAGGTAATGTCCAAAAATGTTAGCTAATGAGAAAAATATTTTCATATATTGTTCAAAATTGTTTTATTCAAATTCAGATGAAAAAAGACTTCATACACCATGAATCTGGGGGTCGCATTTGAACGTGAGCATAAAACAAGGAAACGAAATAAAAAACTTTTAATTCAGGGTTGCAGATTAAAAACATAATTACGTATGTGCAGATTGGACAACAACTGAGAAAATTTAAAATAAGCAAGGAAAAAAACAGCTTAGGAGAAAGAAATGAAATAATGTTATTTTGATTTCACTACTGTAAAGCCTTGAATTATAGATGGGTTGCAGGTATTGTTTTCGTGGGTCAGTTCGGTTCAAAATTGATTTTGAGATAATTGCAGGTAACGGCTCGATCCTTGCTGAACTCACCCAAACAACTGAAGCGCTGTACACAGTCAATCTATGCTGAGCGATTAAGGAAATAAAAATTAATACAAGATTGACCAGAAACTAAGAATGTGTGTAATTATTATGAACATCTCACTTATTATTAGCATATGCTCATTTACACCCATCTCCTCAGACATTTCTTTGTTTTGCAGTTACTTCTACTTGGTGACCATGCAAGTACATTAACTAACTTGCATTTCTCATTTTCGATTGAACGGAAATTCTCACTATTTTAGGCATGATATGCCATGGACTCCTAAGAGCTAACAGCATGGACTTTTTTGTTTTGTTTTGCCATGGTCTCCTAACAGTTATCCCACTGGGGGGATCACCTGGAATACTGCAAGAATGGCAGAGTTTGCATGTATAAAGGAGTCATGGCTTTATCCTGAATAATTTGTGAATACCTAAATGTATAATCTTATATGCTGAATCGCGAATCACCTGGATGTTGATGGACTACGTTCCCTCACGGTTTAAATTAATCAGTGCATATGCCATCGCCACTATGGCATGTGTCTTTTTAAATATATTTTTATTTTTGATCATTTGCATGTCTGCACACTGCTGCTCCTCCTTGTGTGTGTATGCGCATTGTGCACTCACCTACTAAAGCAAATATTGCTATCTTAATAATGTGCCCTTGAAATAGCAGTTAAAAACTGACTATTGACTTTAGAACAGGCTATTATGGGCTTTATACTGCCTCAAGATTGCAACATGCTAGCAGAGCGCCTGACCACACCTCATTTTAAGACCAACGCTCCCACATGCGTGCAATTGGCACAAATGCATTCATTATTTATTCAAGGTGGATGCTGGATAGGAGAACGGTATCTGCGTCGGTCATAAAGTAGCAAAGATATTCGTGTCATGCTTTCTGCTGGGTGTAAGAGAAACCTCTGCCTATTTCGACTCCTTATTTCATACCCAGTAATTACTGAATCATTAGTTAACCTGCAGATAATCTACAAATCACACAATTCTGCTTTTTATTTGAATTTTACATGCTGCCCCAGTTCATGTGGAATTAAGGATGTACTGTTATGATTCTGATCTGTTCTGTCATGTTTCTGCCATGTTTGTTATTATTCTGCCATTCCCTGTTATGTTTATGATTATGTATGTTAGGTTCTGCCATGTTCTGTTTAGTTTTTGTATTTTGCCATGTTTTCGTTTTTGCCATTCCCTTCCACTTCTCTGTTAGATTCCGGTCCATGTCTTTGTTCATGCCCTGCATTGCACTTTGTCTCCCCTGTCTGGTCTCTTGTTAAGTTACAGCTTCTCCCCAGTCCTGCGTGTCACATGCTTAGGTGATTTCATGGTTTCTGGGTTTCAAACATTCCTTCCAATCTCGTTTGCTTCCTTCGCCTCTCTTTTCTATATTACTAACCAATACTAACAGTTTGTTGTTTTTTTAGTTAAAGTTACTAACCCAAACTAACATTGTATATAATACTAACTTACTAACGAGCACTAGGGATTGTATAACTGCACTTACTAATTGATTAACAAGCTCTCAGCACTCGCCCTGTTCTAGTCTCCGCCTCTTGCCTTCACTTTGTCTCTCCTGCAATTCAGCGGATCCTCCGCACCTGCTCCACTCTGTCCTACCTCTCATTATCTGTGCACATTAGAACTCCCTAACCGGAGCTGTATGTTTTGTCATAGGTTGTCTCGTGTTCCCTGTCCGCGTTTTGGCTTTTGCCAATTTCATGTGATTAGGTTCTCCCTCATGTTCCCTCCTTTGTAATTAGTCTGATCCTCATCACCTGATCCTAATCATAGCATGTGACTTCCCTTGAGTGTATTTAAGCTGTCTTCCCACTGCAGTTCCCCGTCAGAACGTTTCCTCTTGTTTACCTGTGCTGCTATCATTCGCCTTGTACTCATAGTGTTTATCTTCTGACTGGACCGCCTGACTTACGATTTTTGGCTCTGCTCTTTTGTACTTTTGTCTGCATCTGTTTTCAAACCCTTTTTGCCCGACTACGAGTTTTTGTGTTTGCTGCCCTGGTAACGGTTTGGATTTCACCCTCTGGATTTTGGCTTTTGCTTCTCTGTCAATCCTGTGCCTGTGTACCGAACCTGTTTTTGCCCGACCACGATTACTGTGATTGCTGCCCTGGTTTTTTCGACTTTTGGATTTTGTCCCTGGGATTGTTCTTTGGATTGTGGACTTCGTACTGTCGCCTCCTGCTCTGCGGGGGTTCGCCCCCTTTCCAATAAAATCCCATTTTACCTTCACTGCTCGACTCTCGCGTCTGGTTCCAGAACCGTACCTAACATGTACAACAGAAATGACAGCACTTTTTGTGCTTTTGTCTCAACATTTGGTTGCTTATCCTTGCATGTGAATCATATTTATTTTCCAAAAGCTTTGATTTGTAATCTGAATTAGGTTATTCCTATTAAAGGGACACTTTACGCATCCCATCCGCAGCATGGATTTCAGAAAAATTCACTCGGCTATGCGTAGAGTGCTATTGCCTGCATGAGCAAGCATAAGCCATTGTATGTCACTACCAGATTACCACAGACACCAACGCGTTCATGTGGACGAAGCCAGTGTAATCTACGCATGTAAGACAAAAGCCAGTTAATGTCTATGTACAGTACTGTGAAAACGTGTTTGCCCCCTTCCTGATTTTTTTTTTTTTTTTTTTTTTTTTTATTTGTCACAAATGTTTCAGATCAAACAAATTTTAATATTAGACAAAGACAACCTGAGTAAATACAAAATGCAGTTTCTAAATGATTTCATTTATTAAGGGAAAAAGCTATCCAAACCTACCTGGCCCTATGTGGAAAAAGTAATTGCCCCCTAAATCCTAATAACTGGTTGTGCTACCCTCGGCGACAACAACTGCAATGAAACGTTTGCGATAACTGGCAATGAGTCTTTCACTTCGTTGTGGAAGAATTTTAGCCCACTCTTCTTTGCAGAATTGTTTTAATTCAGCCACATTGGAGGGTTTTTGAGCGTCACCGGCCTATTTAAGGTCATGCCACTGCATGTCAAGCGGATTGAAGTCCAGACTTTGACTAGGCCACTCCAAAATCTTTTTTTTTTTTTTTTAAGCCATTGGACTTGCTAGTGTGTTTCGGATCATTGTCCTGCATAACCCAAGTGCGCTTAAGCTTGAGGTCACAAACTGATGGTTGGACATTGTCCTTCAGGATTTTCTGGAAGAGAGCAGAATTCATAGTTCCATCAATTACGAAAAGTCGTCCAGGTCCTGAAGCAGCAAAGCAGCCCCAAACCATCACACTACCACCATGTTTGACTTTTGGTATGATGTTCTTTTTATGAAATGCTGTGTTTGTTTTAAGCCTGATGTAACGGGACGCACACCTTCCAAAAAGTTCAACTTTTGTCTCATCAGTCCACAGAATATTTTCCCGAAAGTCTTGGGGATCATCAAGATGTATTTTGGCAAATGAGAGACAAGCCTTTGTGTTCTTTTTGGTCAGCAGTGGTTTTCGCCTTGGAACTCTCCCAGGGATGCCATTTTTTGCCCAGTCTTTTTTTCTTAATGTTGAATCATAATCATTGACTTTAACTGAGGCAAGTGAGGCCTGCAGTTCTTCAGATGTTGTTCTGGGTTCTTTTGTGACGTCCTTGAGTCGTCGATGCGCTCTTGGAGTAATTTTGGTAGACTGGCCACTCCTGGGAAGGTTTACCACTGTTCCAAGTGTTCTCCATTTGTGGATAATGGCTCTCACTGGAGTCCTAAAGCCTTAGAAATGGTTTTGCAACTCTTTCCAGACTGACAGATGTCAATTTCTTTGTCATCTTTTCTTGAATTTCTTTAGTTTACGGCATGATGTGTTGCTTTTTGAGATCTTTTAGCCTACTTCACTTTATCAACAGGTTCTATTGAAGCGATTTTTTTGATTCAACAGGTCTGGCAGTAATCAGGCCTGGGTGTGGCTCATGAAATTGGACTCAAAAAATGTGGCTAATCACAGTTAATTCATGATTTAAGGGGGAAGGGCAATTACTTTTTCACATAGGGCCAGATTGGTTTGGATAGCTTTTTCCCCATAATAAATGGAATCATAATTTAAAAACTGCATTTTGTATTTACTCGGGTTATCTTTGTCTTATATGAAAATTTGTTTGATGATCTGAAATATTTAAGAGTGAAAAATATGCAAAAAAGTAAGAAATCAGGAAGGGGGCAAATACTTTTTCACGGCACTGTATATAGCTTCGGATGAAAGGCTAATGTCGGCATGCTACGCCACTAAGCAGATTTCCATTCACGGTAATGGGCCAGGCACGCGGGAAGATGTCTGAATTAGGGGGGGCTGCCAACCGAAAGTAGAAGAGTGCCGTCATTTTTTTTTTTTATGGCATTGCATGAGGGCATTATGACAATGTTGGTCTTTGCAACAGCGGTCATAGCAACTAAGGGTGCAAACGAGTACTGGAATAAAAGAATACTCGCCATATAAATCATAACCGATTACAAAAAATTAAAATTAATAATCTTTTTTTGTCCTGGGGCCTGTATTTTTTTTAATGTTTTATCCCAGTGAGTTCCTTTGTTTTGTACGCATGTGTCATTTAAAAAGCTATCATGCTTTGTTGCCTTATTTGTTTCAACCTCTTCAATCCCAACTCCTTGCTGCTGGGATTTGCCTGTCTCACACATGATGGCTCACAACCCCTCCCCGTTTGATATCGCCTGATTCACAATCAAACAATTTATTATTTGAATTAATAAGACCAATACATAGCTAATCATGTAATGATTTAGAAATTATTAATGAGGAAATGACCAAGAAACCACCGATAGGCTACATTGAAAACGCGCATGTAATTGTGCATGCCAGCCATTCTCGATGACAAGTTGGCTACCCCCCGTCTCACAAATAAAACCCTCCAAAATATAATGGTGAGCCCCCTTTTAAAATTGTTCTGGAAAATAAAAAGCTTAAAAAAGTTGAGGTTGGATACGGAATTACTTCCTTATTCCCTTTCTCTGAATTCTATCTCCCGTTTCAGCATTATTTACATATAAAACAGAAACATATTCCTATCGCGCTTTATAAAACATTGGCGCAGAAGGACTTCACTTCGTAAGCCTAGCTATTATGCGCCGTTTTATGAGCTACAGGAGGTCATCAGCCCCAAAAATAAACAAATAATCCTCGGACAAAATCCTCCATTTGAATAAAGTGATTCTTCGCATTAAGTGACTAAATTTTAATTCAATCAACTATCCTTAATGAATGTAGCTTGTCAGATTCGCCAGCCTACAGGCAGCAGACTAATCCCATAAAAGGCGAAAATAATCGTTCTCTTTGGGATCATAATCAGCATTCTTAAAATTCTCCCAAACCAGTGATTTTTTTTTTTTTTTACATCTTTTTACAGCGGGTACGTGAAAGCCATTCTCAAGCTTTTGGTAATGAGTGCATTCTGTCACACAAGCTGCTGCGGTACGTGTGGCGATGATGGTGCCCTCTGAGCAGTATTCCTTCATGGCCCAGGAATTTAGCCGATCTGAATAAATGTTACAGCACTGTTCTTGCAGCATGTTGATTCCTAGCTGCAAACTCCCAAAACATAGCACTGACTGGAGTTACTTAAAGCATCGCTAACACACGTAATGAACCAGAGTGCAAGTCTGACAACTCATGCTGACCAAGTTCTTTCTTTTGCCTTTTCCCAGTTGCTAAATCCCCCTTTAGCAAATGAATTGTCACTGAGGTTGTGCAGATAAAGAAAAGAATGAGGTCGGTTTCTTTAACACGATGCAATCATCGCCATTTTCAAACAAACCTCATTGAAACGATCTGTCAAATCACACCGTGATTCTCTTCTGCAACATTGTTTAGCTCCTACGGCAACCGCTAAAATCCCCCTGTGTGCTGTCTGCACACGACCTTTTGCACTTTGACCTGACGTGATGACGATTGTTGTCAGGTTGGAGAAATTAATTTATTTGTATCGAATAAAATAATATTTAGGCTACATTTCAATACCTTCTTACAGGAAATGTATTACAAATCGTTGTAAAGAGGTTGCATATTTTAAGTTGTAAATGTTTACACATTGTCTTTGTGCTGATACTCCCTGCCAACAAGGGGTGCTGCAGCACACTCAGCACCCACCTTCTCGCGCCTATGTAATGGGCTACCATTTTTATATACCATATTCCCGCTTTACAATACATTCATGGCCCTGTGACATTAATCAGGAGGTGGAGGTAAGAGGTGTTGGCATTCTACTAAAACTTATAAATTGTCAAGAATTTTGAGGCAGTTTTTTTTTTTTTTTTTTTTTTTTTCCCTTGGCCGTTCACAGTAAAAACAGCGCATGCTGCCTTATGGGCATGCTTATCTGAAAGCCGCCATATATAGCATCCTCACTGCTGACATGTTGACAGCAATTACTGCATTGCTTTTCAGACAGACAGAAGCTTGCCATCCAATCCTACCACTGTCAGGACTGGCTGAAGGCCCATCAGGCTTGGGCATGGTGCTGAAACTACTTTTTGTATGGTGGTCATTATGGAAGGACAACTAGTTTCTTCAAAGTGTTTGCATGTAAATACATTGGCCACCACATTAGCAATACTGAGGCAAAACTTAAATATGTTGTTTATTATTTTGTATTGAACATTAATTTATTGGAATTTTTAGAATGTTGGCTGCATTTTATCAAGTACGTCTGAGGAAGGGTCTGATAAGGGTATCTTGTGTTTAATAGATTCCATGGAGAAAAAATAAATTTTACATCAAAGTTGATTCAGGCATTTCTTCGCATTTTAAACAGGTGAAAACAGGCCCTGTTCACCCCCAGTGATACCTGTCAATGTTGAATATATGGAATTGCACAAGAATGCTTAACATAGAACTCCTTCTGGTCATGTTCATTATCTCTTTGACATGTAAGTATCCCCTTGATGGTCATTACTGGAGCCACTTTCCAGGCTGGGACTAACGTGCACTTTTTTTCTGCTCTGACAGTGAAAAGAAAAATTACAACAAAAAGAAGAGTAAAGAACAGCCCACAGAGCTTAGGCTACTACTGTTTCCCTGTCATCACTGATAACTCTGAAAATTACGAGGTCGTAAGTTTTGGATTTATGTATAATAAAGAGATGCGGTGTTCATTAAAGCATATTTGTGGATTCAAATATTGGTCTGTGCGTCCATCTAGCTTTAAATCATAATGGTATTATTCAGCATGCAGAGACAATTTGAACTTGTGTTACGGGAGTTAAGGTAGCACATTAATGAAAGCCTCATCTTATGAGGATGTGAAGAAAGACTGTCCTAACAGCTTGGGGAGCCAATAATGAGTTCTCCAGAGATAGCGAGTAGCTTCAAGACACAATTAGGTTCAGCTCTTCTTTACCTCCCAATGAGAGGTGGTAAAGTGGTGCAGTAACAGCATACTGAGGAACACTGTTCGTGCGTGTGTGTGTGCGTGCGTGTGTGCGTGCGTGCGTGTGTGTGTGTGTGTGTGTGTGTGTGTGTGTTTGTGTGACTTTGCCGCACAACAAGAAGTGGTAAAATGGTTCTGCATGCAACACAGTAATACAGTAAGTGCACACTATTTGTCGTTTTCTGCATGCATGTTTACATATATATATATATATATATATATATATATATATATGTGTGTGTGTGTGTGTGTGTGTTTGTTTTCCTGTGTATTTGTGTGCTTCTGTGAGTGCGTATATGTGCTTCATTGTGTCAATGTTTAGTCCTTCATACAGATATAGATTATTGAATTCTCTTCCTTTCTTTGCAACACCCTAATTGGCTCTTCTGAAACAGGAAGCTAGGGGGCTGCAGCTTGATGCACTATGATTCTGATTGGTGTTTTTTTTTTTTTTTTCCTACAGTGAACTTGATGCACGTAGCGCCAGTCAATGGAGCAGTTAATAAGGTCTGCATCATGCAATATAGGCTATTTGTTACTCAGATAGCGGTTCTCGCAGCTTCATCACTTTCCGGCTCGTTGTTTGATTTATTGATCATGCCAATGCGTCCTTCCTTATCTTCTTCTGAGGCTTCAGTCATTTCCCAGCTAAACTATATAGATGAGTACATTAGATAGTTGAGGCAGAGCAGAACATTACTGAGTTCAGAGTTAAGAATTACGTCCATAATGTTTTGTTTACTGTGTAAAAATAAAAAAAATTAAATGCACTGCCATTGACAATGTATTAGGAGACAATATTGAAATATTCATTATGAGCTGTACTCAAAAAGGACTTATGTTTGCCTCATTAAAATATTTTATTCAATGTGGTGGTGTGTAAGAAAAAACACAATAAAACTCTTACAACCTTCTGCCCCATGAAGGCCGTAATGAAGACCGGTAATTAAAACTGGTCTGTCCTTGTCATCCCAGAAAGGACAGTCTTTTTTTTCCGCAAAGACATAACGTCAATCTCCTTTTGTGTAGGGTGAGCTGCATTGTGTGGCAGCTTTGTAATTCAAGTGTCTTTACTCAATTAAACATCAAGGAGAAATCTGATAAACACAGTATTGTACCGGGATTATTGAATCACGGTACAAGAACGGCTGATTTTCCACCCTCACTTTACCTGGGAATCAGGCGTAAAGGCACTCTGGCCTGTCAGAGGCACTAATTGTTGAGTTATTTTATTTATTGCTTCGGAGAAAAGAGAACTATGGCTGGATTTGGATCCAAGGTCCAGATTTGATCATTATTGGTATAATACTTCATGATGTCATGTATGCCATACATTTATACTGTCATCGCACACCACAGTACTATGGTCTTAGAGAGGATAATCAATCATTGAAAAAGGTAATGAATAAAAAATGAATCTTTCCAATTTTGTGTGATGCGGTCAGCTATCATAACTGGCGGGCATTGGCTGCAAGTATAATGTGGCGGGCAATGAGTGTAATTGCTTGGAAATGCGAAACACTGCCACCATATTTTAACTGATTCTTCGAACCCTATTCTTTATAAGTCTTGTATCAACCACTAGTCTTCGAAGCACAGTGTTTTTCGCGTTGGTCAGCCCTGTGATACATACTGCTTTTAGCAACTGGCTTCAAACGCAGGCTTTGTAAAATATCTGAAGATAAAGCCTGGATTGGTAGCAACTGTCCGTGACTCACAGACGCGGAAGCAGTAAGTTTTACCATTTTGTGTTGCTTTACTGCATAAGCCTACCTAATGTGATAGCCTGTTGAATGTGGCTGTAGCACTGTGGCTAACGGAGCTGAGTTACTGTTGCTAATGTTTGTGTCCTAAATATGCAAGAGTAATATCAGGGGACATTCAACAGAAGGTGTGTGAACATAAACCTCATTTGAAGCTAACTTTTTATACTTGTTTGTAATTTGGATGCTTAGTACAACTGTTCACGGTAACGGAACTTACTGTCTGTAAAACCTGTATTGCAGGGTAACGTTTCTCTCTGTCATTATGATGACCACTCGGTGACTACTTAACTACTATGTTAGTGTTCTGTGCTACTTGCTCCTGGTTAATTTATATGCAGTAATTCAGATTGGTATGCTAGTGTTACTTTGGTTAGCATCAAAGTGGTTGTTTCATCATAAGGTTACCTGACTGTAGCCGCTACAGTTGAAGCTATCCGGAGAGGTGTTGTGCACGTCTGCAAAGTTGGGCTTATAAGGCTGCAGTTAGACCAGATGTAGGCTTTGCGGAGCTTAGGGTACGTGTTTGGGTTTGTTTACTGCTGCTGTGAAACGATCGTTTTACTTATCCATGGTCAGCTGGGTACTTTGCCGTAGTGTTGTTCCGATACCAAAATTTTGACTTCGATACGATACCTGCCATAAATACCTCGATACTCGATACTGAACCGATACCACGGTGAAAATCTAAAAAATCTGGAAAAGAGATGAATAATGGTCCAGCTCGGTCTCACTATGGTTTAATTTTCAGCAGCTTGCTCCTTTCCTGCTGTTTGAGCAAATTACATTAATAAATTAATTCTACAGAGCAAGTATGAGCAAAATCTCTTCTGTTAGCATATTGGCTTTTGCTTAACAAGCTACTTTTCTGTCCAATATCAACGTTTGAACAGTGAACACATTAATGACTGACTTACACATTTAAAATACTATTTTCTCCTCTTTATTATAAACAAAACAAAACATGCCACTACATGGTACATGCCATTACACTATGGTGGACAAATGTACGTCAGAGAATTGCAGTGAAGTATTTATTTTTGAACCTTAACACTCAGAATAAATAACTCAAAAAATATAATTGGCAAAATAAATAGCTACTGAACATGCTTTAACAAAAATAAAATTATTGCTTTCCTCCTGCTAATTCTTTAAGAGAATATTCATGAACAATGAAATCCCAAATACACTCTCTCACCCTCTGAACTTCTGCAATATTTCACTTATTTTTCACTTACTTGACAATTCTTTTGCTGCTTGAAGGTTCTTGGCTAGGAAAACAAGCATGTCAATGTGTTCCTCGGTCAGCCTAATGCGCCTGGGGCTGCAGATAATGCCTGACGTGCTAAACACTCGCTCTGAAGCACAGCTTGTGGCTGGAATGCACAGGTGCTTTCTGGCAAAATATGCAAGAATGGGCAAGGTGGCCTCATGGTTCTTCCACCTGGTGAGAGGGTCTTCTGTGGCACTAATCTCTTTCATTTGTTTGTACAAGTGATATTCGCTTGAAAGACGGTCCGAGGGCGAGGGGGAAAAACTAGCCCCTCCCTCAGCCATACCTGCCTCTCCTGACTCCCTCTTTTCAAATGTAATGGTGGACAGTAGACTTTTCAAGTCAGTTTTTCTTTTTTTTGCCCCTGTTGCCTGTTCCTGTGGCAGTGTTGTTTCAACAGGCCTCATTGGTTGTGGTGCCTCACTAGCTTTCTGCAAAAGATCTGCCTTAACCTCTTCCTCCATTGTAACAAAAGTGTCCTTAAACCTTGGGTCAAGGAATGTTGCAGTGTTAAGGACAAGGTCCAGCAGTCTGCATTCATATCTTGAGGCAAAGTCAGATCTCATTTTCTGTTTCATGTCACATGCAAGAACACTGTCACTATCCTTCTCTTCCAGATAAGAAAGTAATTTCCATTTTAGAGGCAGCACAGAAGACAATGTGGGCACCTTTTCTCCACTCAGTGCATCTGTGAGGCTGCTTACTGGCTCAAGGACCTCTCTAATGATTTGTAATGTGGCCATATCACAGTCTTTTGGCATCAGATGCCACTTCCTCCTATTTTCTGCCAAAACAGCACACACAGCCTGTTGCTGTTCACAGAATCTCTCCACCATTTCAAAGGTGGAGTTCCAGCGAGTAGGCTCGTCATGGATGAGCTTTAGCTCAGGTAAGCTTAAGCTCTCCTGCTTCTTTTTCAGGCTCTTTTGCATTTTGCTTGACCTGGAAAAAGCAGACACTGTTGTTCGGATCCTGGACAAGCATTTCGACACACGGTCCAGGCCTAAAGCCTAGCCTACGGCCAGATGAAGGTTATGGCCAAAACATGGTATCCAATTGTAGTTTGCAAATGCCTTCTTATTGTTAGATGCATTATCAGTACTTATCCCAACCATTTTTGAAAGGTCCAGTCCCCATTTCACCTCAACAATCTCCTCGAGGGCCTCATTGAGACAGTCTGCAGTATGTTCTAAATACAAAGGTGAACATCGTAAGCACCAGGAGTGCATTTCCCAGGTTTCAGATATGTACTGCACTGTTAACGCCATGTATGAATCAACGGCCCTGCTCGTCCACAGGTCAGTGGTGCATGCAAAAAAGACCTGACATTCCAGTAGGGTGTCAATAACCTGACTAGTCTCAGTGTTCAGTTTTGGGATTTCAACATTCATGAAAAACTTTCTACCAGGCATATCATATCGCCTGTCCAATTGCTGCACAAGATTCCTAAATCCAGGTTTGTCCACTGTATATATTGGCACTTGATCAAGACAGATAAACTCAGCTACTGCTTTGTTCAATCTCTTTGCATCTTTTGAGTCTTTATCATACTTCCTGTAGCTTTCAAACACAGTTGGAAGGGAACTCTGTCTCAACTGTGTGGTTGCTGATTCGGCTGGCATCTCTTTCTGTGTCTGTAAAGGGAGTGGACAAATTAGCCTACTTCAATATTTCATGAGTTTGATTGTATGAGTTAGACTTTCAGGTTATATTCTTTCTTCATTATTCATTAAATAGTGAAGCAATGTAATTATTCATTTGACTAAAAAAAAAGAAGAATATGCTCAGTAGGACTCAAACCTCCACCAGGTGTGAAGAGTAGGCCTAGGTGTTTAATTTAATAGGCCTGGCCTACTAGTGTGCATGTCAATTCTGGGGTCATGTTCGTCATTTTTACTGTCCATGTCAAATAGGCTAATAGGGCCACCTGATGGAGCCAGGGTAAACAGTTCTGAGTTTAGAAAACTCCCCTGCGCGACGTGGCCGCATTATACATTCTGGTGGTAGGCTATGGGCTCTACTGAGTGCATTCAGGTAGCCTATTACACCTAGCAATACTTATTAACAAAACGGCATATATGCCATGACATTACCAGAACTGACTGAATATTAAATAGCGTTTGAAGTTATGCTAAAGTTATGCTAAACATTACTAGCGTGAACAACATGCCCTTTCATAAGCTAACCAGTTGAGAATGATAGGCTTTATGGTATGAATAGCCTACAGTCGCTAGCTACCTCGACAAGTGTTGGGGAAAAAAAGGTTGTTTCATACACTGGATAGGGCTAATGGTGATTTCTGTCACATTCGCTAACCTGTCGGTCTTTGAATTCTTTGTAAAGCGGGGGATGTCTGTCAGCGAGGTGCTTTGCCATGTTAGACGTGTTCCCTCCCTTCGTCTGCACTCCTTTGTAGCATGTCTTACACACTGTCTTCAGTTTGTCTGTTGGCTTGCCCTTACTATCTGCGAGGTAAGCAAAATAATTCCAGATTTCGCTTCTCCCGTCTTTTTTGTTTATAAGCCGCGACTCGGCAGGAGCTTCCGAACTTGTCGCCATCTCTACTCTCTCCCTCTCTCTCCCTCACTCGCTGCTCACCTGCTGCTGCCTGGGGCTGCTGCAGCGTGTAGTGTAGCTGAGTGCGCGAGCTGAGGAGGAAAGTAAGTTAGGCACGCCCACTAGCCCCTGCGTGCAAGGAGTGTGACCAAAGAATGACAGACTTGGCGCGGCTCGCTGCACATATACAGAACGTTATTTTAAGAGAAGTATCTATACTAAAAAAGTAACAAATCGTATCGTTTTTTGCGTCAGGGTATCATGATACCTTTCTAGTATCGGTATACCGTCCAACACTACTTTGCCATGATGTGGGTTTAGCTTTCTGATCCTACCGCGGTGAAAGCAATTGTGAAACGCACTATAACGTGTCTGGTATAACAAGCGATTTCTCTGCATTGCCGTGGCGGAATTTCATCGCCTTTGAAAATTTTTCTGGGGAATAAAAAGCCGAAAAAAATGTGGAGATCAGATACGTATTTTTTTTCGGTAGAAGTTATCGAAACAAACAAGTACATTCTCACAGCAATACATGCTGCGGAGAGCTGTCCTGAAATATATGCCATCTTGGTTTCCTGGTTTTTCGGGTCTGCACCCTCCCCCGGAATCAAAGCGGCCAGGCAGCCAATCAGAGCAGTGCCTCAGCATAGCTTCCCCGCCCACTCCAAACAGTTCGTGTTTCAGGCCGGCACAGACGGGGTGAGAGAAGAGGTCTCACTAGGCCTGGATGTGTGTTTTTTGTTTTTTTTTTTTGGTAACTGAATTCTTAACATTATTTTAAAGACCCACTGGACATATTTTAAACAACTAAATACAGCATAATGGGGGACCTTTAAACAAATGCACTGGTGTTACTGAATATGGAGTAGAACTGCCTTTGGAAATAAATGTTGGTTTATTTTTTTTTTTTTTTTTGTGTGTGTGTGTGTGTGTGTGTGTGTGTCTTGCTGGGCATACATGTGCTGTTCTTCTGTTGGCAGTATGGCCGTGCGTGTTTTTGTCTTCCAGGGAGTGGCTTTGGCGGAATGACTCAAACAAGGAGGCTTTTTTTTGTCTGCTCGCCACTTTCAAAGTCTTTATGCTCGCTGGTTTATCAAAAGTTGCCTATGCTGCCTTTAATATGCATTTGTTTAAAACACAAGTCATTGAGAATTTTTGCCTCAACAAGATGAGTACTTCATCCTGACAAATCTTCTTAAGAACACCCACACAAGAAGCAACGATCTTGCTTTGTTTACTCTGTTTTGATATAATTGTGAAGTGGGAGGAGCCGTGGGCTCCAAAATTCTTTCCCTATTGTTATTTTCTACTTGAAGTTTTACTTCAAATAGCAGCCATAATTCAGTACTGTGCAATGATGATTATACACCACCACTTTCATCTAAAAGGGGTCCTAATATATGACCTCCAATCTCCAAATAATGAAAAATACTATTGTAGGCAATGAGAACAAAAAAAATAATTCCCACAAGTATATTGAGGTAATTATATGGGTAATAAATAAAAACGCTGAAAACAACTTTTTTTTTTAAATTAAAATTGAAGGGTGTCACAAATGTTTTTTTTTAAATTATTATTCTTGCATGGCCTGAATGCATGTTCAAAGGCTCATTGCATGATTATTGATGCTACAAAAATTGTTTAAACTGGTTTGAGGCAACATTATTCTGCAAATTACCTTTGACGTTAGTTGTTCCAGTATATAAGCTGACATGAACTTTGAGCAGTGTCATAGTGTTAAAAATGATGGCACAACGGAAGGAGCTGTCTGAAATTGTCCATTGCCGCATTGTGGCCTTACATGATGCTGAAGATGTTAAATTCTGCCATGGCACTGTAAGAGACACCATAAAGCATTTCAAAGATACCAGTTCACTGAAAACTGGTGGCAATAGAGGTGCAAAATGGAAGTTAAGTGCCTCTGATATTTGTTATCGGTGTATGACAAGTATCGGCAGCACAACATTGCTGAAGAGATGAAAGAGATGAAGAGACGCTGAAGAGATGAAAGAATCAAGATCTACTATATCCAGATGCCTGTGTGAAGATGGTCTGATAGGTCCTGTTGCTGCCAAGAGCTGGCAACATCAAAAAAAGACTTTAGTTTGCCCAGAAATTCAAGGATTGGACACTGTTGGACTGGGAACAAGCCCTTCGGACAAATTAATCAAAATTTGAGATTTTCCCACCCAAACGCAGAATTTATGTGCTCCTTGGAGTTGGAGAACGTTTCAAAAATGAGTGATTAACCCCTTTAGTAAAACATGGAGGTGGTAACATTAGGGTTTGGGGTTCAGTCTGCTTGAAAGGAGCTGGTGATCTTGTAAAAATTGATGGAATCATGGTATCACAGCACCCTTGTGAGGCGTACATTGCCATCTGTGAAGAGACTGATTGGTCACTGATTTTAGTTTCACTGAGATAATGACCCTAAACACGCTTCCATGCTGTGCAAGAAATATCTCAGTCAGAAAGAAACATCTGGTGACATAAAAGTTACGTCTTGGCCTGCTCAAAGTCCAGACCTTACTCCAATTGAGCAAGTCTGTTGTGACATGGAAAGAATCTCTTTGGAATGAACTTCAAACCATATGGAATGGTTCAGCAAGTGAGGGAAAAAAATATGTGAGAACTCTGCAATGCTGTAATCAAAGCAAAGGGAGGCCACACTTGATATGGATTTTTTTGCTCTCAAAAACACATTAATATTTTTGTTTTTACAATACATTGTTATCTACTTACTGATTTTCATCTACATATGATCCACTATTACATGAAATAAATACTTGAATTGTTCTTGGTCTCTGATTTATCTTTGTTTTGTTAAGTATATAATCATCATTGCACACTACTGTATGAATGAAAACAGAATCCCTGGAATCTCCTGGATAAATACAGGACGCTATGAGGTTGTGTTAAAGCCATCGCTGCTAAATGTTCCACTTTGTTTCTGAGAAATCATGTTTTTCTGTTCATTCGATGTGCCAAATTGGCACAAAATATTACAGAACCCATGAACCTTGTCGGCCATGACTACAGTGAAGATTCAAGCTGAATAGACAAAATAATTAACTGAAATGGTAAGAGTCTTTGTCTATCTCTGTGCAGTTGTGTATGTGTGGCTTTCAATTTCCTCGACAAACATTCATCTGATTGACTTCACACTTGGCAGGTGTATTGCTGAGGACCCAAGAAAGTTCAGTGTTGAGTACGGTGTTGTGCCACTGAATGTATGACAGGCCTTCAATAACCTCACCTTTAATGCTTAAAGGAGCTGTGTCGCGATTAATGCGCATGCTCAAAACTTTGAACAAAGTAGATCCGTTCAACAGCAAGTAAAAATTTAGAAGGTATTTTTCTTCTTCTATGCTTACTGGTGACTGCAACCAGCTTTCATTCTTCATAATCCTTGACTAAAGCTTAAAATAGCGCTTTGAATCCTCAAATTTGCATAGAAAGCTCGTTAGTGTAGCTGCCGGATAGCTTACTCGGTTAAAGAATCGCATTGCGAAGCAGAAGTGACTATCACGATGCGGGTTCGAGCCCCGGTCGTACCAACCGGCAGTGGTCGGCAGCTTTTTCAGCGTAGCGCAGAATTGGCCATTGCGCTACAGGGATGCAAATTGGGAAGGGTCTGCCGGGAAGGGTAATATAACATGGTTCTGTTGTTTGTTGCTTAGGCGCCTCCTGTTGGCCAAGACAGGCGCTCGTCAGGAAGATTCCAAGCTTGTTCATGTTCAGGTATCCTCCGCCCTCGTTCTGAGCTTGCGAGGATTCAACCAATGAGTGTATAGAACCAATGAGTGTGTAGAAGCAGTAGCTGACTGGCGCATGCTTCGGAGGAGAGTCGCGAACTCTGCACTCTTCCGAATTAGCAACAAGGGGTCGCATACGAGCAAGTGTTGTACATAGTTCCCCAATTGGGCATTCCAGATTCTGGTGGGATTGGAGATGCCAAATTTAAAAAAAAAAAAAAAAAAAAAAAGCTCCTTAGTATGAAAAGCACATTGTGGAGTAAATAAATATATAAATACATGTACAATGTAAAACAGACAGATTGGCAAGGATGGATTCAGATTATGACTTGCAGTCGAGCAGATTCACGTCCTTGGGATGTATGTTCTGCGCCTGCGCAATAATCGTGACACAGCTCCTTCACCGTCTTAACGTTTCCCCTTTTTCTCAGCCAGCTTCCACCCAAACAAGTGTTTACTGTCCCTGTACCACTTTGATTACAGGCATCATCGTGGAATGATGACACTCAGTAGATCACACTCCTGTTGTCAGAATTATTAATGCTAATTGCCCACGTTGAATAAAAACGCTGGAAATGCATGTTTTTGTCAAGCAGAAGGAATCTGCGTTTTCCTCTTTGGCCCTGTGGCACTGCGATCAAGCCTCATCAGCCAAGAAAAATAATAAGGCAACAACCCGAAGCCTAACCAACTGTAGGTTCAAATATTATGGTACTGGAACTAAAAATGAATATTTTATGGACTTCTTTGTAAATTATGTGGGTATTTCAATATTTCAACAAACATTTTGGAAACTCAAAATTTCCCGGTGTTCCTCCATACTGTCGCATTCAGTCTTACTGCTTCCTTCTTCCTGTTCTTTTACCTCATCTGCAGCTGTATTTTTACTCCAATTTAGCTGTACTGTTCTGATTCCCAGCTTTAATACGTGATCATATATGTGTAACTACGTTGCTTCCAAACCTTGTTGGCTTCATTGACTATCCCCCATCAGAAACAATCAAAACAATTTTTTTATTTTTTTTTTGTAAAAATTTATCTCCTGGCTATCATACATATCCATTTTTGATTGTCCTAGCCCATTGGCTGTCCATGTTAACTACCTTTGGCTTTTGTTTTCTCTCAACGCAGTAATAGTTGTTTATACTGATAATTGAACTGAGAGAGTTTCATGCCCATCCATGTGTTAAAAAGGTAAAAAGTTGCCTTAAATATATCAAGCTGGATATATATATTGATATTCAAAATCACAGGTAAGTTCTCACTCCCCTTAGTTTATAAGACCTGGGGCTATTTTCATGGCAGAAATGAAAAGCTGCAACTATTGATTTTCCCAGATATAAATAGTGGAGAGTGTTTGGAGCTTAAACACGAAATTCTACTCCCCCTCGATTACGAGCACAAACAGAAGTTCCTTACTTGGCCCAGGAGGTGCACTGTAAATTGAAATATGTCAAGCTTTTTAAAGTTAAATTGAACAGAATATAAGAAAAAAAGAATCCCTGCGAGTCTGGTATTCATCACCACTCTCTGGATCCATAACACATTCTCTCTTTAACCTTTGATGAATTGTGACACACTGCCCCTGAAGATTCATTTATTGTTTATTTTTTGCTTGGCTCACATATTTCAATGATGGTATTAATTGTCAGAGGTAAAGATGACAAGACATTCTGGGAACTGCACTGAATATAAAGGGATTTTTGTGCGTGTTTTTTTTTTCTGAAACAATGAGCTGAAAAACAAGATTTGACTGAAATTGAGTCTCTCAAATACAAGGACTACATCTCAGTTCTCTTGTTTGATGCTTCCACTCTCCTCAGACTTTCCTTGAACTGGAAGTTGTTCCAGATCCGCCATCCTGCAGCCTCCCAGAAGCTCTCATTTTTGTCATGAGGAGCCATGAGCAACGATACAGCTGAGCAGCATTCCCACAAGGCTTTCAGCAGACAGCCATGACGTCAATCCTTAACAACAGACGCTAGCAGCAGATCTAGCTGTGTGCTGTCATCAGAAATTGACATTATTTCACCAGAAGCTTCAAAGGAAAGGATGCCTCACTTTTGCACTCCCACTGCGAGGGTTTAAGATGCAATTTAAGCAAATTGAGATGTACCCAAGGACTACAAAGGTACTTATCACATTTGTTTAATCCTGTCTCCTCTGTAGGTTCCTTTTATTTGACACAGGGCAGCCCATCTCAGTTCTTTGACATCTTCAGTCCTGAAGGCGGTGGTCACCAACCGGGTTCCTAGAGATTGACTGTCCTGTAGGTTTTAAGTCCAATCGTAAGAAAGCCCCCATCGCACGAGAGCTAAAGCTCCAGTTCAGCTGTTAATTAGTAGAGCTCAGATGTTCCAAATTAAGGTGCCAATGAAAACCTACAGGATGGTAGATCTCCTGGAAAAGTGTTACTGACCACTGCCTGTAGGTTTCCATTTCAGCCCTGTTTGGGCTCATGTGATTCCACTAAATCACCCATACGAGCTGTTGTACGTAGCTGCTGAATTATGAGAGCTTTATTAAGTTTACAGTAAAATATCTATATAGGACAGTAGGCCCATATCTCCTGGGTTTGGGTTGGGCAGTTTTTGATAGTGATGGTGAAACAAGGCCTTGTGAAGCTTTGAACCTCTTGAATCGTGGTATTGAAAATTCATTCACTACTCAAAGCTTCATTCATAGTGCTTGTTGGTGACATCTGCAGTGGCATGACCAGTAGTCAAACAAAGGTGCATTTTTTTAAAGGATTATTTTTATGCACACTTCTCGTAATTTTTTTCTGAAGATGCCTGTGTTTTTTTGTGAACAAGACTGGTTAATTAGCTATCTGACTCCAGTATTGTCATGTTATAAATTATGTTTTGAATAGAGCTCACAAGATTATAGGGCATTTACAATGGGGCTATGAATGTGATTTGGTGTGCTGGGTAATAACTGCAATCAGCAACACCAATTACTACAACCAACAAATACATAATTTCAGTGACTTCAGTCTCCTTATGTAGACTTCCTGCTTTTTTTTCAGTGTCCCCCCCAGTCAGCTCAAGGCAGCCAGATGGTTCAGTCTGAATGAACCTGAAAGTGGTTTAAACGTCATCAGTCACAAGGCTTTTTTCAGAATTAAGCAAGCCTTGGCGCAATGCTTCAAAAATATACACCATCGATTTTGAAGTCAGCTCAGCGTCAGACATTGTTACCATTCAGTCGTAGAGGTCTTCATAAAGAACACTTTTAAAGGGCCAAAGCGCCACGTTTAAACTGAAGCCAAAAAAAGAACACATTTTTTTTTTCTGAAACTACATCACTTTGAGACCAAAATAGTATTTTTTGAGCAATTTAACCATTCGCGTCTGAGAAAATAAATTCTAAAAACTTGAATCGACCGCTATGGGCGACACCATATTGCATTGCAGGCTCAGCAAAGTTAGTCTGTGACTTCAGAGCGTCAACTCAAAAGACCATCACAGTCTCTTTACAAGTGTTTCATGCAGTTTGCCAAAGTTTTACTCTCTGTTCTACAAAATTTTCCTAGATTACAACTACAGTACCAGAAAATCATGACAGACAATAGTTCATGTTCAGGGGATTCTGACAGCTCAGATGAAATCTTTTCTCAAGAGTTTTTTGAGAGTTTTGACGAGTTTGGCATAGAACCTTATCAATTTGAGCCAGAGATCAATGCAGCCTCTGATCCCGCGGAGATGAAGCATCAAACAGTGAATATAATCATGAGTAGGACCAAGATCGGCTTCCAAATTCTAGCTGGTAAGTTTTTCCTCTGTGTGAGTGTTTTGTTGCAGCCGGCTGGATTTCAAAGTATGGGAAGTGTATGCTTCATGGCTGTATGTATCCCACAATCCTGTGCAGACAGAGGAACGTGATGTCCATTTAAAAAGGACAAAATGTGCACTTTTGTCACAAGTCACAATGCCACAGATGTCACAAGTCATGAGGGAGCGTCCCATTGGCATGCTGAACGCTGGGATATCTGTGACAGCGGTGTCAACACACTTGAATGTGCATCATTCCACCATCAGCCGGTTGAGAAGTTGATTCAGAGAGACTGGCAGCACTGTGAATCGTCCACATGCCCGACGACCACATGTGACCACGCCCACACAGGATCGGTACATGCGGTTCCAGCACGTCCGTGATCAGCTCCGACCAGCCACCAGGACAGCTGACAAGACCATCGGACTGCACAACAGGCGGATATCAGCTCTGACTGTCCGAAACCGTCTGAGGGAGGCAGACCTCCGAGTCCGCCGACCACACTGAGGTCTCGACCTGACTGCCGTCCGTCGCTGGTACAGACTCGACTGGGCCAACAGTCACCTTCGCTGGACACTTGCACGGTGGAGGACGGTGTTATTCAGCGATTGCGATTCCAACTATACCCTGCTGATGGCAGACAACACGTATGGACGACGTGTGGGTGAGCGTTACGCTGACAACAATGTCAAGCGTCTGGTAGCACAGGGTGGTGCAGGAGTAATGGTATGGGCTGGCATATGCCATGGACAGCGTACCCGTCTGCATTTCATTGGGGGTAACTTGAACGGGCAGCGGTACCGCGACGAGATCCTGAGGCCCATAATTGTACCGTTCGTGCGACTCCATCACGTGACATTCCAGCACGATAATGCCCGGCCACACACTGCCCGGATCTGCTCAGAGTTTCTTGATGATGAGGATGTCCCTGTTCTCAATTGGACAGCATATTCACCCGATATGTCGCCAGTTGAACAC
Source organism: Gymnothorax javanicus (assembly GCA_029692085.1). NCBI lineage: Eukaryota > Metazoa > Chordata > Actinopteri > Anguilliformes > Muraenidae > Gymnothorax > Gymnothorax javanicus. The sequence continues at coordinate 74,345,497 of CM056194.1, forward strand.
CTTTGGGATGTTCTGGATTAGCGGGTCAGACAACGTGTTCCAGTTCCAGAAAACGTGTGCCAGCTCCGAGTTGGGCTGCAGGAGGAATGGGACAACATTCCACAGGCCACTATTGACAATCTTGTGAACTCCATGCGCCGGAGGTGTACCGCTTTACATGATGCCGATGGTGGACACACTCCTTACTGAGTGCTATGAACTCTGCCCACTGACCCCTGTTGGGTTCAGGCTGTGAGAACTCATGAATTGTGTGCAGTAAATTGTTAGTTTCTGTTGCTTGAATATTAAGGCAAAAATAAAATAATAATTGTTTTGTTGAAATATTTCCCGATTGATAAAAAATAATTCGAAAAAAATTACTTTGTGCGTTTATATTTTTGTTCAGTAATAATAATAATAATAATAAAAAATCAAATTTCTATAGCACTTTTCTAAAAACTCAAAGATGCTTTACATAGGAGCAAATAAGCAATAACAGAGAGACAAGTAAACACGTGAACAGGATAGATAACAGATAACAATAACAGTAAGGGGGGGGGGGCGTGTAGGAGGATGGTCAGATGTCGTAGGCGATCTTGAAGAGGTGGGATTTGAGTTGACTTTTGAATGAGGTGAGTGTGTCAGAGTTCTGGATGTGGAGGGGCAGGGAGTTCCAGAGGGTTGGGGCGGCGATGGCGAAGGCTCTGTTTCCCACGGTGCGGTACTTAGTCGTGGTAATGGGGGTGAGAAGGTTGGCGTCAGCAGAGCAGAGGCAGCGAGTGGGGGAGTGGCAGTGGAGGAGATCAGTCAGGTATGAGGGGGCAAGGTTGTTCAGAGCTTTGTAGGTGATGAGGAAGATCTTGAAGTTGACACATTGCAGGAAGGGGAGCCAGTGAAGGTGGCGGAGGATGGGAGTGATGTGTTCTCTGGAGCGGGAGTGGGTGAGCAACCGGGCAGCTGAGTTCTGAACATATTGTAGTTTATGGAGGACATTGGAAGGGAGGCCATAGAGGATGCTGTTGCAATAATCTAGTCTGGAGGTGATGAAGGCGTGAATGAGTGTTTCAGCGGCTGAGGAGGAGAGGGAGGGGCAGAGGCGTGCAATGTTACAGAGGTGGAGGAAAGAGGTTTTGGTGACGTGATTGATGTGTGATTTGAAGGAGAGGGTAGGGTCCATGAGGATGCCGAGGTTTCTCGCCAGGGGGGAGGGAGTGACTAAGTGACCATCAATGCTCAGTGAGAAGATGTGGGAGGAGAGGAGAAGGATTTTGGGCCAATGATGATGGTTTCCGTTTTATTACAGTTTAGTTTAAGGAAATTGTTGTTCATCCAGGTTTTTATGTCAGTGAGGCAGTCGGTGAGAGTGGAGAGAATGATGGGGGTGATGGCTTTGGTGGAGATGTACAGCTGTGTGTCATCGGCGTAGCAGTGGAAATGTAAACCATGGCGGCGGACGATGTGACCAAGTGGGAGCATGTATAGGATGAAAAGAATGGGACTGAGCACCGATCCCTGGGGGACTCCGTGTGAGACTGGGATGGTGCGGGATTTGTGGTTATTGATGGAAATGTAGTGGAATCTGTCAGTGTATGTTCCATGTTTAAGCTGTGAGTAAGATGGCACCAACAACAGCAGCAGAAAGGCAGAGGAAGTATCGGGCACGCCTTAAAGCTGATCCTGAAAGAAGGGAGAGATACCTGCAGTATAAAAGTATATTTGCCAGATGAGGGTTGGCTCTTATGCCTGAACACACACACACACACGCACACACACACACTCCACATTATGTTACATTTGAGCAATTCACTTTACAATGTTTGACAGATAATAGGCCTACGTTGTTGTAGTTGTGTTTAATTTAGGTTAATAAAACTCAATTCAACTGCAATTTATATCTGTTGTCCTTCTTATGGTTACATAATTAAATACAATGCTCATAGAAAATCCTATCCAGTGAATTTGAGAGTAAAAAGACAACTATTAATATGTAAAGTTGTATTTGTCCCTTCAACCCCGTTACCATCTTCAACCCCGTTACCCTCGTCTCAACCCCGTCACACCTACATGTTCATACATTATTTTTTTTAAATGTATAAATAAAAATTTAATGTTTGTTGACTTCTGTCTAAAATATTGAGAGCTATCATAAGATCATTGATTTTGATGAAAATTCTTCAGTTAAACTACATTTTTGATGAAAAATGACGAGTGCTTTCACGCATAGGTACATTTCAGGCTTTAGTACAGCAAAAATGTGAGATTTTATGTCATTTTTGTATTTGCAATTATTGAATTAGTGTGGGGGACATCAGATTAATATAAAAATATTGCTTTCTTTAGAAATACATTTTATGATCATATTCAATGAGGTTCCATAGTGTACATAACGGGGTTGAGTAACAGTGCCCACATCTTGAAATAATGACCAATAATAATTGAGAGCTAATGCCTGAGATGGGAAAATATGTTTTTCTGATAGTTGAATATGTCCTTAATGCTGTGGAATATACATTCAAATAATACATTTTGGTAGAAAATTTGAACCATTCACATGGAATGACTCTTTGAGTGAAGAGCACATTGTAGTGGTTGTAGTGAAAACCTACAGGAAGGTAGATCTCTGGGAACAGGGTTGATTACAACTGACCCATACATTGCAAACTGAGATGAAGAAAAATTGGATATGAGGTTTTTTGTGAAATCCAAGGTGTGAACTCACTCACCAGTGATTTGCAACTGCTCAGTGAGCATATATTTATGCTGTGCAGAATATTCCCACAGGATTGAGTTTTTGCTAAATAGCACACCAATACTTACACTCATATTTAATATTCTGCTGAAAAATGTGATTGTTTTTGCTATTTTTCTCCAAATCCTTTGATTGATACCTTGGGTTGTGTCTGATGTGACAGGAAGAACACACCAGCTTCTGAACCAATGCTGTTTGTTCAAATTACATATTTATCAGGAGGTAAGTCAAGCTGTGTACTGACACTGAGGTAGCATGTCATCTAGATCTTATGTCCCCTATTTCCCATCATTTATTTGTGCAAACAAGGTGACTTTCTGTTGCAAATGAATACAATGCTAAGCTAATCCTAGAAATCTTTTTGAATAGGCAGATATATCATAAGTATTTTGTGTGTAAATAGCCATTATATTTTAATTGGACTATACCATAAAACAAATCAGTAAAGTCATCAGCCTGTAATGTTGTTTGAGAGCTTCTTTCTTTCAGTTTTTGAATGATTTTCAACCTCCATTGGTTTGCTGCTGGACTGAGTGTGCTCATTTTTTGTTTGGAGGATATTTATTGAAGTTATCAAGCAGAATTTCAGGAGCAAGAGCACATCAACCATCACACATTTCGAGCCTCTTATAAATACACACCTAACCCACTCCTCCCGTTCCGCATTTTTACTGCGTGCCCCTCCCTCCCATTCCGTTCCTTTCTTCCCTTCCTTCTCTTCTCTCCCTGTCTCTTCAGTAGGGTCCAAGGGGGTTCGTTGTGCCCAGGTGCAAAGGCAAATTTCCTATCATAGCTTCCCCGAAATTGCAGGCAACAAAGTAGATGAGTGAGTATAAGTGATATGTGAATTCCCCTCTCACATATTTACTCATTCCCTATAGCAAGCCGCTGCCAATGGCGCGGCGAATTCTACCATTCCCTACAGTAAGCCAGTGACAGCGGCGTGGATGACGTCATTCGGAGTTCCGTTGAAAACATGCATAATACATGAGTATCGCGTCAATCTGACCAATCTGACAGCAGTAATAGCGACCTCGACCGTTCGCAGTCCAATGAAAACACGAAATCAATTGACAATCGCGTTGATGGGCCAACTGTACATCAACCACAGGAGTGGAGGGGCTGTGGCCGAGCCACGACATGTCGTGGTCGAGGAGCACGTAATCGAGCACTTAGTCGAGAAGCTGCTCAGTGTCACGTAGCAGGCAACCAAAATGACAATTGGAATGATGTTACAAATACCCAAAATGACACTGCTAGTTTGACATTTGCATTTGAACCTGCTAAAAACCTTTATTTTGAAAATACAGATGTTTAACTAAACGTGTGTTAATATTGTGTAATTTTCGGGAAAAGTATTCCATACAAACGCAACAATTTTATATGAAAGTATTGCATAGGGAATGAGTTAATGATATTCTCTTCAATGAACTTTTAAATGCATCTTATTGATGGCATGGTCCTTGCCAGAGAAATGGGTAGAATTGTCACTGTTGGTTAAGTTGTTTAGGTTATTTATAGTTCTTTTTATTTTGTTTCTCCATCTTTTTCTTTTTCTTGAGTCATCAGCATGTCTTTGTTTACCTTTGTTTTTACTCGCCCTCCCCCCTCTGCTCCCTCACTGTTTCACATTACCTTGTTTGTAACCATGCCCCTCCCTGCTCTCTCCTGCTATCATTTCCACCTGTCGAGTCTCCCTAATCACTTCACTTGTTATTTACACTCTCTGCTTTTTCTCTTTCACTTCAAGTTTGTCTCAGTTCTTTCCATTCACTTACAAGCTTTTTTCTGAGTCCATATTCCCATTGTTCATCAATTTTCTTTGTTCTGTTTTACCAGTTTAGATTGCTCTTTGTGTCTGTTTTCTTTTGGCCACGACTTTGTTTGATCACTGGTTTCTGATTCTGCCACTGTTCCTGTTCTGCATTCTGCCTGACTGGTTCCTGGATTTCTGCCTGCTTTTGGACAACAGGTTTCCAGGATGTATCTATACAGCAACCCAACCTCAGGTTTTCCATTTTGACTGTCTGATCCTGATTTTTTGCTGCAATAAACAGTGTGAAGCTTTACTCATCTGCGCTTGAGTCCTGAGCCCGCATCCTGTCAAAAATATGGAATGGCATAAGTGCTACCTATATTGGATGTAATTATACAGTGCCGTTATTCCCAAAAAAGGGGGGGCAGAAAAAGTTACAATGTGTAGTAACTGTAGGTGTTAATTTGACTCTAACAATGTGTCTAACAGAGGTCAATAGGGACAAAAAGGGCTCAGATTTCTAATACTAATGCAATTGTGTCTAATTGCTGAAACAAAAAATATGCACCTGGAAGCATCAGCTGATATGTCTTATGAAGAGACTATGATGAGTTTATAAATAAGGAGGGAATTGTGCTGAATAAAATGGAAAGGTTTTTCTACTTACCAGTTGAGATTAATCCATGTGCATCACAGTTTTATGTTCAGTTCAGAATGCTGGAATCCCATATTAGCCTTTTTACATCCCAAAAAGGTTTTTTTTGTTTTCTAGCGGCATGACAGTACAGTGGGTGGCACAACTGTCTCACGTCAAGAAGCTTGTTGATTCAGATTTTGACTTGACCTTTTTCTGTGAGGAGTTTGCATGTGCTCCTTTGAGGAAAACAGTCCAAAGACATGAAAGTTAGGCTAACTGTAGACTATAAATTGAAATTTGTGAGTGTGTTCTGTGATGAATTGTAGAGCAAATCAGAGTGATTTCCTGCCTCTTTGCTTCTTGAAGGTACCTACCCCACCCTCCACAATGCTGACCAAGAAGTGAGAAAAACAATGAATGGATTGATATTTTGTGCACATACTATTTCCCCTGTACTTTCTGAACATACAAATCAGATGTGTATTTAACAAGACTAACATTCAGGAACATAAACTTGCATGTTTGCTCATGACCTTTCAAACTGCTCACAGTCTGCGTGAATAGAAAAGTGGTGCACTCTCACCAGATATAGGTGCATAAAAGGCAATCACAGAGAAATCAAATTGGCTCACTATCTTTTTAGTTGTTATAAGTCTCTACAACAAGTATATTCCCCAACTTTCGAAGCATTCTGTGGGTAATCAACAATGAAAAACGTTTTTCCCCGCTTTCGCTTCAGCGCCTTAGATGTCAAGTGGAACTTCAATTGGAAATCATTCAATAATTAAAGGAAAACCTGGTCAGCCATGAAGATGTTCAATGAATGGGCAGTCAAGCTTAGGATGTCTGCAGGCTCTGAATATAAGCTTTTATCACGGCAGTTACACTGTGTTATATCTCCAGAGCTCTGTTGTCCCAAGTATGTTTTGTCCTGCTGATAAAACACCAAGGGCCCAATTTCACCTATGATATGCAATACAGAGGACGACCACTACAACCTCATCCAAGATCCTTAAAGGGGACCTCGAATGCTGATCCTTCTTTTAATACATATTAGTAATGTTATAATGTTGGTTGTCCATGCTCAACCTCTGAAAAGTTTCTAAACATAAGATACAGAGGTTTTGCCGTAATCCAAGAACATGATTTCGTGAGCATGATTTCCTCTCTGAACAGCTCCTCCCGAGATCTTCACAAGATCTGGGCAAAACCTGACGTCAGGTTGTGCCGTCCAATTAGTACAGACCTAGCCAGAGCCAACCACTGCGCTGGACCTGCCCACACCGGAAACTATTCTAGCCGGCACTAACAATGGCAGATCATACTATGCCTTAGTAGCGTCAACAATTTTGGAAATACAAAAGAAGAACCGCAGATCATTTGAGGTGCAATTTTGTTAGTATCTCTCCCAAAGCTACTTGTCCATTTACTTTTGGACGCGAAGAAAAACAAATATTTCTCTTCGAAAAGATGATGCCACCAGAAATCAGTGGGTAGCTTTTTTTGTTTGCTGGCAGCAAACAGCCACGGCCAAAAGGAACGTTAGCTGTTTGTGCTCAGCATTTCACCAAAGACAGCTTTGTTAATAAAGGATAATTCGACACAGGATAAGCGTTTCAGCTGCTTCTCAAACCTGAAGCAGCTGCATCGATCAAGCGCTCGGAGCCACAAGCTGTAAGTAACCATATAACAGCAAATAATGTAAGTGAAGCTAACGTGCTACAGGTGGCTAGCAGGACCGCTAGCGATAGTTAGCACTAACAACTGGCCTCAAACGCAGGCTTTGTAAAATATCTGAAGATAAAGCCTGTATCGGTCGCGACTGTCCATGACTCACAGACACAGAAGCTGTAAGTTGCTTTTACTGCATAAGCCAACCTGACGTGATAGCCAGTTAATTGTGGCTGTAGCACAGCAGCTAACGTGGCCAAGTTACTGTTGCTAATGTTTGTGTCCAAAATATGCAAGAGTGATATCAGGGGAAATTGTACAGAAGGTGTGTGAACATAAACCTCATTTGAAGCTAACTTTTAATACTTGTTTGTAATTTGGATGCTTGGTACAACTGTTCACAGTAACAGAACTTGCTGTCTGTAAAACCTGTATTGCAAGGGTTTGTCTCTGTGGTTATGACCGCTCGGTTACCAGCTATTACATGATAGTTTGCGTGCCGTGCTAATTAAAAATGCTCCTGGTTAACTTATATGCAGTAATTCTGATCGGTATGCTTGTGTTACTTCGGTAAGCATCAATGTGGCAGTTTCATCATAACGTTGCCTGATTGTAGCCACTACAGTTTGTGATCGCTTCTCTTATCCATGACCGGGATCAGCCGGATACTTCACAAATGTCAGAGCAAGCTCTCTGGTGCTACCATGAAAGGAATGCGAAACGCAGAAGCTCTACCGGTTTACAAATGATTTCTCTGCACTACCTTGACATAATTTCATACCCCTTTAGAAATTGTTGTGGCTAATAAAAAGCCGAAAAAGGCGGAGATTAAATAGGTAATTTTTTCCTTTAGAAGTGATCAATTCGCTAGCTCCACATAAGCAACTTGTCCGCGCTAACGGAACTTACGGTCTGCAAAACCTGTATTATGTTCATAACATAACCGAGCTCTCTCTAGCTGTCGCATACTATCATAAAGCTGCTTTCACATCAGACACCAAACAAATTTTTCGCAGGACAGATTACATTCAAAGTCATGACCGCTTATTAGCTACTGCATGTTAGTTCGCGTGCTCTGCAAATTAAAAATGCTTCTGGTTAACTTATATGCAGCAATTATGATCGGTATGCTTGTGTTACTTCGGTAAGCATCAATGTGACAGTTTCATCATAACGTTGCCTGATTGTAGCCACTACAGTTGAAGCTAAACGGAGAGGTGCTGTATGTGTCTGCCGAGTTGGGCTGCAGTTAGATCAGACGTAGTTTTTGCAGAGCTTGGGGTGCGTTTTTGGGTGCTTATGAAACGATCGCTTTCCTTATCCATGACCGGGGTCAGCCTGATACATCTCCAATGTCTGGGCAAGCTCTCTGATGCTACCGGTGAAAGCAATAGGGAAGCGCACAGGCTATAACGTGTCCGGTATAACAAACGATTTCTTTGCCTTGCCATCGATTGAATATTAAATTCTTTCCTGTAAAAGTGATCGATTCGCTAGCTCCACATAAGCAACGGTTCACGCAGACAGAACTTACGGTCTGTAAAACCTGTATTATGTTCATGACATAACCGGAGTTATCTAGCTCTCGCACGCTATCCATAATGTGCCCATTTTCCGCGAGGAAAAGCTGGTCATTCCGAAGCAATAAGTAAACCATTACCACGGGCAATTTTTGAAAAGGTCGTTTAGCTTGGAGCTTTCGCCCCTCCGTCATATACCAGCGCGGAAGCTGTTCATTTCTCCACGCTAACAACACACCACAGCGATGCACACGAACCAGCAGGTCCTGATACACACCGAAGCAGTCCATAAGCTGTTGGTCCACTTTTAGCTGCTCCTCACTGTCCATGTTTCCCTCTAAACTCGGACCCACCGGATTTCTACGGTCTCCGGTCTACACTTGGGCATGTCGACCCGTTCTACAAATGTGTCTATACGGGGTGGATTCTAGCTTTCCCTGAATCCTAGCTAGAGCAGAAAAACCGCTGTACTCACCACTGTCACTGTAGCAAACTAGCCGATAGCAGATTTGAGCTTGAGCTGCCAGATTTTCGCACTGCGTCCTCCACTTTCGCCACTGCGTTTGTTAGAACAAGTTCATTTCATTAGATCTATATTCAAGTATCAGGTTAGATTGCGGAATTTTCCCGCCGCTTCCTTATCAGATTGCAGACGTGTCTCGCGTTTCACTCTGGCGAGCCAGACCTGGAAAACTGCGTTCTGCAGCCTCGTCCCGCCCAACTCCGCCCTCCACAGAGCTGGCCAGTCAGAAGAAAGTGGGCACACGGGGAGTGGGGGCCATAGCGGAAGAGCCACCCCAATGAGGCGTTTCAGGCAGAGACTACAATGGACTACAAATGGGGTTTTTTTGAGGATGGCAGTATGAGCTAAATAAGGACCCTGTTTGGGCTTTGAATGATCAGGAGTACTCTAGGGGAGTCCAAGATCAAAATATAACCTTGGAAATATAGCATCCGAGGTCCCCTTTAAATGGGAACGGTTCTTCTGAGTATATTTAAACATATGTCTACACGATGCGATTGCTCTGGTAGGCATAATATGAAGAGTGGCGAATCATAAAAAAGGCCAGCTCAGTTTCAGTACTAAATACTGCCACCCTATGTCGGTGCTGTGGTGTACATACAGTTGGAAGGTCCACATGTAGACTAATTGACCTTTCTTATTTCTGTTAAGGTGCTGGCCTTTTTTTTGAGGACATTAATACACAATTTTATCAGTTGCATTTTCTATTATAATAAACTTCTTTGGTGCTTTTTTTTTGTGGTTTAACAGAATCAAATGGACGATGTTCACTATTAAAGGCAACAATAGCTGTGCTGGAAATCGTATAGGACTTCTTTACTACATTCAGTGCCCATGTACTGTATACTGAATACTTCATGATACTCTTCATAGTTTTGCAATACAGAGTACTCGCCAGCATATGACAATAAATACAGTATGTCCTTTGCAACGCAGTTAAATGTTGATAAAGTTATCACAATCTCCGGGATGTCGATGGGATGCTGCCACTTATTGTGTTAATAAGTGTAATACAGCAGGCTATAGCATGAGGCTATGGCCGTGTCCTATGAAATTTGGCCATTAAAGTAGGCCTATGTTATTCAAGCATCTTTGATGTATGATAAATTTCATTTCTTGTTGCTTCACTCTCACTTGAATGTCTATGTAGTTAAGTTGCGCCCAAAGCGCAATTCCAGAAAAACACAGTCTTACAACAGAATTAAAATTGACAAGTAAGGCCAAGGATATTGTTATTGTGACTGCAACCTTAAAGGGATTTTGATCGCTTGGATTGCAGACGTCTACAACGATCAGAGAAAGATGTCTCTAGCACTTCTCTTCGGTTAAATTTAGAACATACTTAAACCATTTATACTCAACCACAAAGGCCTATTCTACACTTTCTCAGTTGACACAAATGTAGCCTTCTGTGCATAGTCTGCATATCATAAATTATTCTTCCAAACTGAGTAGATAAAAGAACTAAAATGAAGTAAACGTCATTTTTGAGCCTCACATGCTACAACTGCCAAGTGTTTCTGAATATTATTCAACCATACCCTTAAATAAACCTGCACTAGGGTGAAGCAGGCTGTGAGAAATAGCACACGGGCACCACAGGTAAGTTAGATTATTATCAATGCCAAATGTACCTTGCATGGACATAATAATAAATAATCATAATAAAAAAGATGCAATCTTGTTGCATTATTCATATTATTACCATTAAATGCAGTCAGAATATTCTGTTTGCTGGCATCTTCTGTTGAAATTAAACAAGGTTACAATTCAGGTTAGATGTGTTTCTGGCAAGTCATATACAGTCTGCTTTGCAGAGAGATACCATGAAATGCCTTTTGCAACCTTATTTAAGTGACACTCCCACTGTGTAATCTAATTTACATGGAAAACACCCTCTAAAATATAACCCCGTCCTTGATATTCATCTCTCTGCTGACATGTCTGTAGCCCTGGCAGAAAAATCTGTTAGTTCTTATGGCTGGAGGAAAATAGAATTAGGCATAGCCATTGGTCTGTGCTCATGTCATCAAATGTCGTGGATGCAGAAAACTTGAGCCCCAAGGTATCACAGGGTTAACCATAGCAATTACATTGCAGTCCAGGTGCTTTTTCCTTAAAGGGACTTGCCAACCTTTTACTTTGGCTTTAATGGAGCCAGAAGGAACTTAATGGCAGTGTGTAGTCGTGTACAGTGTCGAGGACGGAGATTTGGAAAATACTGTGCTGCACAATATGGTGGCATTATTAGGAATCCGACTTAATAACTTGGCTAGTCGGTCTGCTGCAAAATGCCGGTCTCGGAATTCCTCGCACTGGCAGGATGATCAATGGATGCATTAACTTATTTATCCATGCTCAGCGTGTGTTTATGCATAAAAGTAGGGCGACACGTTGCTGGGCCTACTCTGCACATATTAGGAAGAGCAATTAACTCTCACTGTGCATTACTGCCATTCCTTAAGAGCTAAGTTATTCTTTCGCCATGTAATTATTCTCAAAAATCATTACAGGGAACTGGTTGTGGAAAGCCAGAGGAGCTTGACATACCTGACCTGTATGGCCTGGTGATACAGCAGCACTGACCTGCTCATTTAGTGCTGCACAGAATTGGCAATGTAGCCCCTCACAGCACTTCACAAAAATGCAGGTCAGTGGGAGGTGCCTGCAGAAGAAACCTACGAGGGAGGTTATGCCCGACACACAAGGAAAAATGGCAGGTTTGGAGTTGTGTAGTTGGGTGCCTAGATTTTTTTTTTATTCAGCTAGTGTAAGATATTGGGCCATTAGACTTGTCCTATTCTCTGTAAATGAGTTCTGTTGTACAGTTGAGCTGTTAGATTGGATCTACATTTTCAGTTTATGAATGAAATGAATCTGTTGTGCTGTACTGTTATTATATGTGTTCTTTGCGCTCTGTTAATGATAAAAATGAATACAGTGTGCAGTTGGGCTGTTAGATTTAGGGCCATTAGACTTGTTCAATGCGGTCTTTTAATGGTTCAAATAGATTCAGGGTGCAGTGGGGCAGTTAGATTTGTTCTCAGCCTCTCAGTTAATGAAAGAATCAATCTGTTGCATGGTAGAGTCGTTAGATTTGTTCTATGCATTCTGTTTATGATAAACCTCAATACAGTGTGCAGTGGAGCAGTCATATTCAGGGCCATTAGACCTGTCCTGCATTGTGTTTTAACTGTGGAAATGAATTCAGGGTGCAGACGGGCCCTTAGATTTTTACTTCTTTTTTTTTTGTCTCAGAAAGAAAAGAAAGCATTGCACAGTAGACTCATTAGATCTGTTTTGTGTTTTCTGTCAATAACAAAAAAAAAAAAAATGTGTTGCACAGTAGAGTTTTTAGATTTATTCTTTGCAGGCTGATAATGGTAGAAATGAATGTGGTGTATGATGGGTGCAGGATGTTGATCAGGAGATCATCAGAAACGGCGAGTATTTTATGTAAATACCCTCCGCCCCATCTCCCCTCCTACATCTCCTTCCTCATAGCTGGCTGCGAAAAATGATTGTCGTAATCGCGGATGACTGAAAGCGCAACATAATCTAGGATAATGAAAGAAGAGAATGCAAGTAAAATTTTCACATCCTGCCCGGCCCTGAAAGTGCAAAATAACACTATACTGGCAGAACAGTACAGGACGGCACTTTAATGAAGCCTGTGTGCAGTATCTATTATTATTCAGGAGTAAACACAACCATGCTAATGATAATCCTAAAATTTTCAGGTAAAATTTTTCTTTTCTTTTCTTTTTTTTGAAGAATTTGAAAGCAAGGAAAGCCAGGATGTGGCACACCCTAAAAAAGGGAAAAAAAAAAAGATTCTGGTGACTGTTGTTAGGAAATGGCATCTGAAGCATAACAACTTGACATAATGCGTATTTAAATTGAAAAACTGAACGTCATCTACCGAGCAGCTCCGCAGAATGTGTGAGTGATGGGAGACCGTTCCGCATTGATGTATGTAAATGGTTGAGCCGAGGCTCAGAGCTGCATAATTGCATAACGTGATTGAAAGCTTTTCCTGCACTGGTGATTGTGAATGTAACCTGGGCTAGTTATGCACGGTAGAAACTAACAAATGAATCAAGCAAAGCTCTTTCCATTTCAGAGGAAACCATAAATGTCACCGTTAACAAAACGCATAATGGAGTGGATTCTGAATGCAAGTAAATATATTAACATTAATAGGGATTGAATTAAATCATTATGGAGAGCAGGGAGGAAGGCAAGAGGAATAGGGGGAAAAGTGAAGCTGTTTTGACTGACAAAGCTGGCGTCTACCAAATTTTGGGTTTGAGGTCAGCGTCGCGACATTAGTCTTTTTCAGTTTTCAGCCTCTTTTTTTTCCAGAACATTCTGGTGGACCCTTCTGGCCTTTCAGTAGAGATGGATGGGGCAGTAACTGCTGGACGACATTTATCCTGAGGCCCCGCCCTACGTGGTACAATTGATCCAGGCCAGGCTCCTGGGCTGAAGGACGGCTGGGAGGTCCTGGCTTCCTCTAGGAGCTACGCCTCTTTCTTTTGCACTATCTCTCTTTATCTCTCCCTCTGCATTCTCTCTCCCAAAACAGAAATAAAACCTGGGAGCTTAGGCAAGGTGAAAGCTTCCTTTGCTCGGTGCGATTTAGAGATTGACAGTATCAATAAAAGTTCTGAAATAAAAGCCCTGTGTTACACAGAGGCTGAGAGAGGACTGGAGAGAATATGACTGCGATGTTATGGCACTCTTAATGTGCTTGGGTCTGCAGTGAAGTTCTTCATCATGTGAAGACCTGCAGCTCCAATTCGATCCGTATCTTACTGCTGTGTATTGCAATGGCGCAATAGACTAATACAGCTTTAGCTTTCATTGTTTTGTGTGGTAATTATACTCAGGGCGGGTTCTGGGCGTTAGAAACATAAGCCGTAAGCTGAGGAGCCATCAATTTAAGAGGATGGGGGGCAAACTGCCAGCATCAACCCCCCAGCATGGCCCCCCATCCATATTTACATCTACCTGCTTAGTCCACATTCTAGCACACACTAAAATTATGTTCTAGTGAAACTCTAATTGCAAGCTTTTCACAAAAGCCTCATGGGCACCTGAAGTAATGATGGTGTTGTGCGCCACAGGATACTTAGCTAAAGGAAAACCAAAATTGCTCCATGTACACTCTCAAGAAAAACCTAAAAAGAAAATAGTTTTTGTTGTTACGCAAAATGTATTCATTGACAGCGGACAGATACTGACATAGGTTGAGATTTATTTTGCGAAGACAGTTACCAGGGAAAAAACAGTAGAGTTCATTTCAGTAAAGTGTAGCATTGCTGAAACTAGGTTTGATTTCTTGGTTGGTCACTGTGGTCATTCCCTTGATCAAATTTCATAAACTGAATTTCCTCTGCTTTATATAGTGTCTAGCTGTATAAATGGATAATTTGTCATTAGAGAATAAGTTGTCCAAGTTATTCAGTTTTTGGTGAATGCAGGTGATGCTCGTATGCTCGTATTTCATCTTCAGTGGGAGTAAAGTCAACTGGTTACCTAAAATAATTTGACTGTCTTGTAAAACAGGGTGTTACACAGATATACAGTGTCTGGTAATGTATCATGGGACGAAACACAAAATTTCATACTCACTCATATGACGAACCGGTTTCTGATATTGTTATACTGTCATTTCATTTTGGGAGAATGAGTCCCCGGGACATAGATTTCAGACTTTAAGATTGTCATGGATACACAGTTAAAAATTTTGTCTTTACGGAATTCTAGGACAGTCCCTCCATCATTTTTTTCGTCAGTTCTCTCATGCAAGGTCAATCCTTGTAGCCACAGAACACTCAGCATACTAATTGGCATGAGCACTCCACTGTTTTAATGTACATATTTTGAATAAATTACAGAATAACAGATATAATACAAAATAGTTGCAATATATCACATAGCAGCAAGAAAGTTTTTTTATGGATTGAGGAAGATCTTTATCATCTTGCTCATGATGAAAGAAAATGAAAATGTATTAACAGAGGGCAAGTGGAGATCAGCATAAATCTTCCTCTGAAGGTCCGAAGACCTGGCTTGGAGGAATAATTAAAAAAGGCACACTGTGATAGCAGTTCATTACAGAGAAACTGACCAGTTCATCCACATTTTCTCAAGGTCATGAGTACCGTTGTGCCATGACAGTTCTTTCCAATTAAGTTCTTCTCTTGTTAGAACAAAGTTACTTTAATTATTTTTGCTCTGAGATGCCATGTCAAATACATGTAAAAACACGACACTCAGACTATGACAGATATTTGACTCTTCTGGAGGTGTTAACACATGGGTTTTTATTATCTTTTGTACTGCACAAGATCTCTTCTGCCAATTTTCCATCCAACTGTTATCTTTATTCACTTCTTTCTGGTCAGGTTTGTCCATCCCAGTATATGGATAAGAGGCAGGGACACACCTGGGACAGTTTTCTGATCCATCTCCAGGATCCATCAATTTGGCAGCCAATAAATATGATTTTTTTTATTTTCATTAAATCTCTCAATAGATTGACAAATTTTAAAACCAGACTTCATTGTGAATTCTTCAAAAAAAAAAAAAAAAAAAAAGAACCCTTGACCTGGATATATGCCATTCTGTAGAATCAGAGACACATTTTTCATCAGTTTGATATTGTATAAAACCAGAAACGATTTAAAACGAACAAATCACGCTCTGCTTGTAGAGTGGAGATCAGGGGTCTGCAACCCTGTTCCTGGAGAGCTACCATCCCTCTGGTTTTTGCTCTACACCTAATTCAGCATACCTGATCTGGCTAATTAGTGGCTCATCAAGATCTCTAACTGGAAACTTTGGTTGGAGCGAAGCCTTCAGGATGGCATCCCTCCAGGATCATAATGGAAACCCCTGGTGTGGACTTATAGATTGAATTCAAAGGTGTCTTCGAAGACATGGCATGAACAGTGTGGGAATCACAACCATTTTGATAGCCCCCACTTTTATTTCTGTAATCTTTTTATTAGTCGTTGACTTCCTTTTGTTTGAGAGGGCACTTTGTAATTTATTTCTATTACCAATTTTATTTTCATGTCTTCAGAATTCCGTGGCTTATAGCACAGGTCCATGGGCCATTAATTATGAATGATAATAATCTACATTCAACAGTTCTTGTAGATTAGTTTATAGGTATCCTTTGTTCCAGGTTTTTTGATACACAGCAACATGTGTTGTATTGACTTTTCAAACTCTAAATCAGGTTAAGCATAGAAGTATTTCCAATCAAAATCCTAGTTTTTTTTTTCCCCCCTCGATGATATCAGACCGTATCTCTCTCTGTAGGTCTTGACAAGTTCTTTGACTTCGGATTGGTGTGCAAACTTTTGCGTCATGCAGGAAAAAAAAAAAAGCTTTAGATTTTTCAAAATTCAACAGACCGAGTTATGAAACCATGAAAACGACTGAATCGGTTAAAGATTACCAGTTTTAAAATGGCATGGGGTGTTATGTTAAATTGCCCTCATTAATGCTATAATTTCATAGTTGAATAAATGATGTTGAGTGTATAATGGTACGGCTGCCACTATTGGGGTTTATGCGCTGTTAAAACAGCAAAGCATCCCATGGTTACAGAGGGTGTGGACGTGCAGGAACTAATTTGGTCTGGTTGCTCACAGCTCAGGACATCTCTCTCCCCAGACAGGTGTTGTGATTGCCTTTGGCACTTGGTGAGTGGGGGGCGGATAGTTTTGAGTGGTTGTACAGCCATCAACAGAAAGAGCCCATATTGCACCAGATCACAGTTTAGCAGCAGCTCATACCACCCCATAACCTTAGCATGCGGAGAAGCTGAATCAGTTCAAGGGCATGCCTGGAAAAACAAAGTCACTGGCGGAAGTGTTGCTGGTTGGCCAGTGGGGGGCAGTCTTCTCTTTGAACTAAATGAAATGAGGTGATGCAGAAGCAGCGCTACAGAAGATGTGCTTCTTTGAATAGGATGATAAATGGAGTCTTAATATGGTAATTGAATATCCTATGGCATTATTAGAGAGTTTATGTCCATTAACCTCAGTGTTTTGGCCAAATTCCCACAAAATCTGACTCCATGCACCTGCCATCTGGTTAGCTATGCAGTCACCTCTGAGTTTGCTTTGATTCTCAAAGTCTTCGCTGCAGGGAGAATAGGGCTCTCAGTTGACATACCTGATTACTTAAAAAAAGATTAGAAGCAAAGGTTTACTTTCCTTCTCTATCTTTCTCTCTCGCTCTCTCTCTCTCTATTTATCTATCGCTCTCTCTCTGTTTGCTTTACTTTAGGTCACTGAATAATGATTTTGGTTTTACCCCTTCCTTTATCTGTATAATGATGCACTGCATCTTGTAGGCGGCAGCCATTTGATCCATATGTAGGTGTCGGAAGTATGTAAACAGTGAATCAGTTAATGTCAGAGCATATTCTCCACAAATATTTCAAAACATAATCTCTTTACACCTCAGGGAAATATATTCCCTTGCTGAGAGAAACAGGAGACATATTGTGTGTGTGCGCGCGCGTGTTTGCGTGCATGCACATGTGCATATGTGTATGTGTGTGTGTGTGCATGTATGTGCAAGATTTTGCGTGCATTTCTGTGTGTGTGTGTGTGTGTGTGTGTGTGTGTGTGCATAAATGTGACTGTGCAAATACGTGTGTGTAGCTTTGTGTCTGTAGTGTGCAGTCAGAATTCAGAAACCTGCTGTTAGCCTTGAAAGCCAGTAAAGGTGCCTGTTTATACTGCAGGAAAGAAACCCATGTGCTGACTTACACAGTTGGAGGGTTACGCTATTTAATTGCACTTGCTGACATGGATAAGTCCTTGCTCTGCGTGATTCATATTCATATGAAGGCTATGTGCAGGAGCTGAGGTATGTTTGTCAGTTGTTCCTTGTCATGTTTAGATTTGTATTACATTTTGTCATATTTAAAATGGCCATTCTGCACCACTAACAGCCGGGCATTAAATAGTTTGCTCAATAAATTTGTTGCTGTCTAATTTATTCTAACACAGTTTATACAAGTCCAATCCAGAGCGTATGTACTCCGTGAGATTTGATTTAACATTGACCATTTCACTGTGAAGGCTCTTGGAATATACTTAGTGTAATGCAGTGTCATGTATTTTTTTTTCCTTCTTGATAGTGTATTATTCTTTATGAATTACAACAATTAAATGCATATTGTGGGTGACACAGTGGTGCGGTGGCTAGTGCTGTTGCCTTGTAATAAAAAGGTTCGAGCCTCAGCCCGGCCAGAATATACCTGTGTGGAATTTGCCGGTTTTCCCTGTGTATGCAGGGGGTTTCCTTTACGTACTCCAGTCTCCTGTTTCCCAAAGAAAAACTGGGCTGCGTTTGAATAGTACAGAGAGAAAAAGTCCCATTGTCCATTTCCAAACCACATTACCTTAACCTTGATGGAAAACAACAGTGAGCTAAGCCGCTTTCACATCGGGTGCGAAACAAATTTTTCGCACGACAGATTACATTCAAAGTCAATGCAAAGACGCGCGTCTTTGCATTGACTTTGAATGTAATCTGTAATGCAAAAAATTTGAAAGCGGCTTTAAGGACAGATCTCCCGTGATCTTGAAACACCTAGTATGCATTTCACTGCGGGTAGAAACTGAGTTTGGCCCTCATTTGCAATAATTAAGAGTGGTAAAAAACATAAAGCACTAGCTATTAGTGTTATTTGAACTGTCAAAATCAAGCTTCTATTACTTTTTTGTTAGGAGAAGTCCAGAACCTAAAAGTTTTAGTTCAATTGCGAGACCCTTGCCACTGATAAACTCACTAGGTTTTTCCAGATTACAGGAGAGATGTAAAGGAGAATTCATTTAGGACTTTGGGAAAGACAACTGTGGTGCCATGAGAATCTGACTGCGCCTATACTAGGCAGCATAATCATGGGTCCTGCACCCACCATGTTAGTTTGTTTTAGAGAATGGCCGAATGGATGGTGCGGTGCTTTAACTATTGCTATCACAAGGATTGTTGGGACGGCATTTTCTTCCTTCTCGTCCTAAAGCATAGTTAAGTGTACCCTATGCTAATTGAGATAAGTTTGGAAGCACCGAAGCTCCTCACCTTCACATTTAGAAAATTCAAACAGCACTTATCATAGCTGCCACGTAAAAACTTCCTGGTCATTTTCATGGATTTACAAACTTTCCTAAGCAAAAAAAGACAAATCAAACACGGCCCATGCTTTTTACAAATACTTTTACCAGTGCCCCTGACCAAGGCTTTAAAACTGAAGTTAATCCCCGGGTGCTGCATTGTGACTGCCCACTATTCTGTGGTAACTAGGATGGGTCAAATGCAGGGGATAAATTACCCCACAGGGTTCAATAAAGTACATCTTATCTTATGACAGAATAAATTGGGAGTCTGCTATCTAAATAATGCATGTCAATGACAGCCCATTAGACAGAACTACGTAAGTGTTTGTGCAGTATTGACAGTACTGTCTGGTGTGCCGACTTCTATTACATTGTTAGGCCACATTTCGGCCTCACAAGGGCGTGTAACTAAAGCTCTTAGCCTCTGTGGTATTCGCTGCCTATAGCCCTCTCAGAATTAAAGCCGCTTTTTATAAGCTTGATTAATTGGTATGCTCGTGGCCTAAATGGATCTGAACTTTAGTAATGAGTAAAAGACGGCACTGAGTGAGTCAGGCCTTTACTTCGTACTCGTGGGGAAGCTGGATTGGCCCTGAGATTGAGAGGTTTTAATTGAATTGTCACAGGCGGCCTTCTACCCTCCACTGACTGCCCTCTGATGTCATGGCAACAGGGCAGAACTTGTTGAAATTTCTTCATGGGCTGCTAACTATAACGGAGAGCTTGGCTCTTGGCATAGTGAACCCAGCATTCAAAGATCACTAACATTTTAAATGTTCTATTTAGATGAGCAAACTGCTCGATTTGGACTTCCACGTAGAAAATGGTATGTTGATAAGATAAAAGTATTGTTAGAATATTCACAGAAAAGGATGTCCCACGTGGAATCGTTTTCTATTAAAGTCAAGTGCATTTGGCTGCAGATTTTCACAATTGAGATTGACTCACAGCAGTTTACACAGGACTGGGCCTGAACCTCCAATTTGAAGTCTACAAATGCATGTATTTTATTGGATAAAGTGTCCAAACATTCAAAAGAAACAGACAAAGCAAACCACCGTGTAGGTTAATGCACAAGTAATTGAGGATTCTGAGTAATTGCAAAGCTTATGCCACCATGAAGGTGTGGCTCATCCATGGACTGATCTGGTTAACAAGATGGCTGGGCAACCTTAGTTCCCAGTGGCTTGGCTTAGGAGCCTAAACTTTTAGGTCACACTGTGGTGACCAAGTGTATCCAAGCTTGCGTTATCCATCTTATCCTTCTCTCTGTGGTTGTTTAGGCCAGAGTGAAACTATGAAGCATATTCTTACAAGTGCTTTGAAAATTATATATACTTTCAAATTGGAATTCTTCATTGGTGATAAAATTTTTTCACTTGACTTTACTCTTTAAAATATTTATTGTTTAATCACTTGATTTTGCAGCTACAATAGAATTAGTTTGCCAATGTTGCGATGCCATTCTATCACATTTATCAAAGAGTTGATTGAAGTGTGTCTGCTCATTACGTACACTCCGGATCAAAAAATTAGGCCAAGTCCCCCCACCCCCCACCCAAAAAAAAAAAAAAGTAATAAATGTAATAAAGTAAGTGGTCATAACAAACCATTGGTCATAAAGTTAGCAAATATTAAATAAAAGCAGTGCCATTCGCTGATTAACTTTTGCTACAGTGAGCTGTTTGGAAAAAAATAATGTACAAAGCCTTGTTTCCCGAAATTAAAAAGTAGCTTTTGAAAGGAAAATCAGGTGATATTTTTCAATTATTTCTTTAAAAAGCTGTCTCCATATTTATCCAAACGGCCTCGAACATTGAAAGAGATCTAAGGGAAAAGCTACGCCAAAGTCTCTTTAGCTACTCGTCTAAAGCAGCTTTTATATCATATGCAACTATTTATACCAGCCTTTTCATTTTCAAATTCCTGACTTGTGATAGGAATAATGGTGCATCTTTCAGCCCCAAACACCTGGTTTTGCACTATGTAACCGTGGCTGATTGGGCACAATCCGCAGTAAAGCGTGCTTGACACTTTATGGAACTCACTTTGTCATACCACCGGCTAGGGTATCTTCAGTTAGGTAGAAGAGGATGCTATCCCAGTATTCTCTGTATGGGCATCAATTAGACTATTAAAAGCTCCCTATTTTGTCATTTTGGCCTTGGTCCATTGTTTTTGCACAGGAATGTACAGTACATCATGCTTTTCATGAGAAGACTACAACACAGTTAATGTATTCCCCAATCCTTTGTCTTCTGTTTTGAACTGTTTTAGGTGAGCATGCCAATCTGGACATAAATCGTTTTATTTGCTCCCCACGAATGCCTTTAATTTGCTAACTGCTGTAGCTATATAATAATATGATAAGTAATCCATTACGTTTTCATAGTTCACTCTGCCTATCTTAATGTGGTCTTAAAACCATTTTTTATTGCAGGTAGAAACAGACATTGACGTTCACATATTATAAAGACCTGTAATTAAATGGGTTTATTACAATGACCTGGGCCTTAAGGCTTCAAAGAATTTGTCTGAGCCAAACATTTGATTGCATCATACAGCTTCACACATTTGATTAGCAGGGTCTAAAATCATTAGACTGACAGCAGCACCAGAATAGCAGGCAGAATCAAAGTCCAGGGACAGGCAGCGGTCAGAACCAGTCGGGCAAATTGGGATCCAGGAAAGAGGAATCGAGCTGGATGGATGCAGGTTACGGTACCCAATCAGAATCCAAAATCAGCAAATGGGAAACAAACGGAATAAAGCAAGTCTGGCAGGCAGAATGGAGAAACTGTTGGTATGACGAACCAGCACTGAACATGGGAAATGGGCGAGAATAAATTGACGCAGACTAACAAGCTAACAGGGAACAGATGAGTAAAGGGGCAAGAGCAATGCAAGATTGGTGGGCAAGATAACAAGGGAATAATACAATTTAGGCAGACGGCAGACATGACACCTGGAAGAGAAAGGTAAGCAAGAGGCATCAGGAGATGACATGTCCCCCCAGCCCCACATCATCAGCTTCGGATTAGCAAAAGGCACCACGTCAGGTCATGATTAATGTGCACACCAAGTTTTGTGAAAAAATATTGAACGGTTTTCACGTTATCCTCCGGAAACGAAATGTTCACAGACAGACGGACGGACAGACAGCCAAACCCATGACTATATCCCCCCGCATTGTATGCTGGGGGGATAAAAAGAAACTCACACAGGGAAAACATACAACCCCAATTCCGAAATAGTTGGGACAAAGTGTGAATTGTGAATAAAATCAAAACGCAATGACTTTCAAATCACACCAGCCAGTATTTTGCTCACAATAGCACAGAGATAACATAGCAAATGTTGAAACTGAGAAATTTTGCAATTTTATCCACAAAATGAGCTAATTTCAAATTTGATGGCTGCTACAGGTCTCAAAAAAATTGGGACAGGGGCCTGTTTACCATGGTGTTGTAAAACCCCACAAAACAATACCAACGACGGAAACTGCAGGGGGCGAAGGCTCAACATGTTCTTTGGGCTGGTGTTACAAGCGCGATCTTTGGCTGGTGCGAATCACAATAAAATGAATCAATTTTCTCCGTTCGAAGAACGGGGCACAAAAGCACAACGGTTACAATTAATCTGACTCCATAGTAAATTTAGAATACCAAATTTAGTTATACTCTCGTTAAATATCTGACTCCAAATTAGAATTAGAATTTATAATTTAGGGAAAACATGCGTGGACCTTGGGGTGATTACGCCTCGGACTCGTAAGTGAAGGCCTGCGCTACTCTATATATGCCTCGGGTTTTAGCATAATTGCCGGATCTTAGTTTGGTGATAGTTTTAGAGGATGGAAGAAATCACCATGATAGTAACATCTTGGGTTAAACATATCATGAACACAGATTTATGTGAACCCAAGGGTTTCATAAATGAATCTGACAGGCACCGGCTTATAAGCCCAGGGGTGCCTTTAATGCCAAATCCCCAGAACCGGTACTACATAAACCCTTTATACAAGTAGACCGTAATTTACAATCCAAATTAAAACCCATCACTACCTATAAACATCAGCTAGCTGGTCTGGAATGATAAGGAATCGCCCCCTAAGTACCGGTCGTAACGTGGCTAGAAAGAATGCAAAAGGGTTAAGAGTCACTGAGACCACGTAAGTTTAAAGGAATAACAATGATTTATTCGCCAGGTAGGCAAGAGCTTAAATCAACAGACCAAACATCAGTTACCACGAATTTAGACAAATACAAAAGTCATACCGGCGAAAGCTACACACGCGGAGTTGTGTGAGGGCGAGATCAGAGAGACGATCTGCCATAGCTATAGAGGCTACACACGGCATAGAGGTGCACTTGTGGGAAGTCAGCTGCGATCTTCCATAATTAAAGAGGCTACACACGCACTTGCGTACGCGGGGAGAGATCGGATACGATCTTCCCAGAATGGATTGTTTCTCTTTGCTTTAAGCCAAATCACGACTTTGATCCAGGCGGCATGGCCATAAATTACCTGGAAGGGGGGTCAAATCTGGTTTTTAGGTTTCCACCATTTGGAGGATGTAATAAAACAATTTAGCAAAGAGTGAAGAACAGAATGATTATCTGAGAGGATTTTGAACAATTTTCAGGAGTTTCCAAAAGGGAATGAACCATAATTTCAATGGGAATGAAACATACTCCATTCAACTCCTTGGATTGTCCCGAGAATTACAAGACCAAACATGATATAAATATGTACTAATATAATGCAGTTGTAATGAAAAGCTCTTAAACTGGATTATTGAATAAGCAATTTTGGCTATGAGCACATGAGTATTGCATTGTAGTATGTGGAATATATGAGAAGGGTTTGACATTACTATTGTGTCAGAAAATGTAAGCAGATGAGTTTAAGGCCTAGTCATGAAACACATAGCAAGGGGAGAAAAAGTTTGTTCACGGGGGGGACTGTGATAGTCACCCCCCTCGCATTGCCAGAGACCTGCCTATTGTTCCCTGTCATCACCAAGCCTCCAGTCCCTCCCAGACACAGTCCCAGCTGGATTTCCCATCTTACAGTGTAGCATCCCCTCTTCTTTTTAACACAGAGTGGAGGCGTCTGGGCATTGAGGAGCCAAGTTTCTTGAGTTCAGCCATTGGAATTTGATCCCACTCTTGTTAAATTAAGGCATCCAGCTGCTGGAGAGTTTTGGGTCTCCTTTGACGGACTTTTCGTTTAATTATGCGTCAAATTTTCTCTACAGGTGAAAGATCAGGACTACAGGCAGGCCAGTTCAGCACATAGACTCTTCTACTACGAAGCCATGCTGTTGTAATAGCTGCAGTATGTGGTTTTGCATTGTCCTGCTGAAAGACCTTTCCTGGAATAGATGTCGTCTGGAGGGGAGCATATGTTGCTCTAAAACCTTTATATTCCTTTCAGCATTCATGGTGCTTTTAAAAACATGCAAGTGTCCTACACCATATACACTAATGCATCCCCATACCATCAGAGATGCTGGCTTTTGAACTGATCGCTGATAACAGGAGGGGTGGTCTTTCTCCTCTTTAGCCTAGAGGACACGGCGCCCATGATTTCCAACAAGAATGTCAAATTTGGACTCGTCTGACCACAGGACACTTTGCCACTTTGCTACAGTCCATTTTAAATGAGCCTTGGCCCACAGAACACGGCTGCGCTTCTGGATCATGCTCGACAATAGCTTCCTTTTTGCATGATAGAGTTTTAGGTGGCATCTGTGGATGGCACGGCAGACTGTGTTTACAGACAGTGGATTCTTGAAGTATTCCTGGGCCCATTTAGTAATGTCAATTACAGAATCATGCCGGTGAGTGATGCAGTGGCGTCTGAGGGCCCGAAGATCACGGGCATCCAGTAAAGGTCTTCGGCCTTGTCCCTTACGCACAGAGATTTTTCCTGTTTCTCCGAATCTTTTGATGATGTTATGCACTGTCGATGATGAGACCTTCAAAGTCTTTACAATTTGACGTCGAAGAACATTGTTTTTAAAGTATTCCACAGTTTTTTTACGCAAGCCTTCACAGGTTGGAGAGTCTCTGGCCATCTTTACTTCTGAGAGACTCAGCCTCTCTAAGACATCCCTTTTATAGCCAATCATGTTACACACCTGATGCCAGTTAACTTATTTACTTGCTAAATGTCCCTTCAGCTGATTCTCTTATATAGTAATTGCTTTTTCAGCCCTTTTTTGCCTGTGTCCCAACTTTTTTGAGACCTGTTGCAGCCAGAAAATTTGAAATAAGCTCATTTTTTGGATGAAAATGTAAAATGTCTGTTTCAACATTTGAAACGTTAAATATGTTATATTGTAAATAACATATTGGCTCATGTGATCTGAAAGTCATTGCATTTTGATTTTATTCACAATTTACACTTCGTCCCAACTATTTCAGAATTGGGGTTGCAGAAATTAATCAAAATATTCAAAAGTACTGGGGAAAAACACAACACAAAGCATCCAACAAATTGCAGATTCCTGACACAGATATACAGTCAAGTCTGTATCTATGTTGCACTTACAAAGTTGTTGTCTACCACAAAGTCGTCTGTCTACAATGGCATATTGGAGTTGAAATTACACAGCAAATATGAGCTCAGTCTGCAGACTTTCAATTCATTGGCGTTCACATTGAGTGGATGGTCGTAGGAATTAGAGCAGGTATAGGGAACCCTGCTCCTGGAGAGCCATAGCCCTGCATGCCTCGCTTCTCCAGTGGACCTGATTCAAACTACTGCCTCATTACCAAGCATCTGGCTCATTATCAAGTCCCTGACAAGCTCCATGCAGGGCTATGAGTCTCAAGGACAAGGTTCCCTACTCCCAAACTGGAGCATCATTTCTATGTGACACCCAACACGCCCCCCCCCCCCCCCTCCCCACACACACACACACACATACCTGTTTAAGCAACCAAAAGTATTTGGGCAATTAGCTGCAGGAAGATAGATGCACTGGTGAGCTCAGGAACACCAAAAGGCCCGGAAGACCATGGGACCCTGAGGAAAAAAAAAGAAAAAACAGGAAGACCAGTTGCTAGATCAAAATTGGCCATAAAACATCCAAAAAAAGACATTATATGTTCAAGAACAATGGGAATAGAAGTGGGATGACGTGCTCATGCCCAGAAACATGCCAACTCATCTGTGAAGCATGGTGCCAGCAATGTTTTAGCATAGGCTTAGGGCTTAGGAAATACGTGGCTGTCAGTGGAACTAGTTTTATTGTATTTTCTGATGATGTGACTGCTGAGAAAAGCAGCCAGAAAATTCTGAATTCCATAGAGCTGCATTATCTGATATGATTCAACCTCATGCTTCAAATCTCTTGGATGGCACTTCACTGTAATGATAGTTAATGACCCTTTTTGTTTAGTGCACTCCTTTTTTGTTATCATAGAGGTTTTGTATTTACTTTTGTTATATTCACCTTTATTGTTTTATAAAATCCACGGCTCTGGACTTAGGTCCTCATTGACTCCTTGCCCTGGTGCCTTTTTAACATGTCTTGGTGCCAGGGCATGACATTCACTTTCGGAGGGCAGAACTGAAGTGAAAACATGGAGAATAAGCAGAGAATGAAGACAGCTGCAGTGATGGCCTGCTAGAGCATCACCAAGGAAGAAACACAGTATTTAGTGGCGTTCATGAGCTTCAGACTTCAGGCAGTTCTTAATCGCTAAGGGTTTGTAAACAAATATTAAAATCACCATTTAAATTATGGTTATGTTAGTTTGTTGAATTACTTTTGAGCTCTTAAAATTTCAGGGGGTGAGGGTCATGTATAAAAATGATTGCGATTCATAAAAGTTTCATACACTATTGAACTTTTGAAATTAAAGTTGCAAGACTGCACTTCAAGAATTGTTTATTGTTTCATTTCAGATTGATTATGATGGTGCACAGAGTCCACATTATGACATTTGTGACAGTGTAAATAGACCTGACTGTAGGTAGGGTAGGAGTAGCTGGCCCAGGATTCAGAGCAGTGAGCTATGTTTTCCTGATTTTAAATTTTGGGTAATTTACTCCTTACGTTTTACATGATCTAGCATTGTATCTCTGATACCTCTGCTTATTCTCTGAACTACGTTTTTCGACCACTTTTTTATTGTCTGCCTTCACCAGCACAACTATTCAGATGAGAGGTGTGTGACTGGTGTGTGGAGTGAGTTATGAAAAAAAAACAAAAAACCAAAGCTCATTTACTGTAAAAAATGTTCTTTATTGTTTATTTACTTAGCATGAGTGAGCGCCTCTCAAGGCCGAAGGACCTGGTGGGAAGCATATCCATATCAGCAGGAGCAAAAACAACCATAAAACAAAGCAGAGCTGAAGCAACAGTGATTTAGCTGGTGGAAACAGTTCTCAAATCAGAGCACACCCAATCCCTCAAGGCCACCAGAATTGTTGGCTGCAGAGCAGGTGTGGACAGAGTCAGTTTGTCCAGGAGTTATTTTACTTCTTTCCTTCTTACAAGCACTTTATAAATAATTTTCAGCTTCCCTGCATCCTGTTAATCAGTCATTCATTTCGCACTTTGAAGATTTCTCCTCCTTTGTCAGGACTAATAATACGCATTCACATTATTCACGTTATTGCTATTCACACTGATTGCGTGATTAAAAAAAAAAAAGCCTGAATTCATTCCACCTACTATTCTCAGCTTCTGTACCTCGACAGACTCTCAGAACATAAGTGAAGACTAATTAACAAATTTTATTTCTTTGTAAAATATAACTACTTCAGTAACATGCATAGGATGCTAATTTAAACTTGAAATTTATTCAGATCATGTATCATTCAGGGGGAATATTGTAGATTTATATCAGAAACAATAAATTAGTGAAATTACAGAAATCATGAAGCATAAGGGTGATGATATGGCATATGCCACACTCTTAACCCTTTAACCTCAGCCCTGTAGTGACAGGAACACTGCAGTGCCAAACAGTCATAAATAATTTTGAGTTCATGCATGGAAAGTTCAGATTTTTGCATAATTTTTCTGTTGTATGAAGCCAAACTTGTTTGAGTCGCTGGCAAATTAAAAAAAAAAAAAAACCTTCAAAAGCAGGTCATTTTAAAATATCCATACATTAACACAACATTTTTATTTAAGCTGTTAATATTTATAAACATATACTATATCATTCTGGAACCTTGTATAAAGTGTCTAATTTTTGTAACATAACAAATGTGTCATTGGATGACACAAATTATTCGCAAATAAAATATTAAAAAAAATGTTTACATTCATTTTCAAAAACAAATTACATTTTTATTAATGATCCTCTTAGTATAGGTTTCTGCACTACAGAATAATTGTTTTTGGAGGAGGACCTGAGTCTATTGTGTCCTACAGGGGAGTAAATTAATTTCCTGGTAAAATCAGGAGGCATAGGAAAACACACGTCCCAGCAGAACCAACAACAAAAACCCAAGGAGCTAAATATTGATTGGTGACATTTTAAAAAAGCAATTTTAAATGTATTGAGAAAAAAAGCCTAACCTGGTGTATATTTTTATAACATTATTTTACCCAGGAACTCAGGAATAATTCACATTCAGAAAAAAAAAAGAAAAAAGAAAATTACTGCAAAATATGTCGAGAACTGCTTCTCTAAATTCTGACTGTTATTATCCTCGCAGAGCATTGTAAACATAATGCTTTTTATGAAATGTTAGTAAAATGTTGCCATATTGTAGCTAAATAGAGGAGACATACTTGATGGCCGCAAATGGAAAAAGACAGTTCATACCCTGCAACAGTAGGACTGGTGTAAAAAAATGGATGGACTATATATATGAACCCATTCACTGTTGATGAAATATACCGTATCTAACAGCCTGGTCATTAATACCAAGGAAGGGACACATTTCTTTCAACTCACCATGTTGACAGCATTGACTACTGTCCACCTGTGACAAAACAGTACCCACTGTAGGTCTATATCCTCATTTTTATCAATCAGTTTCTGATTGTAAAATATGTCCAACTGGTTGTCTATATTTATTTCTCTATTTCTCACGGACACCAGTGATGATTTCTCACATCCCAGCGAGTGCACCTTTTCAGCAAAAAATATAGCTATCGCTGAACAAAGCTGAACTCGTGTAGAGTACTTATGTCAAAAATGCTTCATGGGTCAAAGCATTATGTCTCCCCTTGCTGTCCCCTTCCTCTGAAAACAGAGTTGCATGCATGTCTTGGTAGTCTAATCATGTGTACTTAAGTAATAATTAGACTGCCTGGCCGGGAAAATGACAAAAATGATAAATCAACAGGAGTACTTCAACATTGCAGAGCCATGTAGCAGAGTAAGCTCTATGGAAATTTGAATCATTGCGGAAATTGTGACGGCACTGTAACCTTTTGAAGAGATTTATTGAAGTGGAGAAGACGTAGAGGAATTTGTCCCATTTCGAACATTGCAGTCATCATTTTCTCTGCAATTAGGGGAGAGCCTAGATAAAAGTTAAACTTTTTTTTTGTATTTTCCTCTCTGCGCATAGATGCCCTTATTTACAGTGCCCATATTTTATAATGCACTACATACACGTGTCCTCAACCAATACCAAAACCTTTTGTTCTTATTTTAGATAAATGAGTGGGATGCACTCAGGTCAGGAATTGACCTTACGCATGACTACTTTTGCCTCTCTCTGTCAGAATGACAGACACAGCCAGGGGACAAAAGTATCGGTTGGATAAATCAACTAGAAAACAAACAAGTACTTAACATTTCTGGCATACAATGCTCATTAATGCTTGGCTCTCCAAGCAAATGATTATGTTTCTGTGAAATCAATTTATCATGTACAGTGTTGCAATTGAATAAAATTTGTCCAATACATCAAACTTACCTTACTGCATAATCATGTACCCATCACATGCAGTCTCTCTCCAAATAATACGCATTTCTCTTTTTCATTAACAGCAAAGACAGTGGAAGGGCAGCACTGTCCTTATTTTTCATCTTATCATATCTGTATAAAGTGGTATAGTATATTCTGTACAGACTGTCTCTCAGATAAATCAGCCTGACATGTTCAAGCACAAACCTCTGGACTGGTAAGACCTCTGCTGGTATTCCCTACGCTACCCCTCAACATTTTCTGCAAACATAAAGAGTGAAGTAATAAATCTCCAATGATATCAGGACGTAAGTATCATTTTGAAACTTCCATCCATTTACGGTCTCCATCAGCTTTACCTTGGTGAGAATTAAAGAAAGGCTCACATGTTATGGGAACCCTCCACTGATATTTAGCCTGTGGATAGGTCCTCTGAATGAATGTGTCAAGTGTCTCAAGTGTCAGAGGGACGTACTCTGTGGTACTGCCATAGCAAGGATGGGAAACACCATTCTCGATTATATACAAAACCAGTGAAGTTGGCACGTTATGTAAATCGTAGATAAAAACAGAATACAATGATTTGCAAATCCTTTTCAACTTATATTCAATTGAATACACTGCAAAGACAAGATGTTTAATGTTCAAACTGAGAAACTTTATTTTTTTTTTTGCAAATAATCATTAACTTAGAATTTAAAGGCAGCAACACATTGCAAAAAAAAGTTGGCACAGGGGCCTTTTTACCACTGTGTTACATCACCTTTCCTTTTAACGACACTCAGTAAACGTTTGGGAACTGAGGAGACCAATTTTGAAGCTTTTCAGGTGGAACTCTTTCCCATTCTTGCTTGATGTACAGCTTAAGTTGTTCAACAGTCCGGGGCCTCCGTTGTCGTATTTTTACGCTTCATAATCGCCACACATTTTCAATGGGAGGCAGGTCTGGACTACAGGCAGGCCAGTCTAGTACCCGCACTCTTTTACTACGGAGCCATGCTGTTGTAACACGTGCAGAATGTGGCTTGGCATTGTCTTGCTGAAATAAGCAGGGGCGTCCATGAAAAAGACGTTGCTTGGATGGCAACATATGTTGCTCCAAAACCTGTATGTACCTTTCAGCATTAATGGTGCCTTCACATATGTGTAAGTTGCCCATGCCTTGGGCACTAATACACCCCCCATACCATCACAGATGCTGGCTTTTGAACTTTATGCCTATAACAGTCCGGATGGTTCTTTTCCTCTTTGGTCCGGAGGACACCACGACGTCCACAGTTTCCAAAAACAATTTGAAATGTGGACTCGTCAGACCACAGAACACTTTTCCACTTTGCATCAGTCCATCTTAGATGAGCTTGGGCCCAGCGAAGCCGGCGGCGTTTCTGGGTGCTGTTGATAAATGGCTTTTCGCTTTGCATTGTAGAGTTTTAACTTGCACTTGCAGATGTAGCGACGAACTGTAGTTACTGACAGTGGTTTTCTGAAGTGTTCCTGAGCCCATGTGGTGATGTCCTTACACACTGATGTCGGTTTTGATGCAGTACCGCCTGAGGGATCGAAGGTCACGGGCATTCAATGTTGGTTTTCGGCCTTGTCGCTTACGTGCAGTGATTTCTCCAGATTCTCTGAACCTTCTGACGATATTACGGACCGTAGATGATGGAAATCCTAAATTTCTTGCAATAGCTCGTTGAGGAATGTTGTTTTTAAACTGTTCGACAATCAGCTCACGCATTTGTTCACTAAGTGGTGACCCTCGCCCCATCCTTGTTTGTGAATGACTGAGCATTTCAGGAAGCTGCTTTTATACCCAATCATGGCACCCACCTGTTCCCAATTAGCCCGTTCACCTGTGGGATGTTCCAAATAAGTGTTTGATGAGCATTCCTCAACTCTCTCAGTCTTTTTTTTTGCTTGTGCCAGCTTTTTTTGAAACATGTTGCAGGCATCAAATTCCAAATGAGCTAATATTTGCAAAAAATTACAAAGTTTACCTGTTCGAACATTAAGTAACTTGTCTTTGCAGTGTATTCAATTGAATATAGGTTGAAAAGGATTTGCAAATCATTGTATTCTGTTTTTATTTACGATTTACACAACGTGCCAACTTCACTGGTTTTGGGTTTTGTACATTTACAGTCTTCAACACATAAACATAATCTTAAATTCAGAAAATAATTCAAGGGAAAACTTGTTGTTTTTGCAGTTACGCGGACAAAAGTGATTGGAGCAGACTGATTTTTTTTAAGCGGACACGATAGCAGAATGTACAGTACCAGTTTGGACGTACACACATTTTTCTTACAATACATGTTAAATTAAGAAATAAGCACTCATTATTTTAAGAAAAGATATCTTATCCTTAAATCCATCAAACTAACCAGCACTGGTTGTCATGTCTGCTGAGCATACTCACATATTTTTTTTTCTTTTTAGAAGGGCAGTCTTATGGCTATAATGAGTTTGCTGCTGTGCAGCCCTGTCTAAGTTCCCATAGATGTGCTGCACTTGTGGTTTGATTTTAATCAATCTTTTTGCCCAATAAGTCCCAAAACAGCTTGACTTTAATTCGGCTGTTGGAAAATGGAAGGAGCTTGTCTGTCTGTTTAATTTGCAAAATATGGCTTCTTTGAGAATTCCAAAACTTTAAACTCTATGCAAAAACGTAAATTGTTCTCTTTATATTTCTGTTTACCTCTCACTAGATTCCATTTGAGATTATACAGAGAAGTTAAGCCGTTTAAATTTCTCTAAAAACAGAGCGCTGTGACATTAGCAAAGTGTGTCCAAACTTTTGACTGGTACTGCACCTCTTGTGGTGTTGACTGAGACAGTGACCTCCATGTTACAGGAAAAAAGGTCTGAGTTGCAACCATCCTCTCAGTACTTTTGTCCCTTTCCTTCCTTTCCCCTCCAGAAGATATAAAAGATGGTACTTTTGGTATGATGACTTTAAAAAAAAATTTTTTTTTAATAAACCTATGTGAATATAATAGTTCAGAGGAAGAAATTGACAGAAAAAAAAACATACAGTACTGTGCTAAAGTCTTAGGTACCACACATTTCTTAAAATTTAAATCTGCCTGTAAATGTTTACCTTCTGTTTTCCACATTGGTATTGCTGAAGATAAAAAAAAACATATTTAAAATACAAAATGCTAATTTAAAAAGTGGTTTTATGAATAAATGTTTGTATTTCATTACAAACAGTCGATACATTTAACACAGTATTGACAGAGCCCTGATGTTTACATTATCTTGGCTGTCTGCAATTACTTGGAGGGATCGACTCAAGTGAGACAGTAAGTCTGCAGAGGAACAGTGGCAAGTTTTCCACTCTGCTTGGAGCAAGCAAAAAGGCAATCTTCTTATCAAACTACAGTACATGACAGTGTCCTTAATTTTTGGGCAAGACGTAGTCACTCCAAATATTGGTTTTATTTAGTTTTTAACAGTTTACAGATTAGCATAGTACATTTCTTTGTAAATATAAACGTTTAATTATTTTTGTAAGCATGTTTGCCCTGTGAAATTGCTTTAAATGTGCCTAAGACTTTTGCACAGTTCTGTATATGCCACATCACTAAGCATAATTAAATTAAGTGTGAGCCTACAAATGTCACTGCTGTGCAACCAGTCAGTAACTTAAGTGTACCTACTGCAAAGTAAGGTTTGCTTTAAATTTTTTTTTTTTTTTTTTTTTTTTTTGGTGCATGCTGTTGCAATCTGTCCAAATAATTGCTGCTTTAAGTGCCAGAGTCTTAACTGGTCAGATCATGTACCTACTTCTTGGTCTGAGAGTTACAGGGCTCAGGCTGGTTGTACCCCCTGGGTCAGCAGCAACTCAAGTCAGGCCAGTGTATTTCGATGGCACATTGAAAACAACATGAGAACACTCAAGGGCTTTATAAACTTGAGCAAAAAAAAAAAAAAAAAAAAAGAAAAAAAAACAAAAGAGACTGAAAGAATAAACAAAAAAATTATGCAAACACCTGAACACAGATCACATTAAGAACAATAAATAATGTAAAACAAAGTGAAATAACCATAATACTGGCATTTGTTTATTATGCATACAAAAAAACAAAGAAAACAGGTGGGCTTTAAGCTGTGCACAAAGCTGCACAACAGGCACTGTGAAGGAAAGACAAGCCTTGGCTTTCTACGAGCAAACATCTGAATTCAGAGATGAATGTCGCCTACAATTCTGAAGAGGCTATGGCTCTTTAATCTAGATAAAGTCGCTTACACTTCGCTTCAAGAAATAAATGTGTGTAACTAATTAAACGGAACACCATCGCGCATAGCCTTTGATGCTATTTTCTTTCTATATTGATCTACAGATGTCTTCCACCTAGGAATTCTTCACAATTTTCCAAACACTCGCTGACTATCCTTCCGCTGGTTTGTCATTTACTTCACAGAGAGAGTGTGTCAGGATCAGTGAACACGTCTGCAGCAAGAAGTGCGAATGTATATAAATGAGGGGAGTTCAGAGCAGAAACCAAGTCAATTTGCTTAAATGAAAAAAGGGTCACATTTGGTAAACTGAGCTCATATTCACAAAATCACAATATAGTTCAGCTTCCGAGCCTTGAAGGGCCTTGAATTGATGTATGAGTTATATTTTGACCAGTGGAGCCATTTTCAAATCGCACTGCGCTCGCGCAGCTTCCTTTGTGCGTTGTTTTCAAGCCAGTGACATTCAACGGGTTGGTCACACTTTATTTGAAGTGTTGCTCATAAAGGCTTTATACAGCATGTATAATGCCTTCATAAATGAGACATAATGTCTTCATAAATCATACATAAGCAAATGTCATACTTTGTAAAGGATGAAATAACACATCCTTCTTCAGCATGTGATGCCAGCTGTGATATAACTGACAGTGTCAATTAGCTAGTGGCTAAATGTGATAAAGGGCGACATTGTCAGAGAAGTGACTTTGTCATTGTCACATCTGGCATCACATGCTGAAGAAGGACTTGTTATTCAACCCTTTACAAAGTATGACATTTGCTTATGTATGATTTATGAAGACATTATGTCTCATTTATTAAGGCATTATACATGCTGTATAAAGCCTTTATGAGCAACACTTCAAATAAAGTGTGACCAACGGGTTTAATGGCATCTGAATTCATTCAGCTAGCACTCTGTTAACTGCAGACCTTGCATTACCATCCCCATAGTTCCACCACTTCTAGTGAGGTGGTGAGCCTTTATGCATCCTCTGTGGCAGTTATCTGGGCGGTGTTGAACGGTAATTTAACCAAGTCTTCGGCCTCAGGGCTTGCCCCCCCACAAAGCAGGCTCGAGTTTGAAAACATTTGGTTCAGTGTTTCACTCTAATATTGAGTTAGCTGATATATTCAGTTACGTACATTGCAACACAGTTTGCTTGCTGACTTGGTTGTTTACCGTTAAATGGCAAAACATGGTTACCTAATATTAATATTTGAAATAATGTGACAAATATTGATTACTTATTTCCACATAGACTACTCTGATGAACTTGCAAGCTATCCTTTACATATTTATTTCAAGAAGTGCAGCATTATTGCCCATCAAAATTCTTCAAACTGCAGAGGTTGAAGGATATAAGTCAGGTGTCACCACAAAGACTGCTACTGCAGTTTTAAGCACGAGAATGCATAAAATGCCGATCCCTGATGGGAGTGTGGGAGTGTGCAGTTGAGAGCACGATAGAAGAGTTCTAGATCCATGCACAGTACAGTTTTAACTACCAGACACTTTACATTTAAATCCTTTTTATATCTGGCCAATCAGAGCCGGCCTGTCGTCCAGGGCCCCTGGGCCTCAGCCCCAGGGAGCCCGCGCATTAAATAGCCCCCAGCTGTGCTGCTCAGTCCCTCTTCTATACTTTCACCTCACATTGTACAGATGCTGTCGTTTAGCAAAATTTTCTGATATGCTTTTGACCCCAAACGCTCATAAATATTCATGCATGGAGAGAATGTAGCTGTGTCTGGTTCATTTTGTTCCGCATTATCCCTGCCCACATCTATATTTTCTATGTGTCTGTGGGGAGAAAAATAAACATTATGCATAATGCTGCATTTTCTTTTAAGGTTCTACTTTTGCCAATATAGGATGACTGCGTGGATGGCTTCTTCTGCAAGCACCATAAACAAAACATTGGCGCTTGTGCCGAGGACATGAAGGATGTCCAACACATTCCGAAAAAACAAATTAGGTCAGAAAATGTCATAAGTACACGGCGGTTGATGATGTCCCACACGGAAAGAACCTATATAAACATATAGGTTTTAATGTAGGGCCAGATATAGGTTTCGCATATATGCGACATACATAAAATTGGCCGTTTTCATATATTGTATGTATATTTCATATACCTATAATATATGAAAACAGCCAATTAAAACTTCCACATATTTTTTTTTTATTTGGCATATCCAATCCCACCTGAATTTAGAATATCCAATTAGGGAACTATGTACAAGTTCTGAGGCTTATTCGCATATGTGACCCTTTTTGACAATTCAGGAGCATGTACACAGCCCGCAACTCTTAGCAATTACTTTTCATGCATTGGCTTAACAATGCATGCTCAGAACAAGGGCAGAGAGTAGGCAAGATTATATTCTGTCAGAATCTCATATATGAGCGCCCGTCTAGCCAACAGGACGCGCCTAGGGGAACTCTAATCTACATAACCCTTCCCAGCAGGCCCTTTGCAATTTGCATCCCTGTAACGCATTGGCCAATTGCGCACTACTTCTGAAAAGAGCTGCCAACCACTGCTGGTTGATACAAGGCGGGGATTAAAACCTATATGCTTATATAGGTTCTTTCCGTGTGAGAATTTAAGAATCCTTGTTATTCCATCCCTGTAGGAAAAAGTCTGGGACCTTTAGTTGCTATACAAGCATCTCAAATAAAAGACAAGTGTCTGTTCATTAAAACTGTGAACAGAAATGTAGACTTTGTCGTCAAATTCATTAACCACAGTGAAATGCTCAAATAGATGTGGGGATGAAAATGACTTTTGAAAGGCATGTTTACTTGAATGTATGTTCTTCTGTGTACTTTTATTTTGTTATTTTTGTTTTATTTTGCTACATTTAGACTAAGGACCTCTGAGCCATATTCATCTAGAAACTGCATTACAGACAAGATAGAAAACATTGCATTTAGTGGATGTAACAGTGTAGTGTATAACCTTTCAGTGGATGTGTATGAGCTGTAATGATGTGAATCCAATTTTATCTAATGTGGTGAATCTGGCAGAGACTTAAACTTGAAAAAATGCTTAATTGATTAAATAAACATAATCAAACCATTTTGTTTTTATACATTTCCTTCTCTTCCTCAATGCACAACTCAATCTTCACAGAATGGAAAGAAGTATGGTCAAGAAAGACTTGATGACCTTGTTATTGTTAATGTTTCAGGAAAAAAATGTAACAAATAGTATTAGATATTTGTGTTGATATCATAGCTTTTTGTCTCCTCTCACTCGCCACAGACAATAATGACTGGTTTACACATAACATGCCGTTGTCACATGTCAACATGTATTTAGGATCAAATGTGATGCCAACTTCACATGTTCACATGCAATTAATAAGTTATTGCGTGAAATTCTTGTTATTTCTGTGAGGGACTTTGCAGATAATATGCAGATATTACCTTGAGAATAAAAATATGAGCTAGGCATCATGTATGACAGTTGCAAAAGTGAGATATGAGCTATACAATCGGTATGACAAACAGAACCTGCCACTGGGTATAAGAGCTATATAGGAGACCTATATGCCTTCTATAAGCACATATATGTACCTGAATTTGGCCTATATGCGGCATATATGCGCATATATGCTGCATATAGGTTGCATATATGCGCATATATGTTCATATAGATTCTTTCCATGTGGGGTTCCTGAAAATACTGAACTTATCAGTTGAAGAGAAATATGTGGGCAAGAGAAGGTTGATCATACATTACATCAGTCTGTTTCTATTCATCTCAGAAAACTTGAGGCAGCCTTCAGGAGGGAAAATTAGGAAACTTACTGTTGTTGCTACAAACCCCCTGAATCAAAAAGGAAAGAAATGAAGGCAGAGGAAAAATCCAGAAAATCACTTTTTCTTTTGAATTATTTTCAAACAGCATCACATTATTTTCTTATGTTAGTTCCTCGCGGGACAGCCACTAGCCTTGTGGCTAAAGTGCTTGGCTGAGATCTGAAGGTCACTCATGCTGGGAGCACCCATTATAAAATCAGTTCAGCGGCGGGGCATGACCCTTAACGCCACATTACACCGGGGGCACTGATGCCTGCTTAGTTACCTGCTAAGGGTGATCAACTGAAAGTCACTCTGGGTTAAAATGAAACATAATCTAAATAGCAGTTACGTAATTTAATGGCATCAAGTAGTAGCGGGTGAGTCCTGCTTTTATTGGCTATGCCTAAGAAAAGGAACATACTGGGTTCTGTTCTCAACCAACAGTGTTTGCAACTTTTGTTTAATCAAAAAGCTACCTCTTTCCCCATCATGCCTTGGAGGAGATCGAGTCGTTACACTCGCAGTCTCCAGCCAACTGAGACTGCCTTCCTGCGAGGGCTTTCGTCTCTCATTTGCATTTTAATACACATCCCTGTGCTTTAATAAAGACTTTGCTTGCTTTGATGCACTTTCCAGTTTAACGCCCTGTTCTATCCTGGGGGGAGGGGGATGCACCAGATAAGAGGGAGTGTGTGTGTGTGTGTGTGTGTGTGTGTGTGTGTGTGTGCGTGTGTGCGTGTGTGTGTGTGCACGTGTGTTTGTGTGTACGCGTGTGTTTGTGTGTGTGTTTTTGAGTGGGGGCGCTTTGAAAGGAATTTTATTTATTTATTTGTTTACTTGGTTGTTTATTTATTTATTTTAACCTTTGAGCCAATTAAAATTTCTGCCTGAGACTGACAAAGGGAGCGAGCTTGCACAGCTGGTTGTATGGAAGTCTAATTAGACCAAAATATTTTTTAATTCTCTCCATTATAAATAGTATTTATTTACTCCCAGAGAAATGAGCGTGGCCTTTGGTTGATGGAGCCCTACCTGGAGGGGAGAGCATGCAATAACTCTGCTCAGTCCTCCATTAAAATCTACAAACAGAGCCAGCCGGGCTCCTTCAAGCATAAAATTATTAAGTGAGTGAGGGGTCCACAACAGTCCACTGTATAGCCTTGACATTTGCATTAATAACAAAATTGACCCTCGGTACTATATTTAAAATGGGATGGAAGGCAGTTATTTTAAACACACATTTCTCCCATGTCTGTCATTTTCCATGCTCAAAAATATCTAAACAAACAATGAATTGTGACTATATTTCAGGAATGAAACATAATGATTGGGACCAGTCGTGGATGGAATGCCCCTCCCTACCTGCATTACTACATTCAAATCACAAGCTGTGAAATTTTCTGAATGGGAAAAAAAAGAAAAAAAGAAGAGACTGCCAGGGAGGTCAAACGCCTTGATTTATGTGCTCTTTTATGCAGAAAAAAGACTGCAGAGCTCATGAGAACTGACACTATGATAATGACATTCCCATCAAATTAAATCCCTACAGTCCTACAGTTTTTCTGTGTGAAGTTTGCATGAATGCATGTTCACATGGGATTACTCTGGGTTCACTTGTTTCATCCCCCAGTCCACAGACACGCATATTAGGAGAATCTGAGACTGAGATTGCCCATGCGTGAGTGAATACGCCCCGCTGTGGATTGACACACTGTCCAGGGGTGTCCCTGCCACTAGATGCTGGGACAGACTGCAACTCTCCAGTGACCCTGGCTGGGTTAGATAATGGATTGATGGAAGATGCATACACTGTAGAAGAATGGTTTGCACAAACAAGGGAACAGGGAATACACGTACCCACAAACATGAGCATCAAATTAGCACAATAGAAGGTGAAAATCACGACTGTAATAATAATTGTAAAGATAATGAGAACAGAGGGGAAAATAACAAGAATGATTCAGGTACAAGCACTAATTTACCAGACTAACCGGGAAACCTTGAGAAAATGGGATCAGAATACCATGCAATTAGCTGTGATTAATTGGTGATTAATTAGATTAAAAAAAAAAAAAAACTTAAAGTAATGAGCTTTGTGCAGTCCAGTGAATCACAATGCAATCTGGTCAAATAAACTCCAACAGAAGACATCTGAAAACTTGGTCTTAAGCATGTGCGGTAATTGGGTTCCTGCATGCAAGCAGTGCAGTGTCGTAAGGTCACGCCTCCAGCCTTCAGACCCACCGTTCTATTAAGACTTGTATCATATTCTTCAGCTCTGCAATCATCGCATTCACCTGTCATTCATTTCCACTCTGTGGTAGTATTGTGCTATTTAAGACCGAGCCTCGCACTTAGTCTTTGCAAAGTCTCTTAAGCCACATGCCTGTGTTGTATTTCTAGTCTTGTATAGACATTCTCCACATATCACATGTATATTATCTAACTCTCTTAGTGCTGTTTATTATTGATATCAGCACTTTAACCTAATTACTAAGGAACCTTGTATCCTATTTCCTTTTCCTCTCTCAGTGATACATTGTTACTGCAGCTACATCCCAGTGTTTGTATTACTAATAGCATTAATAAGGAACCTCATTTCCTATTTGTTTTGTATTGCTTCGTGTGTGCCTCCCTGTTGCACAGAAGGCACAATATATACAACCAAGTCCATCCTTGCACCTGAGTCGAGTCCTCAAATTCCTGTCCTCTGTGCACATCACTAGTGTGCGAAGCATAACCCTTATAGGTGTGAAAGTTTTCAGCACATTTAAGGCAAAGATGCTTCAAAAAAATCAGGAAATTAAATGCTCCTTAAAATAGAAAAATGTACAATAAACAACCAGTTTTAGCCAAGCTAAAAACTAAATTGAATCAATATTTGGAGTGACTATCCTTTGCCTAAAAATTTGATATGCTACCCTGTTATTTTGCATAACATGATTGGCTTTTTGCTTGTTCAAAGCATTTTAGACAACTTAGCGCAGTTATACTGCAGACTTACTGTCTTGATGATGTTTAGATGAGGGTTCTTTCAAGTCTTTATTATCTGAATCTGCTGTCTTCAATGAAATGGAAACATTTACTGGCGAAATATATATTTTTAGATTAATATTCTGTATTGCGCCTGACACCTTCAACAACACCAATGCTGAAAACATGTTCAGCATAAATAACCAAATATAATTTTTTTTTAAATCTAAGTGGCCTAAAACATTTTTCCAGTGTTTCATATTTGTCATTTGTGCTAATTGTATGGAATGAAGTATACAAAAAAATTTGGCATTGGTATTTAAACAATTCATTCTATATTATCATTTATTTATTTAATTTTTTTGGCACCAGAAATGAGCTATATAGTTGTATATCATATATACTTGGTGCACCTTCTACACTATCCTTTCCTATCAGATATACATTATACCAGACACCTTTTTCTTTTATTTGTTTTGAGATTGGCACATTGTTATTATTGAGAAGCAGGGCCAGCCGAAATGTTTGGGGGTCCCTAAGCAGAATTTGATTTGAGGCCCCCTACCAATACTGACTATTGTCAAAGCTTGCTCATTCACACACCCATTATTGATTTTATTAACTGCAGCTGCGTTGCTTAAATCGCACCAATGTCATCTGACATGTTTTCACCCATGTTTTAATCTGTCGTAGGTTGAGCAGCAAGCTCATAAAATCTATAACTACCTCAATAATTCACTTAAACAGTGCAATGTATGACAACAAAATGGTAAAATCAATAATGTTACGCTGCTCTGAATACCATATTTATGAAAAAAGCTTGTTTTTAGAACAAAAATATCTATTCCCAGCAACAAGTAAATTCTATTCAGGAAAAAAAAAAACTTAATCTACAACTGGCCAATTAAGACATGATAATATGGAATATCTCAATAATATCTCTAAAGTGGTGACTTTTATTAGCCCTTGAAGTCTGAAGTTCCAAGACGAGGAAACACATTTCCAGAGTCGGCAACAATATTCCATCCATATTCTGCATCTGCTCACTCCAGCATTTCATTAAAGGTCAGGCTATCATGCTTGAGTCATGTATTTAAATATAAGGACTTCCTTTGATGATTACAAAATTTTAGCTAGCTATTTTGTACTTCATGTTGCACACATTTCTATGAAATTCAGCCAAAACTCTGTTATTTTAGGAAACCTTGCGATTTTCGCCATTCAAAGAATTTAGTGAAAACGTTATCAACATGAGATGAGAGGGCACATATGCAGAAAGAGATGTATGTGGCGTGGTTTTACGATCCATTTCATTCACAATGATTTTGCTATCTGCTAGCAATATCAGCTTCAGGAAATAATTTAGGCTAATGACCCTTTTTCCACTGGGTAGCTAGATGTTGTAAATTAGTGCCTTGGTTGTGCTAGTTTGGTTATTCTGATTGGTTTTGAAATAAAGTTTGGTGGTGATGAATGAACTTTACATAGCTCTGCTGTGACTCATATAGCATTTGAATCATCGATTAACAGGTGCTTTTTATTCATACAATTTACTTTACTCATACAATTCTAGCCACAGTAATGATTGCTGGCAAAGGCAAAGACACCATTATTCACGAGAAAATAGCACAATTCTTTGCTGAGTTTGGAGTCTGCAAAGTGAAATATGCACTGCCCAGCTAGATTTGCAAGACAGACAAGAGGGAGAGGCCCTGCAATCTACAACCCCAATTCCGAAATAGTTGGGACAAAGTGTAAATTGTGAATAAAATCAAAACGCAATGACTTTCAAATCACACCAGCCAGTATTTTATTCACAATAGAACAGAGATAACATAGCAAACGTTGAAACTGAGAAATTTTACAATATTATCCACAAAATGAGCTCATTTCAAATTTGATGGCTGCTACACGTCTCAAAAAAGTTGGGACAGGGGCCTGTTTACCATGGTATAGCATCCCCTCTTCTTTTTAACACAGAGTGGAGGCGTCTGGGCATTGAGGAGACAAGTTTCTTGAGTTTAGCCATTGGAATTTGATCCCACTCTTGTTTAATATAGGCTTCCAGCTGCTGGAGAGTTTTGGGTCTCCGTTGACGGACTTTTCGTTTAATTATGCGTCAAATTTTCTCTACAGGTGAAAGATCAGGACTACAGGCAGGCCAGTTCAGCATATAGACTCTACTACTGCGAAGCCATGCTGTTGTAATAGCTGCAGTATGTGGTTTTGCATTGTCCTGCTGAAATTCACAAGGCCTTCCCTGGAATAGATGTCGTCTGGAGGGGAGCATTTGTTGCTCTAAAACCTTTATATGCCTTTCAGC
Organism: Gymnothorax javanicus; assembly: GCA_029692085.1. NCBI lineage: Eukaryota > Metazoa > Chordata > Actinopteri > Anguilliformes > Muraenidae > Gymnothorax > Gymnothorax javanicus. The sequence continues at coordinate 74,388,731 of CM056194.1, forward strand.
ATTCATGGTGCTTTTTAAAACATGCAAGTGTCCCACACCATATGCAATAATACATACCCATACCATCAGAGATGCTGGCTTTGCAACTGAATGCTGATAACAGGAGGGGTGGTCTTTCTCCTCTTTAGCCCGGAGGACACGACGCCCATGATTTCCAACAAGAATGTTAAATTTGGACTCGACTGACCACAGGACACTTTGCCACTTTGCTACAGTCCATTTTAAATGAGCCTTGGCCCACAGAACAGGGCAGCGCTTCTGGATCATGCTCAACAATGGCTTCCTTTTTGCATGATAGAGTTTTAGGTGGCATCTGTGGATGGCACGGCGGACTGTGTTTACAGACAGCGGTTTCTTGAAGTATTCCTGGATCCTGGGCCTATTTAGTAATGTCAATTACAGAATCATGCCGGTGAGTGATGCAGTGGCGTCTGGGGGCCTGAAGATCACGGGCATCCAGTAAAGGTCTTCAGCCTTGTCCTTTATGCAGAGAGATTTTTCCAGTTTCTCTGAATCTTTTGATGATGTTATGCACTGTCGATGACAAGAACTTCAAAGCCTTTGCAATTTGACGTTGAGGAACATTGTTTTTAAAGTATTTCACAATTTTTTTTTTTTTTACGCAAGCCTTCACAGGTTGGAGAACCTCTGGCCATCTTTACTTCTGAGAGACTTAGCCTCTCTAAGACATCCCTTTTATAGCCAATCATGTTACACACCTGATGCCAGTTAACGTAATTACTTGCTAGCGTTCTTTCAGCTGATTCTCTTATATATTAATTGCTTTCTCAGCCCTTTTTTTGCCTGTGTCCCAACTTTTTTGAGACCTGTTGCAGCCAGAAAATTTGAAATAAGCTCATTTTGTGGATAAAAATGCAAAATGCCTCAGTTTCAACATTTGAAATGTTATCTATGTTCTATTGTTAATAACATATTGGCTCATGTGATCTGAAAGTCATTGCATTTTGATTTCATTCACAATTTACACTTCGTCCCAACTATTTTGCAATTGGGGTTGTAATACATCAGCTGAATTTTGTTGTTATTTGCTGACATCAAACTTGGAGAAGACAGAACACAAGTTAACCTGATTACTGTTCCCGCAGTTCATTCTCATTTTTTTTCCCTCTCTCTTCTCATGACTTGGATATTTCTACGTCATCTTCCCATCAAAGTTGCAAAGGTTTCAAAGAATGACACTGGCTAGACACCCAACACTTTTTAAAATTTAAAACTGTCCGTTCATCTGCAAGGTAAGAAATTTCTGACTGCTATTTTTGTGATTTTTCTGAATGATTTGTGAAATTGTTTTCATGTCTGAGGATTATAATGCAATTTCATATCATACAGTGACGGGGTTCATTCGTACCAGTGATGTGCCGTTGGTGGTCAGTTAGGGGAGGCAGAATCCTCACCGTTAAACAAACAATAACTCCCAATTACTTTGCTTGAGTAGTAATCAGAGGATTGATTTACTAGTTTACTAAGACTAAACGGCCGAGTGGCTTGCCAGTTTCATCCACGACATTATTGCTCAGTGCATGGAACTCAAAATGCTGACGAGACAGCAAATTTGGCCATATTTGCTTACAGGAAGCTAACGCAATGCCATTAACAAATTTTAAAACCTTTCTTTTGTCATGTTCAATGCGTGGTCAGTATGTTTACAATAATGTTTTCCTCCTTAAATACGTACTTTTTAATGCCATTCAAAAAAAATTTAGTTTATTTTCAGTCTTCTCTCATAATCTGGTAAACAGAAGGTCAAAGTGAAATGGAATTACCGAAAGAGTTGAGATTTTACTCATTAATTATTAAAGGAATAAGCCCCGAGAAACAGTGGGTCATTGTGATTCTACAGTGATCCATTGTAGAATCACTGCAACCCACTGCTTCAAGGGGCTTATTGCTTTTATGAAATGGTTACCCTACAATAAACACACAAGAAAAAAATAAAAAAATTATTGGTAATAATGCAACAATAAAATTGAGAACTATTCATTCTTCCACCAAGCAAGATAGAGTGGACAGAATGGTTGGCAAGCAACACAGACGCTAAGATTTCTTTTTCATCTAGCGCCATTTCCTTGTTCTCAACTCGAGCCGATCGGCCATATCATCACAACCAGCAGCCAGAGTAGGGAACAAGATTGACTTTTGTCCTCTAAACTTGCCGGTTCCAGGAAAATATGTTGAATTGCGCATTAGTTTGCTAGCCAGCTTGTCAATTAGCTAGCGTTCACTACAATGGATGTGGTTACCCTACATATAGCCCATGAAATAAGCACACAAAAAAAAAAAAAATCAATTTATCGCTAATTCTGAAATAGCAAGCTAGTTAGCAATGTAGCTAGCAATCTAAAGTGATATCGAACTCTATAATGCTATAGCTAGCTAGGTAGCCAACTGGTTAGCGGGCTAAAAGGCTAAACTTCGCTAACACTGAAAAAGCGAGCTAGTCAGCAACCTAGCTATAGAGTTCAATTGTTAAGAAGTAGACAGGTGAACACCAGATGCAGGAACTGAAGTGTTTATTGAAATGCAAAACACTAGGAGAAAATTGGCAGACAAGCCAGAAACAAAACACCGTGCACATGCACTGAACGATTGGGAAAAACTAAGGTACACTGCCAAAGGCAAAACTAGGGAAACAAAAGGTACTCACTCAAAGAGTGGCTAAAACTAGAAAAACAAAAACTGGACCTAACTAGACTGGCGGACACACTGGGAGACTTAAACAAGGGGCAGACAAGACGTCGGGAACAGAAACACATGGGAAAAAACAAATACAAGACTAATGACTTGAGAATCATCAAAAAAGGAAATTACTCGGAAGGCACAAGGAGCTGAGATTTCACCATGCAGAGCAGAGTTTATCAAAGTTCCATCTGATGTCTCCTCCATCTCTGCCACATAAATAGTCACGAGAGGAGGCAGGGACTGCTGAAAAGCAATCTCGACTGGAACAGAAACACATGGGATTAATAAACAAATTAACGAGGACCAGGTAAACCATAATGATATCTCGAGACAAGACGCTGAGACCATCAATCAAACTAGACAGTTTAGATTAAGGTAATCTAAATTCGTGACTAGGCAGTAAAAAAGCACCACGAGAATTGAAGCAAAATTGGAAAAATGCATAGCTTTAAACGCAGTTAATCAGGGAAAATATTTGCTTTGGAATTCTGAATTACAAAATCTAAAATGCTACCTTACATAATGACTGTGAATCGCAAGTAATGAGTTAATTAACGTTAAACCCTGGTTAATACTACGTGACGAAATATTTACAATCACCCTCAAATAAGTGCTGGTTAGTACAAAACTCTAATTCAAGATATCTTCAATTACATTTCGTTAGTAATTATCCTATCAGAGAATGCATTCACTCAGAGTTTAGCGAGACCCAGAATCAAAAGCACAGGTGGAAGCAATGAATGAAATACCAAAAATTTAATTGTAGATATCTCAAACTGGAGTTACAACTAAACCAGAATCCGCAATTCACATTGAGGAAACGTGATTGGACAACCCCATTCACATGAATGGAGGCATGCTGAAGGCTGTCTTAAATGACGACATCACTGGAGATTGGCAGAGAGGGAAATCGATCATCAGATGGCAGAATGAAAGCTGAAAAATAAAGCGAAAGTAAGGCACGGAAGAAAAAGCACAAGCACAATGACAAAACAGCATACATGAGGCAGAACCATAACATTCAATATCACTTTAGCTTGATAGCTAGGTTGCTAACTAGCTCGCTAATTCAGCGTTTCTATAATGCTATAGCTAGCTAGGTAGATAGCCAACTGGTTAGCGGGCTAAAAGGCTAAACTTCCCTAACATTGTAATTGCGAGCTAGTTAGCAATCTAGCTATAGAGTTGCTTCAAGGGGCTTATTGCTTGAGTAGAGTAGTTGGTTACTAGGCTATGCGCGCAGGGACATTTTGTGCTGCGGTCTGCCTCAGAATACAGTGGGTTACACTGATTTTATACCCGCATGGAATGCGGCTCAGCCAATCACATTTAAGGATGGGAAGCACCCGTTTTATTATAAGATTTCCATCCTTGCAGTCTCAAATCAAAGTGTAAACGTAAATGAATTTTTTTGTCACTATGACCTCTTAATCATTACAGGCTACATATAGCCTCGGCTAGGACTTAATTGTTCGGTAAAAAAAATTAAAACTGACCATTTCTTCTCTGCCTTGATGAATGCTATGCTTTAGTAAGTTGTTTTTGTAAACTGTCCTCTAAAATATCACATATTAATTGGACTGTTGGGGATCGCGCATGTGAAGTGCAGTAGCTCTGCAATCTATTTATATTTTGGACCACAAATAGCTGCTCCTCATAAAGCAGTTTGAATCAGTTATGATTGTTTGTTGTTTTATTACAATTTGAAAGTACATCATGACTACGTATGGGTTTGTAGGATATCCTCAAAAAATACAGCTCTGGGCTTCCGGGGCTTGAGCCCTGAATGTTTTTTTTTTTTCCTATTCCTGAACGTTGCTCGCTCATCGCAATGCAATAATATGCAATCTCGGTGACTAGTAGGAGCTCATACCAATTACAATCGAAACACCCCCCTTTCCCCATCATGTTGGTATCTTCCGTGAGGCAGGAGTAAGAGGAACATTTATCTGGGGAGAATAGTCCGGGGTGGGGACTGTCGCGAATGCGTGGGACCACCTGTACGTCTCTCTCATGACACCTCCATCCCCTCCTAAACAGTGAGGGAAGTTGAAGCGAAATCAGCCAAAACCATTGAAACTTCTATGCACCAGGTGATTTGCTGCCTCGTAAATTCTATCAACATACTAACAATGTAGAGAAAAAACTAGATCGCGCGAAGCCCCTTTTCTCGTGGTAAGTTGGCTTTATCATCATGGCAAGACAAAGCATGTAGTGCTTTAACCAATTTGGATAAGTATGATTTACATGTCAAAATGGTTTGTTCCTGCTGCGCTGTTGGCTGTGAAAACCTTGCAGACCATGCAGAAATACGTTCTTTTTCTAATTCTTGCTAAAACCGCAGTTTTACTGATATTTATGGATAAATATAGGCGGAATGCACCAAGAATAGAGAGCACGCGATCCAGTTTTTTCTCTATGTCATTGCAACATGCTGTCAGTTGGAAACGTCCTGCAAAGACCACTTATGGTTAAAGCCCACATTAAACATTGGGAAAAACATCAGGCTGCAAACGTTACTAATACTGATATGAACTCTTTATTGAAAAGATAGATTTAGGTTGCTTAAAGCAATGCAAAGCTTATTATAAAATGGTATATACTTTATTTTATTTGTTTGAAGTATTTATTAGGGCAAGAATTGCTTGCATCATTACATTTACAGTACTCTCCTTTTAAATTGTGTACATACATTTCATTTCTTCCGTTTTCCCGTGATAACAGGATAATTTTCTTGAGATCTCGAGATAACAAAACTATAGTCTAACAGGTGTTAGAGAAAGAGAGAAGAGAGTTAAAGGACAAAAGACATTTAAAGGGACAAAAACAGATTTCAGTGTTTGCATTACCGATAAAATAGGCCCAATTTTTTTCGGGCAAGCACACACAACCTAGCCTCTGATGTTCTGGGCTCAGCCCCTGATCCTTCCAATCCTAAAAACGCTCCCTGACTGTGACTGTGACAGGTCAAAGTTCAATACATCGTTCAGCAAACGAACTACACTTCTTTAAAATATTTCCATAATGGTATGATGCGATTCCTTATCTTAAAAAATGGTTGTTGGCCATCCTTATGTGGATTTTTTGGTCTGATTAATAACATTTATGATAACTTGTAATTAATGATGGTGAGGGCCTATAATTTGCCCCCTCTGAATCTTTCGACATGACTTTTTAAATAAATGAGAAGCTACACACAAAATCTATCAGGGTTAAAATAATTATTGCCAGCTGAAACTTAGGCTTTTAATCAGGGCAATAATGAAAATTTTTAAATAAATAAGAAGCTACACACAAAATCTATCAGGGTTAAAATAATTATTGCCAGCTGAAACTTAGGCTTTTAATCGCCGCAATAATGATCCGGTCGTAGTATTTGTTTATTTGAATCCAAACGGCGAATACTTTTGGACAGGCAGTTCAGAGAGCAAAAGATCCGTTATACAAGCTGAATTACCACACAAGAGAATGAAACAAATCTTGCTGCTTAAAGGGATATTTCAACATTTTGGCAAATTGGCCTATTGTCATAATCCCTATAGTTATATGAGTAGGTACATTACCTTTAGTTATCCGTGCCCGTTGTTTTGATATTCGAGGTGGGTGAGACGCGAGTTGCTCAGCGAACATAATGAAAGTGAACGGTACAGGTCCTTGCCCCTTCAAAACTCTTCAAATGCACAATCTAGCAGCTCCAAAATACTCTCATGGACAACTTGCGACCTGCACATTCACCACGCTATGAAATGAAAATGTATAATTATGAAACATTACGACATATGAAGCAAATACTCGGAACTACTTTCTTGAGTAACCTGCTAGGCGGATTAACAAAGTGCGCAGTGCGCACCTCAGACATTGCGACTTGCCAGTAGTTGCAGTAAACATACGCTTTTGAAATCACTCCGCCCAGCCGGTATGTCTGGAATGTAGTTCAGGTTATGCATTTGCCTTAAAAATATCTCTGTCTCGTAATTATACATTATTATTTTATAGCTTGATGAATGTGCAGGTCACAAGTTTTGTCCTGCTGGATTGAGTTTGTTTTTGAAGCTGCTGTACCGATTGCCAGTATTTGAAGAGTTTGAAGGATAAATATAGATTATGGCAATAGGCCCGCCAAAAATGTTGAAATATCCCTATGTTCGCTGTCCAGCTAAATGTCATAAATAAAAAAGACTGATAAAATGCAGTTTTAAAAATGCTCAAAATGAAAAGAAAATAGATCATAACTAAAATTTTGTTCAATTTACAGATACACAGACGCATATATACTAGCCTGGGATTTCCACACCAAATGTGTTATAAAACTGTCAAATAAATACATAATGTAGCCTATAAAACATAAAAACATAAAACAAGTGTGAAAAGTTGAATTTGGGCTTTGAAATGAACAAGTTTTTTTAACCCGTTTTGTTAATATCAAAGAATTTTCCTTTCGAATACTTCGACAGGATCTTGTATTTTGATGTATGCTGTTTTCTGATACCATTTTCTCATACTTGCTGTGGACAGGCTATCTTTTTGCTGTTATATGCCAGTCTTATACCAGTGAAGATCAAATGAAGTTGGTTTTCTGTTCCTTGAATGATTTAGAAATTTTCATGTTTGTGTCACTCTTTTGTTACCCAGTATTGTGAAAACACACACACACACACATATATATATATATATATATATTTTTTTTTTTTTTTTTTTTTTTACCCCCCAGGATGCCCACGGCAGCATGAGGTGCCCTACTCTGCCTCTAGATGGCTTATTCTTTCCCTAACCTTAACCAATCTCACTCTGCATTCCTAAAACTAACCACCCCATCCAACAAAGACAACAAATATTAGCCAATCAGAGACAGAGTAGGACAGGTCATGACTTCACCATCAAAAAATGGCGAGGGGGGATACAGGGCCTATGTGTTATTTAAATGGCCCTAGGGTCATTCCATCCCAAATCAACCAGAATGTGAGAAGTGTCCCAGGTCACTGTCTCAGAAAATTCTGAAAAAAAAATCACAGTTGAAGCACTACCCAAGGAATGAATGTCTGCAAAATTTCAGGCCTGTAAGTGCAGTAGTTGCTGAGATATGGCCATTTATATTTTAAGGCCTTTTTTTTTTTTTTTTTTTTGTTTTTGACCAAATTTTAATTCTTATTTACAGCAAAGTAATGATGCTGCAGGGTTGTAATCTTGCATATAGGGCTAATTTTTCCTGAATTTTTCATTTTTGGCTTTATAAAAGGTGTATCTTCAGTCCCGGGTCATCTACTGACTAACCAAAATAGAGAGAAAGCTGATTTTGCGAAATTATGCTGTACCTTTGCAGTACTGCTGAGGGAGAATGGCTCATTATCTAGATCTGAAATTCTTCATGATGTCTAAACCAATGTTTATGCATGTGTGCAAGCAGTCAGAAGTTTTAAATAACCATTTCTTCCAGCTCCAGTGGCCTATTTATATTAGAACAGTTTACGTTTTTCCAAAAACTAGCCCATATTTCACCACAAAAACTACTGGATGACAGTGAATGACAGCCTTGAAATTTTTACCATGTATTGGGACAAATTTAAGCCTAACACATACCAAGTTCCATCCCTAGCATCAGATTGGTTCTATTTTTAAAGCTATAAAATATTTGACCATTTTTACACTAAACACATCCATTTATTATGAATGCATACATAAGACATTCAAATTCATTCAGAATACAAGTATACTTAAATTAAAGATAGTACTTGCACATGTCACAGCAAAAACAATATTTTTCTAAATATCCCCAGTTTGCATGACGGGTTTTGCATAGTTGAGAACAACCATCATGACGGACATCAATGTTTATTAAAGCAACAAAATGAAATATTCTTATTTTTTGAACTACCTTATCAAAATCAGGGATTTAGAGGAGCAAAAATTTCTAAAATAATGCAATGATAAATCATAATAATACTCATCATGAGAAAATATTGACTGGACATACATGTAAATTAGGGGTGCAACAGATCAAAAAACTCACGGTTCGGATCGTATCACGGATTTGAGTCATGGATCGGATCACTTTTCGGATCAACAAAAAAAAAAAAAAAAAACAAGACAAATATAACTTTGTCCTCCATTTATTTTGTAAAACACTTGTGCCCATTAAATAAAAAATAAAAACTTTAAATTATATAAAAACAAATTAAAGTGCAATTTAAGGCATGATACCTTCTTCTTTTAAACATGGACCATGAATGAAAAACAACTTAAAGTGCAATAAGCCATGATACTTTCTCTTTAAACATGGACAGATTTAAAAACTAGCCTATGTCCACATCATCAAAAAGGAAGAAAAGAAAGAAAGCAAAGCATACCTCTGCTTATAATTTTAAATTCTTTTTCAAAAGGATGTCTACATTGTCTGGGGAGAGTGTAGACCTCTTTGCAGTCACTATGTCCCCTGCAGTAGAGAATACCCTCTCGCTAGGCACTGAAGTGCCAGGCACAGCGAGATAGCATCTTGCCATCTTGGCAATTTGAGGGTGTTTACACTCATTGCTTTTCCACCATGTCAGTGGATCATCATCCACTGGAATGCTGTTTGCTGCCTGGTAGGATGCCTCCTCCACTTTGATGGGGTCAGCTGTAGTTTTGCAGGATTAGCAATCAAAAGGTTAATCTGCATAATTTATTTGAATCTGTAGATTGCCCAGTTAAGATGGCCTGCTTTTGTCGCATTTATAAATTTAAATAGCCATTGAACAGCACAAATCTGCATGAATACGATTCAAGCATTTTTTTTTCCAGCAGTGCAACCTAATTTATTGTAAGATTGTAGGGGAGCGCCAGTGCGAAAGTAACTCTGGATGAAAGTAACACGTCGGCAAAACCGCATTAAATAGAAATTTTTCTTCGGAGTATCAAGCAGGACACAGACAGAAAAAAATATTGGCCATTTTGTGAGCTACATGAATTCAGAAGCTTCTAAAGACATTGCCGTTTTATGTCACAATTAACATGGATGGGGAACTGCTTGATAATTGCAATGAACAATGCAAGATGAGGAGAGAGGGGCAGTAATTCTACCGACTGATTCTCGCAGCTGAACCAATTAACACCAAGTTGCTAATAGGGAAACGTAAACAGGTTTGGAGAAGGTATGGTGAAAGCAGGGCTAGGTAATCCTCCGATGGCAAGTCCAGGGTGCATGAGATTAAAAATCAGTTAAAACGCTACGATGAGAGATGGAGTTTGGACAAGGTTTTTTTTTTTTTTGTAATTCTTTATATTATTCGCATTCTTTCAATTTAACATTGTAGCACAGTTACGTCTGTCGGCTCTTCTCTATCGCTTCATAGTCATTATTGGCATCAGGCTAAAGTGCTTGACTGTCATTTAGGCTCATTATACAGGAGCAGATTTAGGGTTGGTCAGTTGAACCTAAAAGGTGACGGAAGCTGCCCAACCTCGCCGACAATTAGAGGAGTTCTAATCTGAATTATCTTCCCGGAAGCACTTCAAATGATTGTCGTTTATTTCAGACAGCTTGTATGTTTCAAGAAGAAATGGGACGCAACTGTGTACCCATAGCGGCAAGTTGTCTCATTTCGCTTTACAATCATTGTGATTCGATAACGTCACACCCCTGGCACAACCTTTTTTTTCAGCAACCAATCCGTGGATCATGTGCGTACCGAACCGTGAAGAGGTATCCGTACGGATTACGGATCAACGATGATCCGTTGCACCACTAATGTAAATACAGAACCATCTGTACCTCACTCAATTTATTCAGCAGCATTTAAAAACTTTGGCAGCAACACCAATACATTGTTTAAATCTTCTTGACTCAAGACATAGTGACGAGCACCTCTGCCTTGAACATGTGGTGCATCAACCAGACATAAGATGTGTTGGAAGGGGACCCTACACTCATCCTTCCTTGATGCAGGTGGCCAAGACAGTACAGCCGGCTGGTCATATCGCATTCTGCTCACTCACCGACAGTGCAAGACATCAATAAACTATTTATCTCAATTTGCCATGGCAACACAACGTGTTCTTATGTTGGATTTGTAGCGTCTCATGCCAGGAAATAAATTGCTCTAAATAAAGAAGAAAAGAGAAAACAGAAACTGAACGGCTAATGCCCAAATGGTTTTTAAAGTTTACTGCCATTTCTTTATTTGTTTTTCTGGTTTCAAAGGCCAGAGAGCTCAGGCATTTCGACTTCAACGGATGCATTTAGTGTAAAAATTGTCAAATATTTTATAGCTTTAAAAATAGAACCAATCTGATACGATGGATGAAATATGGTATGTGTTATCCTTAAATATGTGCCAATACATGGTAAAAATTTCAAGGCTGTCTTTCACTGTCATCCAGTAGTTTTTGGTGGTGAAATATGGGCTAGTTTTTGGAAAAACGTAAACTGTTCTAATATAAATAGGCCACTGGAGCTGGAAGAAATGGTTATTTAAAACTTCTGACTGCTTGCACACATGCATAAACATCAGTTAAGACATCAGAAAAATTTTAGATCTAGATAATGAGCCATTCTCCCTCAGCAGTACTGCAAAGATACAGTATAATTTCGTGAAATCGGCTTTCTCTTCATTTTGGGGGGTCAGTAGATGATCAGAGACTGAAGATGCACCTTTTATAAAGCCAAAAATGAAAAATTCAGGAAAAATTAACCCTACATGCAAGATAACAACCCTGTACCATGATGAATTAGTTGTAAATAAGCATTCAAATTTGGTCAAAAACGCATTTTGCAAAAATCGAAAAAAAAAAAAAAAAAAGCCTTAAAATATAAATGGCCATATCTCAGCAACTACTGCACTTACGGACCTGAAATTGTGCATACATTCATTCCTTAGGTAATACTTCAATTGTGATTTTTTTCTACTGAGACAGTGACTTGGGGACCTCTGGTTGATTTGGGATGGAATGACCCCCTATGCAACTAACATAGTGAGTAGATAGGGCCTCTGGTCTCTTTTGATGAAAATTTGTGTTCTGATGTATATTTTAATCTGCCAGAGACTGGAGGGGTCGCAATTCATGCTGAGGATTCAAATAATTCACAACTCTTTCTTTTCCTCTCCCAAGATATGTGTCAATATTAATCCAGATTTGATAAATTCCTTTTCATTCTCTGAAGGTAGGAGTAGCACTCTCTCTTTTTTATTCAATTTCAAAATATATTTATTCACTAAATAACTAATGAATTAATACATTTTGCAGTTGTATTCCCAAAGAAAATGGAAGGCGGATGGAGACTTAGCCCCAATTTACAATGCCGAACAACTTTTAATTGAAAAGTTAATGATATAAGGAAGGCCTTTCATTTACCATGTACAAGTTGATTAAATATATTAATTCACGTCTCTGTCTGCTGCAGTGATGCAGTGTCCCTGGGTATGGAGGTCTTCAGCTTTTGCTAATTACAATTCACACTTCCCTGAAGATGTATGTGTATGTTAGTGTGAGTGCTAGTGGGCTTGAAAGTATGTATACAGGTGCATGTTTGTGTTTGTGTGAGTGTGTGTGCGTGTGTGGGTGTGTGTCTGCGCATGCATGTATACATGTGTGTTAGCTTGTTTGTATACATTCCTGAATGCACATTTGGTGTGTTTGTGTGTGTACACATGCCTACATTGACTACATGTGTGGTGTTTACTTGTGTGTGTGTGTGTGTGTGTGTGTGTGGGGGGGGTCCTCATATTTTTATGGGTAGGGATTTTCAGTTTTCACTATTGCAAGGCAAAAATTAGTAATCTCTAATCCCACCCAAGTCTTAAAAAAAAGAGCTTAATTGGTTTATTTATAGCCATAACCAGCAACGATTAGCCAATAGAGAGCGCTAGGGCGCCACCCTCCCTGGTGGAGAGTGTTTTTCTGAATTTTTTATTTAAAAAAACTAACATTAGAGATGATTGACTATTTAATTCACCTCCGCCAAGGAGGTGTATGTTTTCGCTGGTGTGTGTTTGTCTGTTTGTTAGAAGGATATCTCAAAAACGGCCTTATAGATTTTAACCAAACTTTGCTGGATGTTAGAGTAGCACAAGAGGAACAAGTGATTAGATTTTGGCATATCTGCACCAAAGGACAGCTGAGATATAGGCCAAAGTAAAAATCCAGCTATGCTGCCAGAGATTTCAAGTCCTCCCAATGGGCCGGATTTCCAATCAGCGTGCTTTTGGGTTTTGCTGCCACCTGGCGGTGGAATGCAACAATACCCTACATCAGCCAATGAAAATAACTAATGCACAGAGTTGCCTTGGCATGGCGGCGGAGGTGCTGCGCTCTTTGAGTGCTTTCTAGTTATGCCTGTGTTTAAAATTAAAAATTAATTAAAAAAAAAATGAATATTGTATAAAACAAAAATAAAAATAAAAAAATCCTCGGGGCTACAGCCTCCAATGCCCTGGGTGGGCGATGTTACTATTTGTCACTGAATTTTTATTTGTCATAAAGCCACTGTGACTACTGCTTGTAATTTTTTTTTCTCGTCACGGATGGATTGTATTTGTCAATGATGAAAATGCGATTAGACAAAACCAAGCGCCGAATCACCAGCAGATTAAACGGGCCTCAGCGCGAAAGGACTGATTCTGGGAACAAAAAGGTTTTTTTATTTCGCACACTTTATTTTCGTTTATTAATTTCCCTTTATTGCCCTGAGCCTTACATTAGCTGTTTTGTATTCTACTGTTGTTATTACTTTGTGTGAATACAAGTGGCCATACAACATTCAATCCCTTCCTGTCAGACTCTTTATTGATGTTCAAATCACTGATATTATCGATAGCTAAACTGTACTCTATTACTAATTCATATAAAGGGTTACACATAGTTTTCTCATGTTATTTTTTTAATTCCTCACATGCTAAACCATTCCATATGGTTTGAAGTTCATTTCAAAGAAATTCTTTCGATGTTAAAACAGATTTGCTCAATCGGAGTAAGGTCTGGACTTTGAGCAGGCATAGTCATAACTTTAATGTCACCAGATGTTTCTTTCTGGAGGAGATAATTCTTGCACAACTTAGAAGCATGTTTTGGGTCATTTTCTTTTTGAAAATTAAATTTCCGACCAATCATTCTCTTTCTAGATGACAATGCATGCTTCACAAGCATGCTGCGATACTTCTTTTGATCCATGATTCCATCGATTTTCATGAGATCATGGGCTCCTTTCCAGCACTCAACCCCAAACCATAATATTGCCACCTCCATGTTTTCTTGAAGGGGTTAAATAGTTATTTTTGAAATGTTCTCCAACTCTACAGCACACATAAGTTCTGCGTTTGGATGAAAAAATTTCGAATTTTAATTTATCGGTAAGGACTTGTTCCTAGTCTGTTGGTGTCCAATCCTTGACTTGGCAACAGTGGCGGTGCCAGGACTGGGAATTGGGGGCACACAGAACATCCCTTTAGTACAATTAGTCTTGGCTAGATCTCAATCATTTTCCTTCATTGACGTGCTTTCCAACTGTAGTAATAAGCCATTGACAATTGAAGACACGGCTTCTCCCCCAATACGATCTAATGCCATCCTGACACTTGCACAATTTTTGTTCCTGCAATGCCACGCAATGCATCATGGCAATGACTAAAGTCTTTGGTAACGAGTGTGAGGAGTGTGTGAAGGGTGCGGGGGTGCCTGCCATGTCGTAGAGAGAATTTTGAAATGTTCAAAAATTCGGCACGCATTCAGCACAGAATGATCATGCCATGTGCGTGCCACTTCCGTGAAACATGCATGAACACTACGCGAACTCTGCACGAACACTGCCGACGGTGCGTGTCAATGAGTGTCAATGCGTGCCATGTTAGGGTGTTGTCACGAGTTGTGCACGTGATCATGGCACGCCCAGCTCACGCATAGTTCACGCACGTCACAAACCGTTCGCGCATGGCAGGAACTTCTCACGAAGTGTTCACGCATTGTTCGTGCAGTGCGTAACTTATGCGTGTACACTGCGCGAACAGGGTGCAAACAAGGCTCCGCTGCGTACCACCGAAATGGCACGCCTTGCCACGACGCATTCCGCGGCATTGCGGGTAAAAAAATCGTGCAAGTGTCAGGGTGGCATAAGAGCAACAAAATAATGGGCTAAATTCAGTACAGAAAAATAATTTACTTATTAATAGGCCTATACTTTATGGAAGAAAAAACTGCTCTGAAACTTCTGTACTATCTTTCACGCAAATCAGGTGATTTAACTTGCGCCTCATAGTTTAAAAACTGAAGAAGTTCCATGCATAAAGTCTTCAATTCCATGTGAGAATCTCTTTAATTTGCAATGATTGAAAAATGACTGATCTGCGTTCCAATGAAATATTGCTTTTCACACTAGGTACAGCGTGCGTTGATTTTAAAGTAGGGCTCGGCAATTAAATATAAAAAGCGTGAAACTCACCTCGTGCCTGAGAGTTGACAGGTATGCAGTTTTGAATAACGTTGATTTAAATGCACCAAATACGCGTCCAAATGAATGACTGTCGTCTTATCTAAATGGGGAAAACTAGCAGCACCTTCT
Organism: Gymnothorax javanicus; assembly: GCA_029692085.1. NCBI lineage: Eukaryota > Metazoa > Chordata > Actinopteri > Anguilliformes > Muraenidae > Gymnothorax > Gymnothorax javanicus. The sequence goes on from CM056194.1 coordinate 74,403,957, forward strand.
AGTGTGGAGTACTCTCGGAGTGAATCTATTGTTAATTATGAAAATGACTGAGAACAAGTCAGGACTAAATTGTTTTAAAGGGATGTTCTGTGATTCCCCCCAATTCCCAGTTATGGCGCCCCCACTGCTTGGCAAACTCAAGTCTTGTTTTGATGTTGCCAGCTCTTGGCAGCAACACTAACAATAAAACCATTTTCACACAGGCGTCTGGAAGTAGAAAATCTTGATACTTTAATCTCTTTATTTCTGGTGCTATTAATATCATCATGGAGTTGTTGTGCTATCAACTGCCGATTTTTCTTTTTTTTTTTTTTTACTTGTCATACACAGATAATAAACATCAGAGGCTCTTAACTTCCATTTTGCACCTTTATTGCCACTAGTTTTCAACAAAACGGTCTCTTTGAAACACTTGATGGTGTTTCTGACAGTGCCATGGCAGCATTTAACGTCTTCAGCATCATGTAAGGCCACAATGCAGCCACAAACATACTCAGAGAGCTCCTTCCACCTTGCCATTGTGTTAAAACTGTGACACTGCTCAAAGTTCATGTCACCTCATATACTGGTACGACTGACCATCAGAGGTAATTTTGCAGAATAATGTTGCCTCAAACTAATTTAAAAAAATTTTTTTAGCATCAAATAGTCATGGAAAGCCTTCAAACATGCATTCAGGCTATGGCAGAGTCAAAAAAAAAAAAGTTTGCGATACCTTCCGATTGTTATAAAAAATTGATGTTTTCATTGTTTTTGTTTATTACCAGAAGTCTCATACTCTAAGAAGTGTGCCAGGACTCATTGAGTGTTGTAGACGGCATTTGTCCGTTCATATCATATCAGGTGAGTTTGGGCGCCTCTAGTGGTGAATCTGGAAACTGTCAGGGGAGGCGATCATGTTTGAATCAAATCGCCGCAGCTCTCCACGAATGCAGCGCAGGCTGTCCACAAACCAGCTATAAGGAGCATGGAATCATGGGATTTTTTTCTTAAAGTAAATAATTTCATCTAAAAGATGACTAATAACACCTAACAAAGTATGTGGACTTTAATAGATTAAAATATTAAAATTACACAAAACAGGCCATCATACTTATATAACCGAAGTCCATGTCTCTATGTTTATCTGATTCGAGTTTTTAAGCAAACCAGCATAAATATATCTCCCACAATGCAGCGTGTTTTATGTTAACAAAGCCATCAGGAATTACCGACAATTAACAAATTTCTCCGACGGTGGGCTTCTCTGCACAAAGTGACGAATTTAGTGAATTTACCGCATAGATCATGTGATCAGACATCATGTGTTATGCTTGGCTGCAGGTCCCCATTGCCATCTACCATATCTAAGTTACCGTTGTTCACTTCTAGGAGTAATAGACTTCTGTTATTACCCATATTTTCCCCTCAATATACTTGTGGGAATGATTTTTTTTTGTTCTCATTGCTTACAATAGTATTTTTCAGTACATTTTCACCAAAATTTTTGGAGAAGTAATATATTAGGACCCCTTTTAGACGAAAGTGGTGGAATATAATCATTACTGCACACTACTGTATATTGTTAGCTGTCTGTTTTTGTGTAAAAATGAATTAATTGTTTATTACTGGAATTAAATAATTAACAACTATTCCACAAAGCGCTGGTATCCTCCCGTTTGTGTTGAACCGTAGTGGGATGTTAACTGAAAACTGAGTATGTCACAGCACTGCCCCACCTAGAATATTTTTCACCAGCCGCCACTGGCCATCACAGCACTGCCCCACCTATAATATTTTTCACCAGCCGCCACTGGCCGTTACTTTCAGCACTTGATTACTAATTTTAAAATACGATTTTCATTATAGGAAAGCTGGGATTTTGACACCAGTTATCTTGAAAGCTGGAAAGATATAACCTCTCATGAAAAAAAAGATCATTTCTTCCTGGCGAACCCGACTCACGGTCATTCAACAGATAAAATGAGATGGCACAATATTGCAAAAATGAGTCCATGTGTTCACTTGCCTGCAGATTAAGAGTTTGCGGTACTTCCAGTGAAATAACAATGGCTATAAAATTTAAAATGGGACAGGCTTCACTGGGTACCTGATAAGTCTGTTCCACTCTCTGCAGACAAAGATGTGCTTTGTTTGGCATAAATATTAAAATGTAACTGCAAAATTCTGCCGCCAGAAAGCAAAAAATGCCCCAGCCATAAATATGATCAGGGAGTTAGATAAGTGGTCTTTGGCAGGTAGATGGGGACTGGAATAATCCACATCGACTACAGCATTTCATCCTGACGCAAACCAGGGAAACCTGCGAGTGTTGAATTTAGAAAAGCCCTGTCATCACATCACCAAGCACATGAAACTTGGGCAAGAGACCTGACAAAACTGACTTAGATTAAAGGAAGCAGTTGTGCTGGTGCATAATTGATATGGCCTATATGTACGGTGGTCTGCAAATCAAAATTCTAGAAGTGGTTTGAGCTAGAAATGAATATACTGTGGCCCAGGGATTCTAAATGAGCCATTTGATCAATATTTGTTAACTTTCTCCAGATGTGAGCCAAATGAGAGCCTGCTGGAAGTGAGAGGCAGAGTGTTGCATACCAGAGTAACACCACAGCAAGCAGCATGAACATAATAGAAAATCTCAAATGAAAACCAGCTCGGTCATACTTTAGATTAAGTTTTACTCATAAAGGCTTTATACAGCATGTGTAATGCCTTCATAAATAAAATATAATGCCTTCATAAATCATACGTAAGCAAATGTCATGCTTCGTAAAGGGTGGAATATCATAACCTTATTCAGCATGTGATGCCAGATGTGACAATGGCAATGTCACTTAGCTGACAATGTCACCGTTTATAGTATTAAGCCACTAGCTAAGTGACCTATTTTAGTCTCTATTTGTTGTGGAGATCCTAAGGTTTCCATTGATACCAAATATGTACTGCTGGATAACAGGGAAATGTGTATGAAATGATGAACAAGATCCAAGATTAAGGCTAAAACACATCAATCACTTAATAATATATGAAAATGACACTGAATAGAACATGTTTTTTATTTTTATATTATGTTAAAAACTGCCTTTATGTTTCTAATTACATCTCTTGTTGTATGCCATATTATGTCAATATGTCTTGTGTCAGTTTTTCTATTATGTATCTTATCTATGTTTTATTGAATGATGAACGTGTTTTAGCCTTAATTTGCTGACAGTGATTCAGAATGATGTCACTGGCCTAACTGCCTATATATACCTGTCTACGGGTCATGAAAGTCCTTTGCCTGATGAAGACCCTCTTGGGTTGAAACGTTGCCTAACTAGTCAACAACGTATTGGGAGCTATTACTCGGTGTGTGGACATTGCTTTTTGCTTTCAGAATTCCAGTTTGCACCATTTTTATTTAGGGTTTACAATTACATGGAAAAACTAAAGTGGTGGGGGGCGAGAGAGAGAGAGACAGAGAGAGAAAAGAAAAAAGAAAAACACTAGCAACTTTGCTCTTCACCCTCATGGGATCCAGCAAAATTGGTAAAGCTAAAATAATTAGCGCAAAATAAACTAAACAAGTTGCTTCACAGAATGATATTTTCTCTCAAGAAGCATCTCTCCGTCCTTTTGGGTCGCCGGCCTGAGACGCTCATTGTAAAGAGAGCCATTTATGGTCTCAGGGCTGATTCGTTCACACAGCCCAGATGTGCCCCACCTTAACTAGTCAGCAGATCACCCCACCTCTTCTTTGCAGACCAAACCTTTTAGTACAGGTGTATAATGTTACAATTGCATAGCATTTTTGAAGGTTTATGTTTGAGTTTTTCCCCTTTATCACCTTTTTTTATAGTCACGCGTATTAATAGCTTTCTACAATAATTGGTAATTACCCGGAGGGACCAAAGGTTTATTGTTTTCCAGCTGGTGTCAAATGTCTCTCTACATATTACAGTTTAAATTGGATCTGTTATGGCGTTTTAATGAGTACTGAAGGGGGGGGATCATGAATTTATAAACATGCGAAAGAGCCAGTCTTTTTCCGTGGCTAGCCCAGAACACGCAGATCAATCTAATGACACAAAGGGGCCATTTTTAAATAGCTTCATATCTGAGCCATCTACAAGCTGCAAATATAATTTGGTTCTATTACTGCCTCAAAAACATTAATATGTTAAGGCATCAAGTGGATCGTTTATAGCCCCGGGCCAAGCAAAGAAGTGGAAAATTTTATTTCCACACTTATCAAATAAATCGAATAAGTATAAAACAAAGGCCTTTGGGTGGGTACTGCTGCCAGTTTCTACACTTGGGATAAAACTCTTTCCTAAGTCATTTATCTGACTTATGGCCAATCTGAATCACACTGTTCACAGAAGCAATCAGTCTTATGGACGAAAGACCAAAAAAATCCCTGTCAGTTTTTGCCTAGCACTTGGAAATTTGCCAAATTAAACCCCAGGAATCAAGTCTAAATAACACCTTCTTAAGCGTTGCCCAGCACCCATATAAAGCCTGATTCAAAATTAAACCACCCATTCAGAAATTCAGAATACATCCCCGATGACCGTCATATTCTGTTTGCTGTGATGTGCTGGCATAGTTCTTTATGACGCACGTATGATTTTCTGTTAATGACTGAACTTCTTTATGACAAGATAATTATTTTATGTAAATGACAGAACTGTGCATTACCTTTATAGTGTGTAGTGCACGTATCAGCATTCTTTAGAAATGTACAGCTGTTTGATATGCGACACCTGACTGTTTACAGAATCTTCCCTTGCTTCGGTGTGGGTTTAAGGGCTGAATCATTGAGCTCACTCATCTGCTACCAATCTGTTCATACTTGCCTTTTGGTTTCCAACGGGGACCCTCTGAAACACTATGGGGTGCATCCAAGCCTACAGTCCTGCTCTGCTCTCTCATTGCACGCACTGCTTCAGCATACAAATTGAAGTGGTAGTGGAGATTAATTGCCAAGATGCTGGGCTTGCAACTTCAATTCCCAATAGTGTTTACACTAAAAATAAAGTAAGAGATATGAGCTATCCCACGTATTTGAATTAGCCTGTGGAGGTTTGAACTTTTGAGGTTTATTGCAGCATTCTGTCAAATTCAGTACATTCTTTAAGAAACTTTAAGGAGTTTGTCTGCTTCTCAGTAGAATTCATGATTAAAGGAAAGGAAAAGATTTTGGAAAATATGTCACAATAGTAACACATCTCTATGAACTACACAATACATGATCTTCGGCCCTAACTTTTAAATGTATTTTATGTCGATAAACATTAATACAGAGACCTTCACTGTTCTTTCATTAGCACCCATGGTAGCCATCCCAAGGCAGAAATGTTAGGATTGGATGTCAAAATTTTGACTGTTTTCAGAATTAATAATAAATATCCTCACTTAGGGTGGCATGGTGGTGTATGTGATAGCACAGCTGCCTCACAGCAGGAAGGTCAAATCCAGCCAGCCTTTCTGTGTGTCGTTTTCATGTTCTCTTTGTGTACCTCTAGTACTCTGGTTTCCTCCCACAGTCCGAACACCTGCCTTTTACCAATAGTTGGTTGGAACAGGCTCTAGCTCCCATGGAACCCTGATACGGAAGATTTAGTTTACATACAGTAATTATGGTCACTGTAGGTCATTGCATAAAAACGACTGTCTGATCATCTGATTAAAAATTATAGCGCACATGTGAGTGCGCTCACATGCACACAAATTCGCAGAAACATTTGGAAATATTGCATCAACAAGCAGAATGTACTTTCAGAGCTGAGATACCAATATGTCAGTTCATTTGTGGAGAATTTCTTTGCTATGTTTACTCATGGCATTAACATGTTTAAAATGAATGAAAACTGGAAGGAAACTTTCCTTGGATTCCTTTTATTTTTTTTTTTTTTTCTCAGGGGAGAGAAATGTTTAAAGCCAGTCATACTATACAAGAGAACTGGGTGTCCTTGTGAACTCAGGAGTCGAAGATAGTAGTTCAAGTGGCAGTTAGCTGTTTGTGACTCATCTTACTGCCGCAATATTAATACTTAAGTAGCGTTAATATGACCAGTGTGTCTCCAGAGGGTTATTTGAGATGATATAATGACGCCTCTGGTGAATCAGAGGTTAGGAATGGTGTATGAATAAGATTGCTCGAGTATGAATAAGATTGCCTTTATTGTAGGCACAACTATACCTTGTAAGGTTCAAAGTGGATGCCTGTTTCTTGCGTTCATTCACCACCAGACTGCAGAGTTCATGATATTAAAGGTATGATGATGAAGCGTGTTAAAGTTAGTGTTTGTCCTTTTAGGTGGTGGTGATTCAATATGCACTAAGGCCTTACAGGCTCCAGAGCATGTAAAGGGTACAGCAAACAGTTTCAATAAAATACTTGTATTTCACTTCACCCCAGCCAATATTTAAACCAGAGATTAAATGGGTTCTTGCATATTCACAGTATGTCACGTATGACAGAAATTTGTTTTTCAATTTTAATTTTTGCCAAAGCTAGTCCTGTTTCAGCAAGTTTCATGAATTCTGGATGTGCATGAAGCAATGAACCATCAACTGCTGACTTGTTTCAACAAATGCAAACAATTTCTTCACTTCATATAGACTCACTAACCAGCCCAGGATTAATGGATCATTCTCTGGTGCATATAAGTCAGTAATATGTATTTGGTGAAGGTGAGTCATTTTTGACCGTACAGATATTGCATGCAAGCAGAGGCCCTGTATGCTCAGAATTGCCTCCTGCTATTCTTGACATTCGGCTTAAGTTCTTATGGATCACATACTGCATACTTCATGCTAATTTTGGCCACATTAAGTATCTGAGTAGTAAGTTGTTGGCTATTCCACAGTGTAATCAACACAGGAGCTAAGAACTGTCTGTAACGTACAGCAAGGTCACCTTGAATGCATCCTGTCTTTCTTCCTGTGTAGGAGCCAACTGATCACAGGTAGCACCTCTGTTGGACTAGTTTGCCTTTTTCATAAGCTGGATGTGAAAATGGGGGGGGTGTTGGTGGTCTGTTCTCAGTTTTCCTGCCTGATACACACTGCCAGCTGCATAGGCTACCTTCTACTTTTCTACGTTACTGTGTACTGTTTTTTTTTTCCCGTTTTTGTATGAAATACGGATTACTGAGCCAAGGGGTGTTATTTTTCTTCTTTAACTGTACCTTTATAATTAATTTGCCTGGATCAGAGTAAAGCAGCAAGTTTCCTGTAGGACTCCCCCTCTTCTTTGTGATTGACTCAGAAGTTAGGGAAGATCTTATTAAGTTTGATTGGTCTATTCTCCATAGGTATTTGCTGACCATGTCCTGGTGGGCCACTCCTGTCCAATTTATGTCATATGCAATCCATATATATTTGTTTGCCTGCTTAGGCTTTTTGTGTTCTTTCTATAGTAATAAACATACCCTTTGTGGCAACTTACGATTCCACTGTTATTACTTTGGGCCGACATCGATTGTAATATTGGAATTGACCCACCTCTCCCCACATTGGCTTCCAGCCAGTCAGAAGCATGCAACAAGGAGATGGATAGAGGCCTATTAAAAACCAGAGCTTGCTGAACACATGTCACCTCAGCACGGAGGGACCAGCTTAAGGGCACCCTGTCCTTCCCAGACTCAAAGAACATTCTGGATCCCGCAGAGAGGAGTAAATGCTTTTGAAATGTCAGCGCCGCTACAGGTGCTAGACCTGATACAGCAAATGGAGAAAAAAAAATTTATAAATAAAAAATGTTGGGGCCCACAATGTAATCCTCATCCTTTGGAGCTGCTAATTGGTTTGTCCATGTCAGTGTCAGAAATGCCCGTGTGATACTAGCAGACCAGCTGTATGTTTCTGACAGAGAAAATTAATATGCGGCAGAGATTCAGTCAACATTGGTCCTGAATGTGAGAATTAGTGATTTCCAATGCAAACAGATGGGTGACTGCTGTGGAATGAATGCTTGTAATTATCTCTTCATCGAAATATGTACTCATTTAAGTCACTGTCAGTCAAAAAAAAAGATCCTTACCGATTCCTGGATTTTCACGCTGCTATACATGAAGGCATTATTAAATAGCAAGCTTATTGGATCTATTTCTCAATATTTTTTTCTGCTTCTCAATGCAACCTAAAACTTAATTTTTGCGAGGCAAAAATAAAGTCTGCAGCATGAACATTTGAATAATGTTGCATTTCAGAAAGGATTTCAGATATGCAAATACAGATTCAGTTGAGTAAATTTAGGTGTGTGTGTGTCCACAGCAATGTATGGTTGCTGATCAAATACGCAGCAACACTAGCTAAAAAATACCTGCCAAGATTTACCTGTCATTTGGCGGGAGAAAAATAGCCATTGGAATATTTAAGGCAGGAAAATCCATGAGCGTAGTCAGTACACTTTGGGATTTACTACAACGTGGTTAGAATCCTTTTCTCTAGTGTCTGCCGGCGTAGATTAGCACTAGGGAACTTTTTGTTTTGAGAAATAGTTTAGTCTACAAACATTATACGTCCTATAGCTGTTATATTCTGTTGATTTTAAGGAAACTAAATCTGCTGGCCTTAAAAATGTATGCTTGATGCAATTAGCCCAGTCCATGCAGAACAACAGAAGCTTGAAGGCCAGGTATTTCAAATTTCTCCATCCAAGGAATGACAAATGGGTGGTGGTGGTGGGGGGTGCAGTTAGGAGGAGGGATGACTAATGTTGAGGTAGCAGAAGAAGCCTCATACTAATTAAACTCGAATTAGCCCAGGAGGGCTAAGGCTAATGCTCAGCCCCCATGGATTCCTGGGCATATTCCAGCTGACTGATAACATGCAGGAAGCCGAGGCTTAAATCTGTCCCCAGTGGAGCATGGCCAGTTCTCACAAGGAGAACCTTTTAAGGTCTAAAGCTAAGCCACCCAAAAGCTTTGTTTGCTGATCACTTCAACCGGCAGAGTCAAGTTTATTAAACTGCTCCAATAGCTGAAATAATTGACTCTGAAAACATGAAGTGTGGCCCCTTTTGTTAAGCAGCAGGCGATGCCGTATGAAGCGGAAACCTTGAACCCTCAAGGTCTTTTGCCTGGAAGCACTAAGCATTCTCTCGCTTATAGATAACTTGTACAATCAGCCCTTGAGTTGAATTCAGGGACGGTGAGATAAAATATATCACCTGCTGCTTGGCTGATGGAAAATCAACATTTAATCACCATTTCTGTGCTCTACTAGGAAGATGATTATCAGCAGGAGAAGGTAGCCCATCATTTATGCTGGAGTACTGGCTTATACATACCCATACATTATTTCTGTTCCGGGGAAAATTGTCAGGCAGCCACAGATAATAGGAAATTGTGTAATAAAAATGAGGAACAATCACGGGAGAACCAAAATAATAAATACAGCATGAAGTAGGAATGACTTTGAATGTAGGTTACAACTGGTGTTATAAACCAAGTTTTCTGCTTTAAAACTCCAAAATAACATTGCAAATGGAAAAGAAAACATTATCCATAATGTTTTCAAAGTTATAGAATGAAAAATAACCAACAAAATTCAAACTAATTAAACTGAATAAAAACAATTATTGGGCAGAGAAATAAAGCAGGTGAGCCCACAATAAACGCCAGAGGTTAATTGCAAAGTAAATATTTAAAGAAGTGTTTTTCAGTCTTAATTTAATACCTGTAATGTCATAATGTGCTTGCAAGCAGCGCAGTCATAATTATGCAACTACTAAACATTACAGTTATGACAGAAGCAGGTCTTCACAGACAGCTCATTTGCATTTAGCTATTTTTCTAACAGAGCTGTTATGTCGCAAAGAATTTTTATGCACTATTTTTTGAGTGCAAAATGACTGGAGTATGCCATTTTCCCCATTACCTTTGATTCAAATCATCTGCTGAACAAGTGTATAATAATATATACATAATTTTAGGAGACCAATAATGCCCAATTGAAGAGTTGTTGGCTCAAGGCCCAAGTAAGGCCTGAGATTCTTATTTGATCTGGAGAGATGAGGTTGGGAGGAACTGTGTTCCTCCAGGGGCTTTACCCATTTCTCAGTAGCCCTCCTCACTTGCAAGAGTTCTATCAGGCACATCTTCCTGGGCTTCCTGGTTAAATATAGGCTGAAAAAAAAAAAAAAAAAAAAAAAAATGTAAACACTTTTTAAGGTGACAGAACCTATCGCAATTTCAGAATAGTGATACATGGGGCGTAGCTTGGAAGGTTGAGGCAGACAACTTGAGATATGCCCTCATTCTTATAGACACTGCCATGGATATCTGTCACTGCCCTGCCCCCCAGTAATGTGGACTATTTAGACTCTCTGCTCAAGCCCTGCTGCAAAATCATGCCTCTGCCTGCTGCTGCTCTGCATCATTCTTTGCCGCTACTAGTAGCGTTGTTTGCTGCTGCATCACTCTTGCCTGCTGCTGATTAACATCCAACCTCCATCCCAACAACCACCTGCAGGCTCTGAAGTTTCCCAAGGTAGGAAAGGGGATATACTATTGCTTCCTGCTCTCTTCTCCTCAAGTTAAGTATTCCACAGGGTGTGAAGGGTCAGAGCCTAAACACCAAACATCATTGTTTCTACCTGTTAATACTTCACTTAACTGTTCACATGTGGCTGACTGAGTTGATCTTGTTGAAGTCAGATTTCATAAAATACTATATTATTAGAACATTGCCCTTTCTATCAAGTTTAGCTCTGTTTTGTTTTCAGGGTTATATAGCCTACATATTTAGTAATAATGGCTATGTTAGAATCTTTGTTGCTATGTAGCTTATGTTTCAGTTTTTTGGGGAAATGTGTGTGCTAAGGGAGTTGGGGGTGTGTAAAATCACAGTATGCACATTAAGTGACTAGACTGCACCACTGAGTGTAATGCTATTTTCATAAGATCAAAACAATGGAAAAACAAATGAATTAATAAATAAGCAATTCCAACCAAGCAATTTACTCTAGGTTCAAATTACAAGGCAGTAAGGAATGGGGTTTGAGCCCCCGTAAATGATGACTGAACCCCACTGAAACAGACAAAAATCAATAATTACCCAAGAAAACCACATATTTATTTTCTTTTAAATAGGAACAACATACATTAAGAATAATGAACGAAAATCATTGGTTGGTTGTCATTCACTGAGTATAATTCCCAGACACAACATAAGGGGTGCTGTGTGTTTGCAGCAGCTACACTCCTCTTCAGATGTCAAAAGCCAAGTAAGAAAGCTTGTTTTAGAATATGGCCTCATGAAGGAAAATAAATAGCCAAATCTAACACTATGAACACAATACAACTTTGTCTCCTGAAAAGTTGGGACGCTGAGTAAAATGAAAATTAAAACAGAATGCAATGATTTACAAATCATGTAAACCAGGTCATGTCATGTGAAAATGTTTAATTTAAAACAGTACAAAGAAACCATATCAAATGTCACAACTGAGAAATTGTATTACAGTTTGAAAAGTATCTATAAAATATCCATCTATATTATAAATTTGATGTCACTTTTTTACTATTTTCAATAAAAAATCTGGTTTAAATGATTGCACTTAGCTTTAATTTACATTTGACCAAGGGTCCCAAAATTTCTGGAAATCAGGAAATTTTAGTGGTTGCCCGATTTAAATGAAAAATATTGAGAAAACAGATCTGAGCCAAGTTCAGGTTTGTTAAGGTAGCCAAAAGCGATAAATGATTCCGAAGCAAATGAACACCTTCGATCTACGTGAACCAAACACCAAACCGAGGAACGAAGACCTTAGCAAGGCCGCAGACAACTTGCACTCAGTAGCAGAGGGGACAAATGGAAAATCATGTACCTGATGAGGAATCCATGGTCATTTTAATTTCAGTGGCTCGCAATGGTCATAAACTTGATCTTCAAGAGTCAGACCCAACATAAACGCGTTCCACAGCCAGTTGATATCCCAACGATTTCTGACGAGATGAATTTATAACGTCCACCTTTGGTTTGTGGCTGACTCGTTGAAACTTGAAAGCATTCAATCATCTTAACTTGCAGGATGTGTTGTCAAAGGTCTAAGGGAATATATATACTGAACAACAAAAGAAACGCTAGTTAATTAAAGGCAGACTGGAAAATACGTTTGCGCGTAATTATTTTAGAAAACCAAATTTATTAATAGCGAGTGCACATTTACACTCGTTTCATCAAACTTTTTTTTTGTTTTGTGGTCACTTTGACTGAGTGACCATAAGAGTACATTAACTAACTAGCTAACTTGCGTTTCTTTTGTTGCTCAGTATAGAGGGATTATTTGTTTATCAACATGGCGGATGCGTGCGCAACTTGACTGCAGAAAGAGTGGCCACTTTAAACTGATTGACAGGTTGTCATGGTTATCTTGCAGTTGCAATGTTAGCTAGCTACGGATGTTGTCAGCGTACTACAACAGTTTATCACTGAGTGATAAAACAAGTTATGCTGCTAAATTAACATTAGTGAATGGGATACATCTTAACACGTTGACTGCCAACTACAAGATTACTCATAATGGCGGGTCAGGGCCAACGCTAGACCTGAAAATTCGGGGGCAATTATCCATCCCTTTATTGGCAACAATTAGTCCTGGCTAATTCTAGATGGTTTTCCTATATTAACATGTTTTCCAATTCAAGAATAATCAAGTGGCGATTGAAGACATGGCTTCTCTCCCCCATGCGATCTGACAGCAAATAATGGGCTACATTCAGTACAGAAAAATAATTTAATTATAATTAGGTCTATGCTCCGGCGCTCGGCGACGGCATTTCAGAACTCTTCAGCAAATTAAGGTAATTCTGGTGACAAGTATACGTGGTTTCCTCCGTTTACATTTTCCAATCGGACAGCTGTCTATTTTTTACAGCAAGTTTTGTGACCGTGCTGCAAAAACAGGTGTAGGTACTTGTCGCCGAAATTACCTTCATTTGCAAAAGAGTTCTGAAATAATATAAATATGTATAAAGTCTGGGCCATTGTGAACAAGAAAAGCAACTGCATCCTGACCGATAACTGCACCTGTATGGCTGGGTATGTAATTTAGAATAATATAACGCTACAAATTAATCTTAGCTTCCTTTGTACTTGTTGTACACATTTGCTTTCCCCCCCTCTCATATCACTATCTTTTTGAGCTGCTGTAACGATGAAATTTCCCCACTGTGGGATCAATAAAAGTTTATCTTATCTTATCTTATCTTTCCATTGCTATGTAACCTCGTCTTCAGTCACTGTTGTTATTGTAGTTAACATTTCACAACTCATTTGCTGCAATTATACAGCTGTGCCTACGGGCATATCTAGCTTTATCACCATTCAAACCAATGAGTCTAACATATTATATTGCTTGAAATTAATACCAATGTTCTTTTTTCTCTCAGCTTGGGGTCATGCTGTAGGCATGCTGCAGCACTGATGCTCAAAGTCTGTAAAACTTGCACGTTTAAGACATGGTCGCGGCTCTTCCTGCTCTCTTTCTGCAGTCGACATGCGCAGTAGAGCGGGTGACGTATGTAGTGACGTAGACTGATAATCCCTCTATAAAATGACTATGAATCACTGTTTTTTTTTGGGGGTGGGGGGGGGTGAGGTATTTCCCCAATTATTCCCCAACCAGAACACAGTTGAACCGCTGAGTCAACCAGGAGCGACTTGCTCCCATCGACTCAAGAGCAGGATGTTGTGATTCTTCCAACTCACGTTGAAGACTGGTTCTCACTTCTTTACACATATCACTGTACAGTGCAGTCACTGCCAGTGACATCAAGCAGATTCCGCAGCCAGCATATATTAGGCTTGTACATTTACAAGCAACCGGGAGTGGTCCACACTCAAAAAAATGAAACCCTGTTAAATGTTAGATTTACTTAATAACGTTATGTCAACTGGTTCCACAAAACTGAGTTAAGTACATTCCACTCAATGCAATTAATTAAACTGGCCAAAAATGTTAGAAGTCAAATAAAGGTTACGCAAAGCTATTGTGCTGACATAGCATTATTAAGTAAATCTAACATTTCATAGGGTTTCATTTTTTTGAGTGCATAAAGTGGGATGAGACCAACAAAGTTTACTGGCTTTACTCCTGTTATCCCCGCTGAGACAGCCACCAAAGGCTGCAAGTTTTCACTGTCATTTCATTAATTGAATGTAGGACTAGCGTAAATACAGTGAATGTCAAGTTTTCAGAGGCTGTGTAACATGACTGGCATGAGCTGCTGGTTGGTATGTGTTTGCACTTTCTGTGCAGTGTCATGACTATCATAATGTTCTCTCGCCTGGTATTAAGACCATATTTTTGTGTCTTGCAAAGGCATGATGCCATGAAATTGACTACTGGTGAAATGAATTGAGCTTTACAACTGATATACAAGTAGCCTATAAGCTGGCTTCTGTTATATGATAATACAAAACAACAGACATGATAAAGCCAGACTAAATAAGTTCTGATTTGGCATTTGTTTATGCAGCTATATGATGAATACTGCTATATTCTGGCGGATGATATTAAGGCTGTTCCAAATCGATATAAGAAATACACATTTATATAAAAGTAATGCACCTTTACAACTAGCATATGAAGAGTCTGTTTCCAAAATGAAATAAGTGCCAAAAATACAAAAATTGAGATGATACCATAGAGTGATGGCCCTGTGCTTCTTCCACATGGCGCAAAAAAATTTGTATTTACAAATTCATACTTTAAGGAGTATTTTCTCATGGTCAAAGTTAGTTTTTTTGGATAAAATGAAATAGGCGCCAACATAGAAAAAGCTGATTTACTCAAAATGAGTAAAATGGATATATTGCTTTTTGGAAACAAACTCCTCATGTATTCCAAATAAACACCATAAACTACCAGCAAGTCAGTGGGCCCCCCTGGGACCTTAAGTCTAATTCACACCCTGATTATACAAATAACTAAAAATTGATTCTGATATCACTGTATTGATACATGTGTAGTCAATAAGGTATTCCAATACATTATTATATTGATATTTTTAACACAGCCCTACAATTCAAATAATATGTATTTTTTCAATACCATAACTTTAGCAATAATTTTCTCAATGTGATATTTCAGATCTATTTTGAATACAAAGTCTTGTTTCACAATGCATGTAGCCACCAAATTTTACATTGTGCTTCGTATTCTAAAAAGTTGATGACAGGGAGCAGGGTCAGCACTCACTTAGGGAGCTCATACATTAATCTAGTTTTTCTCTCTCAGCATAATCAGTGGTCTTCAGAGATCTAAAAGATACAGTGGTTTCCTTATACCATTTTAATTGTTAAGCCATATCTCGGGCCAGAACTTAGTTTTACTCCGCCATCTGCATGTATTTGCAGTTTTTTTTTTTTACTTAGTTTACTTTCACCTGTCTATGAAAGTATTTCAGCGTAGAGGCATGAAAACAATGGCATTTTAGAGTGTAAGTGAGAGAAACATTGTAATGATGTACCTCCAGAGACTAATAAAAGATGACTAAAAAGGGCTCAGAGTAAACAGGTTAGGCAGAGCATTGAGTTGCACTTCTCGTAGCATGTGTATGCGAGTGTTCTATATAAGAAAGTGCATGCACAGGATCATATACTGCTTAAGTATGTGCTCACAATCAGCACTGCCCATTGTCTATATATCTATAAAAACACATTTATTGACATACATAAACTAATATGCATTAAATACAATAAAATACACCATCTATTGGCACAAATACCAAGTACTAAGTAGTTGTTAGTGGATTTTAATAGTGATATATGGGGGTAGCATATATCACTGGGGGTAGCACTGCCATAAATACTAGCTTTGTGAAGCTCACAATGAAGTATTTTTGATGAGCCTGGCTCAGATAAGGATTGATTCTATTCAAAGTGCAAGGCATTTTTCAGGGGTGCTTGTGATATTTGTCCACTCCCTGAACAGAGCTGTATGTCCTGCAGTAGCATTAGTGGTGCATTTTTAACCACATACTCAAGGCACATCTTCACAAAATAGTAAGGCCTGCTTCCCATGTACGCCAAATCTCACAGGTTTAGGAGGCTCGTCCATGCGCTGAGAAGTCAATTCTATGTATAACTCTGATGCCATTTCCATGCGCTCATCTCCTCATGTGGGTTTTCAGCACATCATAAACAAAGATGTTTCTGCACAAGTTTTACGCGCAGATTGGTGACAGCATGCAGAGAGCAGGTCACTGTCAAGGTGTGACATCATAATGCGACACCATGAGAAGGATTCCAGGGGTATTGCCCTCCATAGTGAACAATTTATACTAGCATTGGAGCTAAATTCAGCCTACACCCCAAAATTATCCAAATTATGAAAGACATTGTGGCAGGCTGAAGGAGGGACCAAGCAGGGACTTGAACCTCCAGACTCCCCGGTAATAGTCAAATGCGCTGACCACATCACCAAAGAGCCAGGCTCGTTGGCAAGATTTTATTTTTTTTATTTGTTTTTTCATTTCGGCATGATTGTACAGTCATTCCATACAATTTCAACACAACATGTATCATGACCGAAAGGCAAATCTCTTGACAAAGTCCCATCAACTCCCAGAAAAACAGTTTGATTATGGGTAAGATATCATAAAATTTATAAATCACAACAGAGCTGAGTGTTTTTACACTACGATTTAAACGTCACAACATAAAAAATCATAGACATTTATGACAGTCATGAAGAGTTTTAATCACAGTATAGCTGGTGTCTATAAACAACCCCTATTGTTTATGCCCGCTATGGTTCTGTTTAATTTATCCAATGCCATTTTGTTGGATAAGGTCATAGTTATTCAAACATGCACATTTCAGAAGATACTTAAAGTCTTTCAAATTGTCTGCCCCTCTGACCTTGTGTTCAAGTGGTTCCATGCACTGGAGGAGCCACCGATAAGGGAGTGCTCACTCCGGTCGACTTGACCCTTCTCTTCTGCAACAACATTCTGCCTCTTAGATCCTGGGTACATTCACGTTCCAAAAACAGGCATTGTATATTTCTAGGCAATTCTTTGTGGTATCCTAAATACACAATTTGCAAGGGAGTTGAATTTTATTATATCCTGCAATTTAAGAAACTTTGCCTTAATAAACAAATCGTTTGTATGAGTTCCATAGGGAACGTTATGAATAATTCTAAGGGCCTTTTTTTTTGGAGTTTAAACAATGATTCTATTGTATTATTATAAGTGTGTCCCCATACTTCAGCGCAGTAGTGTAAGTGGGGTGCTATGAGTGCTGAATAGATTATTTTAAGAGACTTGCATTTTAATAATTTTTGCATTTTCCAAAGAATAGACACGCTTTTAGCCAACTTTCTTTGAACCAAGTTTACATGTGGTTTCCAGCTTAAGAGATTATCTAACATAACTCCCATGACTTTATATTCGGCCCTTTCAATGCTGGTACCATTTACCTTTAAGTCTATGTCGTCCTTTTTAGGCCTTTTTTTTTCCCAAATATCATAAATTTGGTCTTTGTAAGATTTAATGACAATTTGTTTACATTAAACCACCAGAAGTTTAGACATTTCTTTATTAACCACTTTTGCCAACATCTTGAAATCAACCTGAGCAAAAAAATAGTCACAGGAAATAAAATTAGTTTTAGGATATCGGACACCTTAACAATGTCATTTAAAATTATGAACAACTTGGGACCTTTTTTTTCGAGCCCTGAGGAATTCCACAGGTAATGTCCAAACAATTCGAAACAGTTGCCCATCTGCACAAATTCACCCTACTTGTTAAGTAATTTTTGATCCATTTTAATGATCCCTCTTAATCCATATTTTGTAAAGTTTTTCAATCAATATATCGTGATTTATAGTGTCAAATGCTTTCTTCAGATCAATAAATATGCCTATAGAATATAGGTTTGAATCTAGTGAATCTTTAATCATTTCAATAAATTCTGTTAGGGCTAGTGCTGTCGAATGCTTTTTCCTGAACCCATACTGGCTGTCACACAGTAGTTTGTGTTTATCAATGTACTTGTCCAATCTGTCATTGAAGAGCTTTTCTAGGACCTTCATTGAGGTAAAATCGAGACAGGACGATAGTTTGAAAATCATATTTATCCCCACTTTTGTATAGAGGGATAACTTTCGCTATCTTCATTTTATCTGGAAACACTCCGCAGGAGAAGGATAGATTGCATATATGCGTAAGTGGAGTTACAATTTGCGTTAGTTAGTGTTTTCAGTAATTTCATATCTAATTGGTTTACATCAACAGATGTCTTAGCTGTACAATTTTTCAGAATTGATCTATAGGGAACAAATGCTAAGTTTTCAGCTTACATGGAAAGCAGGCCTAAGCGATATCCTCTCATCATTACATTCGCAAATACCTTATCAATCCACTGAGAATTGCTATTTTCCTCAGAAAGTGATTACATGTCAGCATAAGGAATATGAACTAGCAAAAGTTTTGAGTTACTGCTCCCTAATGCATACACATTTGTTTATTTTCTATCTTTCGGAAGCACCTTAGGAACGGAGGAAAAAAAAAGATCTTTGAAGATGTGTTGGTGCAGTCTTTCGAAGAGACACGGTGGGAGAATCAATTTTGAACCAGCACCCTCAGCACTACAATCGGGTGTCAGCGACAAAGGTTGCATTTTTCCTCTGATGTAGGCAAACAAACGATAAATCATCGATGATTGGAAAATGTGGTTGGCTCTTGCGGGGTGCTTCTCTAATGGTCGCGTTGCCGTTACTGATACGAGCAGGCAAAACTAATTTCACGGTCCCACTTGAGTAGAGTGAATGCCCTGTCATTGAATCTCTCTCATGAATGTGAGATGTCTGAGGGGATGTTTATCAGCTCAGGTTGGCTTTTATAAAAACAGTGCTTGGCAGAAATATTATTCCAGTGACTTTTATTCAAAGGTCTTGGACTGAGGTCTAGGCTTCTCCTGTACTCTGTGGAAAAAAATTCATATAAATGACAGAATTTAATGCATAAATCAGGTGGGGTGCAAAGTACAGTAGTGTGTGATGATGATTATACACCACCGCTTTCATCTAAAAGGGGTCCTAATATATTATATATTATAATTTTTTGTTGAAACTTTATTGAAGAGCACTATAATAGGCAATGAGAACAAAAAAAATCATTCCCACTAGTATATTGAGGTAAAAATATGGGTAATAAACAAAAACATTGAAAACATCAATTTTTCATAACAATTGAAAGGTGTTGGAAATTTTTTTTTTGACCCTTGCATAGCCTGAATACATGTTTGAAGGCCCATTCCATGATTACTGATGCTTAAAAATGTGTTTACACTGGTTTGAGGCAACATTATTCTGCAAAATTTCCTCTGATGGTCAGTTGATCCAGTATATAAGTTGACATGAACTTTAAGCAGCATCACAGTGTTAAGCAAGATGGCATGACGAAACAAGCTCTCTGAAATTGTTTGTGGCCGCATTTGGGCCTTACATGATGCTGAAGACATTAAATGCTGCCATGGCACTGTAAGACACACCAACAAGCATTTGAAAGAGACCATTTCGCTGAAAACTAGTGGCAGTAGAGGTGCAAAGCGGAAGTTAAGTGCCTCTGATGTTCGTTATCTGGGTTGACAAAACGATAAAATTGGTGATTGACAGCACAACTACATGGTGATATTATTAACGCCAGAAGTGAAGAGATAAAAGCATCAAGATTTATTGTTTCCAGACTTACCCAAACGCAGAACTTATGTGCGCCGTAGACTTGGAGAACGTTTCAAAAATGACTGTTCAACCCCTTCAGTAAAACATGGAGGTGGTAATGTTATGGTTTGGGGTTCACTCTGCTCGAAATCGAT
Source organism: Gymnothorax javanicus (assembly GCA_029692085.1). Lineage (NCBI taxonomy): Eukaryota > Metazoa > Chordata > Actinopteri > Anguilliformes > Muraenidae > Gymnothorax > Gymnothorax javanicus. The sequence goes on from CM056194.1 coordinate 74,423,787, forward strand.
GCAATCATGAATCAAATGAAGTATCTTTGTGAGGTGCACATTGCCATCTGGACAGAGACTAATTGGCTGGCGATTTTATTTTCAACAAGATAATGACCCTGCACTTTTGAGTTGTGCAAGAATTATCTCAGTTGGAAATAAACATCCGGTCACATTAAAGTTATCACTTGGCCTGCTCAAAGTTCAGACCTTACTCCGATTGAGTATATCTCTTGTAACATTGGAAGAATCTCTTTGGAATCAACTTCAAACCATACAGAATGGTTTGGCAAGTGAGGAAATAAAAAATATGTGAAAACTATGCCGAAAGATTAAATGCTGTAATCAAAGCAAAGGGTGGCCACACTAGATATTGACTTCTTCCCTCAAAAAGACATTATTATATTTGTTTCTACTATATATTGTCATCTGTTTGTCATCTTTGTCATTTATAAGATCCAATATTACATTAAATAAATACTTGAATAGTACTTGGTTTTTGATTTATCTTAATTTATCTTCATGTTAAGTGTATAATCATCACTGCACACTGCTGTATGTATTATCTTATTATCATCAAACGAGGAGCCTAAGGGGGCCAGATTTAGGCAGGCTCCACTTACATACAGCAAATCACTAGCGTGTCCCGTAACCCTCGGCTGTCAGATGCAGACTTTATCACAAGAGCATGCGGAAAAATTGGGTTAGTCAACTGAAACAGGCACAACTTTTTTTAGATAGGAGAAAAACATCCAAACCCTTGGTTCAATGAGGAGAAGCCATCAATCTCAATAATTTACAGTGAGCTCAATCAGAGCGATCATGATAGAAAATACATGTAGTTATTGGTAAAATTTGTGTTGTTTTTTTTTTTTTTCAGGTAGGGCTGGGATTGAGGAAATGGACAAGAAAAAAATTCTTGGACACACTGGCTCATATTTGCCTTTTGAGCCCATTTTAACATTGTTCCAGCCGATATTATACGGGTGAATCTTCTCACCTGTTTGACCCCTTAAATTCTGAGGTTAGAAGTCAGAAAAAGCATTTTTTTTTCATTATGAAGGACAACATCACATACAGTACAGATTATTTATCGGCTGGTTGCAGCGCTTCACTAAGGGTACATCATACTTATATTGAGAAAAATAGTTAAACCCAGATGCTATGTTTTTATGGCCATTGCATCACATCAAATGGAAAATACATATATCTTGCACTCATTTTATACACATTTCCATGTAATTAAGCGGGTAATATTTGGGATCATTAGAAACCTTGGGATCTCCAACAGAATTTAAAACAGGCCTGAAGCTCCTCAGGTTTGAATATGGCAGTTAAATTTGACTGGCTCATACATGGGTTCGTAGGTTTTATGATTTTAAAACATCTCAGAGCATTTCCCTGTCTAATTGCATATTACACAACCCTTTTATACAATTCCTGCACTTACATTGCTGAGAAAGTTATGATCTCTAAAGCACACACGTGCGCACACACTCACATACACGTGTGCGCACATACACATAAACACACACATACACACAAAAACACACATTCAGTATAAATTATAGCCACAATTGTAATTTTACAAGACCATTTCTCCCAGCAACCAGTTTAAGATAGCAAACATTGTGTTTAACAGTATACAATGCAAATTCCTTAAGGTGTTTAAATGTGAATCCAAATAAATGCACAATAAGGACCAAGGGTATAGCAGTTAAGAGGAGGAATAAACTATGTGTTGATTACATTTTTTGGTCATTTGCTGCAGATGTACTCCTTCATTGTGGCTATTGAATTACATCAGCTTTGTATGCTTTCAAAAGCACTAGATAGGACTGTTTATCTTAAACCATCTGCTATCATGCCGAATGCATTTTTTCCCTCCCCATGCATGTTCTTTTCTGGACTCTGATATCATTTTCCCTTGGAAACGGTGAAGGTACATCACTGTTCTGCTCTATTTTTGCCTGACAGTTCTTTTTTAATGAGATGAAACAAAGCCAGAATCAGAGTGACACTGGTGATATATTGTAATTTTCCTGATTTATGTTTCAACAGGTAAATCATGATGATAATTTCTGCTACAGTGTAAGACTTAATTTGGTTTTCATGCAGTTATAATTGTATCTCAGTGGAAAAAGTTAAAGGTACACTTCACCTATTTTCAGCAGGCTTTGGTTAATTATAATGTGGTTAGTGTACTCAAATGAAGAATGTTTGACTTAAAGCGAAAATTTCCTTTTTATATCCGGGAAATTTTCTGTACAATTCAAACGGTTTCACGTCATCTGGCGGACAATATCTGGCTTTCGGGAGGTTGATCGAACTGCGGATTGTATTTTCACATTTTTGGTATACTGCAGGATTTCACATAAAGCTAGAAAAACAATCATCCCAGCAGGGCGAAACTGACATCTCTGGTAGAGTAAGTGCAATAGCAACAGTGTTTTGTATCTCAAAGACCAGTGAAATTATGGAAAACACATTTTTAAGTAAGATTGCCAAACTATCTTGGTACTCTACTGTACAGTGATATTAAAGTTTGCTCTTACCGGCATTTTGTAGAGGTGGTTTTAGAACGTAATGCCCCCAGTGCATTCTGGTTATAGTATGTTTCTACCTTTGGAGTAAAAGAAAATACGACAGCCCATTTTCTGTGTTTTCTTTGGTCATGTAGCACCAATGATTTTTTTTTTTTTTTTTGCTTTGTGCTGCATATGCAGTGAAGTTATATGAAAAGACCATCCACTCCCGCGGTGTAATACTCCTTTAATACATAAGTACACCATAGCAGTATGTAATGAATTTATTATTCTTACTCTTTAATAAAATAGGCATTGCAGGTGATTTACCTTTAATGACTCACCCATTTTGATGAAGGTCATCTTTTTAGTGGAAATTATTGATAGTGAATTGGTAAATTATTTTACATTTTTCCATCTGGATCAAACTGACGTGACTAATGAAACCTGGAGACTTTGGAGTCAACCTCCACACCCCCCCACCC